>OX336378.1:9082503-9473192 GCA_946902895.1 Fragum fragum
GGAATATCTTAAAGACTTTTACATCGTGCCATGTTCTCATGTTCTAGTAAAATGGCCAGGAACTACAAAAAACTCTTTTGTTGATCGAGTATTTCTTTCATCATTCAGATAAAGTATTGGTATATAATTCAATTTTAGTTTCCTCTTACAGGATCCAAACGTTTTGATTGGTTAATTATTTCTCATACATCCATTAGTAGGACTTTGAAGTGCGCAACTAATTTGTATGCATGCGCACAAAATAGAACCATAAAAGTTTACTCAAATGAACTATCTGCTATTATTGTTTGACTTCATTAAATTATAATAAATTAATAGATATTATTTTGTTTTCATTGAGGTATGAACCCTATAAACTTAATCATAACTTTACAGTGCGTTAAAGTTTTCAAGTTCATACATCAGCATCAACAAGAATATTCTATTTCTTTATTAAATGTTTATTTATATTTAGTTGATGCTTTTTTCCTAAAAAACGTTCCATTTCCATAGGTAACATGTAAAAATTGTCTTACTTTACTTATTGTCGTTTAACCCATTCCCACGTAACAAAATTTTAGACTGGTCCAAATCGAAAATGTTGCAGACGACAATTTACAGTTTATGAAATTTCATATTTTTTCAATTTTCTAGGTAGAAAACATTTTGAAAAATGAAGGAATTGCTTCTGACAAGCAATTTCTTCATTTTCCACACTGTTTTCCCCAAACTTTATTCTTAAGGCGCGCCACATTTATTTTTTCGCAAAGCATACGATTTCCATAGGTAACATGTAAAATTGTCTTACTTCGCTTATTTTCCTTTAAATAGTCATGAGAGGGTCATTCGGTGGCTATGTACGGATGATAAAACCGAGTTTATTTAGATCACATGATCTAATTGAACGACTATTGGATTATCTGTCCGCCTTTTTAGCGAGGAATCTTGGTACACGAGGACCTTTGAGAGTATCTGTAGAGATAGATGACAAAGAAAATCTATCTATCTCTTCGTTAGGATTGACATGTTTTTATTTTCTCTCTTTTTAATGTCATTAGAATTTGTTTTGTTGGAAATGACCAGAGAAAACCAAGAGTTGGCGTAATGTATATGTAGGGAAATTTAACAACAAGCCTTGTATAACTTATGACTGAATAATTTTAATTTTCAGTTTCGTTTTTCATAATCGGGGGGTTCTGATTGGTCGAAAAAAAAAGTATTCATAACTCCACGAACCAAATTTTGAGCACACAGCGATTTTGAATGCTTCCACGCAAAATAGTTCCATACAAAAAGGTATCAAAAAATTGTAAAGTTTTAGTTTTTTCGCTTGATACTATTAAATTATAAGAAATGAAGATAGCATTTTTTTTGTTTCCATGTAGGTATGAACCGAAAAACCTAATAACACTTGTGTATGAATCTGCTCCGTGTATTCATATAGTGTGATTAGTTTTTTCGGTTCATACCTCCATGAAAACAAAAAATGTTATCTTCATCTTTTAAATTAATTCAAGCAAATAACACATTACCGGTTTCACAATGCTCATCAGGAGGAAAACTTTGTAACTATGGAATCTTTCTTTCACTGTTTAATATAGATATATATAGTTTGGGAGCGAGAGAGAAAAAAGAAATGAAGAATATCAAACATATCAACAACAGCAGCAACTACAACATATGTAAAAAAACCCAACAAAATATAATACAACGACAACAACACCCAATATCCTAATAAAAATATTGATAGGCGAAAAATATTACAACGAGACAAACAATAGTGGGCACTGACTCGGTTTGCGAGCGTTTAACCCATTTGAGCTCTGTTTAACCAACGAATATACTCACGACAATATTCATCTTATGAAAAAAATGAAGGATAAAGGAACGGAGAATTTGAAAATGACACCATTCAACGCATGTATTTATCTGGTTCAAAACAAGGATTTTTTATTTTGAATATTTTCAAAAACTTTTAAAACAG
This sequence comes from Fragum fragum, assembly GCA_946902895.1. Lineage (NCBI taxonomy): Eukaryota > Metazoa > Mollusca > Bivalvia > Cardiida > Cardiidae > Fragum > Fragum fragum. The sequence continues at coordinate 9,084,467 of OX336378.1, forward strand.
ACGCCAGTCCTTTCAAAGTACTCACCATTAAAGATTAATTCATTCCCCCACCGTGACGCTTTTTTGCGCCCCTTTTTAGTTTCGTCTTTCAAAAACGAGTGTTCTGATTGGACGAGATAAGTTATTCGTACTTCCATGAACAAAATTTTGAACACGCAGCTACATGTATTTTGTATGCTTCCGCACAAAATAGTTCAATGCAAAAATATATTTAAACTTGTAAAGTATTTGCTTTTTTTCGCTCGATTTTATTAAATTAGAAGTAATGAATGGAAAATATTTTTGTTTTCATGGAATTGTAAAACGAAAAACCTTATCACACTTAGGAATGAATCCCCTTTGCGTATCAATACAGAGTGATTAGTAGTTTCGTTTCATACTTCCATAAAAACAAAACAAAACAAAACAACAACAAAAAATCCTTTTATCTCTCAAGTGAATATTGTGTTTTTGAAAACCAACATATTTCTCTGAGTTATACATGTACCTATTTTCTTTTAAAAATTCACGAGGGGATCAGTCGGTGGATATGTACGGATATGTACTTAGATCTCATGGACTATATGAACGAATATTGGATTATCTGTCCTCCTCTTATTACAGGAGGACCTTTGAGAAAATTCAAGAACATTTATTTGATAGATAAATGATTTAATTTTCAGTTTCGTCTATCATAATCGGAGGTTCTGATTGGTCGAAAAAAATCATTCATAACTCCATGAACAAAATTTTGAGCACTCAGCGATTTTGTATGCTACCGCACTAAAGAGTCCCATGCAAAAAGGTATCGAAATTTGTAAAGCTTTTGGGTTTTTTGCTCGATGCTTTTAAATTAAATGAAATGAAGAGCATATTTTTTGTTTTCATGAAGGTATGAACCGAAAAACCTAACCACACTGTATGAATACGCGTATTCATACAGTGTGATTAGGTTTTTCGGTTTATACCTCCATGAAAACAACAACAAAAAAAATATTCTCTTCATCTCTTAATTGACAAGGAATGTCTATCGTTGCCTTCGTTAGGATTGCATTTGTTCATATTTAATTCAATACATTCATTGAAAATATGCTTCCATAGAAATTAGCTGGGACAAGGAAATGGCGTTGTGAGGTAAATTTGATGTCATTGTTTGGTTTTCAGTTTATACCATCATGTACATGTACAACGTAAACATATCAAGTTCAATAAATCTCAGTCACTTAAATTGACGGATCCCCGATGTCAATAAGAAAGAACAAACAAACAAACAAACAAAAAAGAGATAAACAAATAAATAGATAAACAAACAAATAAACAAACAACACAAAATCGTTGGACCAATTAACTATAGCTTACTTACACTGAATTTTCGATGTTTAGGTCGTCGAAAAAGTTTTTTTATGATAGGTTTCTAACCATATATTTGACAAACTAATTCATCTAGATATCTCTGTTAAACCGACTTGTTTGAAGGCACCGGACATTGCCAAAGATCCGTGGATTCTTTACAGACAAACACCAGACAACAGACATTATAAACCATTACGTTTAATGTTTGGTTGCACAGGCTGTTCTGTCAACTCACGTACCCCCGTCTGTATTCCGACACGACCGTTTGTCTGCGATAGCAAACACCATTAATACACAGTTGATTTCACATGGGCACTTACGGTCCACTATCCCATTGTACAAAACTATATACATACGAAAAATCTTTATAGCGTTGTTAAATATTAGTTCATGCAAAGACATGTTTTCATTGATCAACACATATTATATCAGAATATTCCATAAAAAGAAATTTTATCGATAATAATTTCATCTATTTTGTGGGCGTATGGAAGTTCAACATAATAAAATCTGACAATCACTAGATATCAGTTGAAAGGTATACGTCCAAGGTCATAAAAATGGAAACGACCTTGGCGTCCTAGCTACACCTTGATTTTCTTAATTTTGATGTTTGTGTCTAAAAACAATTTTTAGTAGGGAAAATGTCGACAAAGTAATTGACCAATCGCGGCTGTCAATTAAAGAATCAACCGACCAATCAAATCATTTATTCAGCCCGAACCTGCGTTTTAACCATGGCCGCCACATTGTCCGCCATTTTTGTTAACCTTTTTCTGTTGGGTTGGGGACTTAAACGTAGAAACTACAGCTTATTCAAGCTGTAGTTTCGACGTTTAGGTCGCCGACCAACCATTTTGACTTTTTTGTTACTTCATTTTGTTTTGTTTTATTTGTTTGAATGGGGTTTTACGCCGCTTTCAACAATCTTTCAGTTATATCTCGGCGGCTGGAGCACCTAACAATGGATTCCTGGTATTTCTCACACCAGTACCACCATCACATCCTTTCCTAGCCTCCAGCTGCTATCCCACATAGGTCTACGATTATCGACCCATTGGTGGGAGTTGTTACTTCATACTGGTCATAAAATTTGTAAAATAACGCCGTTACAAATCTTGACCGGACCTAGGTAGCCTGCGCTTGGTCAATTTTTTTTTCATGAAGATCAAGTATTGGTATATGTATATTTATGTTTAATGAATATTTTAATTCTGAAAAATATCTGATTTTCCTGAAAAACCTTATTTTTGTCTAGTTTCTTTTCTTTAGCTATTCATACGGGAGTCGATCGGTGGGTATGTGCGGATGATAAAAACTGAGTTTATTTAGATCACATGGACTAAACGAACGAATATTGGATTATCTGTCAGCCTTTTTAGCGGGGAATCTTATTACACGAGGACCTTGGAGAAAATTCAAGAAAATTTATCTGATAGATTCATGACAATAGATGTCTATCATTGTCTTCGTAAGGACTGTCCCGTCTTTTTTTATGTTTTTGTTTCTAGTTTTTTCGATGTCATTCGAGGTTTTGTTTGAAATGAGCAGAGAAAATTCAGTGGTGAATTTTAGAGTTTTCGGATTATACCATAATGTACAAGAATATTATCAAGTTCAATAATTGTACATTCGGTTACTCTAGTTGACGCATCTGAGGTTCCATTAATACAAAACAACCAAACAAACAAATAACGAAAACAACAACCCAACTATGTTTGGTGACTTAAACACCGTACCTAGAGCTTACTCTTTTCACAAGGCTAAGGTCGACAGACCAAGGAATTTTATGCTTAGTTTCAGATCATATATTTTGTAAACTAATGACAAATAAATTAAAAATAATTACGGTTAATAATTAGTTGAAGAAGCTGTGCTGTGCTGTCAAATGACGAAACCCGAGCCTCACAAACTAAATGCCGACACGAGAGTCTGTCTGAGATATCAAACGACATTAGTTTACAGTTATATTTGCTAGAATTACATACGGGCCACTATCCCATAAACAATCTATAAACATACATATTAACTCTTTTCATGCTGAATATAATCCAGATTAGAATCGAAATAAAATCAAAGCACAAAAACTCGCCCGAGACTCTAGATGAAGTTCGAAATTCCCTTTGAAACTAATTTAAACAAACAATTTTGGCTTGAAGGGACAAGCAGATGGTGTAGACTAAGATTAGACTGCACATATGTGCAGGCTGATCTTTGTCTATACCTTCTGTCCAAACAGGAATATTGCGGGTTCAGCATGATAAGGGTTAAAAGAGATGCTAAACATCTTATCAAACAAACCATGTTTTTTTTATGGATTCACACAAAATACAATAGGAGTATTCCATAAAAAAGAAAATGTTTCGATAGTAGTTGAATTTGGTGGACAATAACTTATTTGGTATAAAAGGTGTTAAGTTTTCATAGAAGCTAAAAAGTAATGCAATTTTGCAGCCACAAGATTTTAGATATTTTAAGTTGCAACATTTTGAAAAGCATACGCTCAAGGATAGCTACACCTTCATTTTCCTGATTTTGATGTTCGTGTCTAAAATCATCCTTTTCTTAATCTTAGTACGAAAATGTAATGCAGGCGTTAATTTGGTACATGTCTTGAACATGTCTTGGTACCTGTTAATTTTCTTTATCTTATGTTCTGTTCTTTGTATTTAATCTAATATTGGCGTAATTAAACCGCACTAATATTTAAAGAATTGACAGGTCGATCCTCTCTCACAATGTTTAATTTCAAATTGATATATTCCTAATATTGTACAAAATATTGTACCTTGGAGAATAAAGATTATGTTATGTTATGTTATGTTATGTCATCAAGCCTGAAAACACTCATTTATTTTTGGGTTGAAGAGGTGATTGGTAATTCGATTCCATTATCTAATCTAGATTTTGTTTACACGGTTTATTCACAAGACAGTGAACCAGGAAAGTAATAATGTATTTTGTTCACCCATTTCCACATATTGCCATGTTTTACGCGTCTTTAAAATCATTGTATAAAACATATCGAGAAAAGGGGTAATTACTAGTTCCGAGTAATTAATCCTTTTATCACAATTTTTTCTATGTTATATTTTTCAATATTAAATCATTTTCAAATGTTGTTTAAAATGCCTCTGAATTTAGGCCAGTCTGAAGTTTTCTACTTTGGTTATGGATTAAGGACGATCGCAGTAGTCTCGCCATTTTTATGACCTTTCAGATTTTTTAAATTGCTGTTAAGACCTAGTTTTTAGACGCCCTATAACATCCTGAACATATTAGAATGTGACCATTTTTGGTGAAATATTTATATTCATTTATTCCCAGTTTCAAGTCAATTAGTTTTCAATTGCATCTTTGCAGAAAAGCGAATGAATAAATATGTCCGACTCTTTTGAAAATCACCTATTAGATCTCTAAACTATCACTAACTGAAAGGAAATTAATCGAAGATGGTGAGAGCAATAAATCTTTAAAAAAAGGCTTAAAACCCAACACCATCACAACAATTACAACAACCACTGCCATTAAATTTAAAGAAAAAACTTGAAACTTATATACCTTTTCAAGCTATATATGAAAATACTTCGGACAACCGTATTTAGGCAACTTAACTAAGATGAATTAGCATAAAATTTAATAGATAAGAGACAATAGCTAAAATTACTAGCAATGAAAAGTTATCCTTCTCTTAGTTAATATCTGTTAACCTTTGAAATTTCATACATTTAGAATAGTTATGAAGATATGCCCTTGAAACAATAAAAATTAATTCATAAAACTGAGCAAGATACAGTTATAATCCTTGTGCTATTCATTCACTATAAAATCACCAGACACAAAAGTTCTTGTGAATAAGTGATTAGGATCGGAACGACAAAACGCCACAAAATATTAACTAGTCTAGACTGTAAAACGTTTTAGTAAACAATTTAAAGTGTGTCGACATAAAATAATAGTCAAAGTACTGAAAGTACTGCAAGCTAGCAAAGCATGGTTGAATTTAGAAAATCTTTCCCTTGTTGGGTAGAAAACATTGTGGACATTGAAGAAATTGCTTGTTACAAGCAATTTCTTCATTGTCCACAATGTTTTCCAAAGTTTTTTTTAGATGCTTAAAAAGCGGAATCGGGTGGGAATGGGTTAAATAGCATGCTTTTGACAGAGTTCTCTACAATTTGAATAGAGTTTGCAATATTCCTGAAATATAAAAGAACTACTTTTTATTGCGTAGGCATTCCAATGATTTGGTGGTTAAGCCTTCAGTGGCGGATTGCACTCGCTGAACTTTGAGAAGACCTCAAAATTTGTCTGTTAACTTAAGCTATCAAAGCTGACGCTTTGCTAGCTAAAATATATAAGAACAAAATAGAGCAGAAGAAATTTGGCTCTTTACACAATCTTTTCCAAGCTTTTTCTTCAACGCGGTATGGGTTAAAATGTTCATAAAACACTATCGATTTAATCCGGCAGATACCCAGTGAGGTTTAAACTTTTTTGATTCATGTCGCTTAGATGTTACAATTAACGAATCTGGCTGATGACATCCTGTCACTATTGAGCATTTTGAGAAAATCAAAATGGCGTCCAGAATGGCAGCTAGATATAAGGGTTTGTCAAAATATAACTTCCACATTGCTTTTCAGGCTACTTTTATTTGAAAACATTTCATGAAATTAGCTAATTAGTAAATATAACCGATTCTTGGCCTACCAATTATGGTAAAAATATCAAGAATGCTTCCAAAATGGCTGCTTAAATGTAAAATTTGACAGCAAATATGAATTAAGAAGCAACTATTGTCTATCAGTGTTTGTGTTTTGCATTAATGGATTAATAAATTTTAATGATAGTTTGAATATTTGTATTAAAAACCAGCATTATTTCACATTTTAGTAAACAAAGTGATGTCTAAGATGGTTGGCAGAATTGAATTGGTTCGAAATGGTATAGAAGTTGTTTTAAAAACTATTTTCTTTGTTTCACGTTCATTTAAGTTTAGTTTTAGTTTTCCACTGTTGCGTATAATTTTGATAGAAGTGAGCCCAATGATCAACATTGATCAACTCCCAAGAAAGCTGTCGGGTTTTTACTGCCAAAAATTTAAATAATACTGATTAATGAAAAGGCCATGCTTAAAATATTCCGGTAAACGGGAAATATGTCTAAGAAACTGATTCGTTACCTCGATTGACAGAAAGGGTTGACCAAATGGTCAAAATTTTGGCATAAGCTTTCTCTTACTGTATGTTTATTTACCTCATTACCAGACGGTGAAAATTTGGATTGGTCCAAATAGAAAGGAGCTGCAGATGACAATTTTAATATAATGAAATTTAAGATTTTTCAACCTTCTGGGTAGAAAAACACTTTGTAAAATGAAGTAATTGCTTGAAGCAAGTACTCTCTTCATGTTCACATTGTTTTTCCAGTTGTTTTTCTAAAGGGGCATCAAAAAGCCTCATTTTGTGGGAATGGATTAATGGTAATGATGAAGGTCTCCAAGCAGTATGATGACATTCTATCTGATTTGAGCGCCACCGTCATATAATTTAATAGCATTGAGCGAAAAAAACAGAAGCTTTACAAATTTTGATACCTTTTTGTATGGGACCATTTTGTGCGGAAGCATACAAAATCGGTGCGTGCTCAAAATTTTGTTCATGGAGTTATGAATAATTTTTTTTGACCAATCAGAACGCTCGTTTTTGATAGACGAAACTAAAAATTAAATTTTTGAATTGTGAACTTTTGATAGATTACCACAAGAGCCACTTTCACGTATCAGATAATAATGAAGTAAATATCTGGATCAATTTAAGTTTCTTCTTCAGATTATAATATTCCACAAGGAATAAATCTATAATATATATTACAAGAACAATATGTCTAAAATTTTCGGTCACTTGACCTTTATCAAGAAACTAATTAAATCTATTTAGAATTAGAAAAATAGAAAAATAGAAAGTTTTAATTTGTTTCTTGATAAAGGTCAAGTGGTCGAAAGTTTGAGAAAGAGTGTTACTGACACAGATTCAAGTATTTGATTTTTGGACAATGTCGTAACTTTTCTTTCCTAGCTTCTACCCACTTTCGTTTTTTTCATAGTATACTTACCTGCTTTGTTAAAATGTGCACGGAAGACATAAAAAATTGAAATATACCTTCTTTGTTCTGATCAATAGAATGAGATTTGAGATATATTCTTCCAGTTCTAAATGGTAGAGGATGATCTTTCTTCATTTGAGATATGTGGAATCTTTTATTCTAAATGAACCAACCAAATCTCACCTCTGAACGAGATAAGTACATGATTATATACAAAGGGAAGATGTAAGTTATTTTGCAGAATAGAGTGTATATGTTCAAAGCATTCGTAGTCATATCAATAATCTGACATCTGAAGAAAACTTTTTGAAATCCTCTTACAGATAAAGGATAATCTTAAATTATTCACTAAACCGCCATAGAAATTATTTTGCCTTAGGGTATACATGATTATTATTCTTGACGTTTTCGAAATTAAGCCAATTTTAGGAATAGAAATAATGCGAAAAACTATGTAGCAGAACAATGCTGGTACCTTAAAAATATGCATATTAGATTTACAGAGCTTGCGAGAAAAAATGTAAAATCAAGCGAAAAAAATTTGGTTTCAAAATGATGGTTTAGCTATCTTTCGATCTTTTCTTTTTTGTTTTAATCTATACATGTACTTGCCAAAAAATTTAGACGGTGTGTACTGATATTGTCTACTTACTATTTACTATCGAACATTAATGAGGTGTATCTTTAATTGTTTCAATTCATGATACTGGATTAAAACGAAAAGAGTTTTTTTCTGTTTATCTTTTTTTATTGTTCTATGAAGAAATGAAATTAATCTGATTGTTACAAGCCTTTTTTTAAGTTTGAAAACTATTTAAGTTTCCATTGTATTTTCGAAAAACTAATTAATTAGATTATACAATCGTTCTGATTCAAAGACTCAATAAAAAGGAATAATCTAATAAACTCACAAAGTTACCACTGTTTAATAAATAAACTCAAAACATAGCTTGAAATGGGTCCAGATTTAATAAAGTTTCAGGCGGAAATTTGTGTAAATATATATATTATTATAGTATAGTATTAGTATATATATATCACTTTCATTGTATCAAGCAATATTTTCATTTTCAAAAATGTTTTCAAAACGTTTTTTCTTGAGGGGCGTTAAAATGATGGATTACGTGGGATGGGAGTTGGAGTCTACAAACTAAATCTAATGCTTATATTAATAATTCATGTAGCACCAATGCAAGTGTATGACAAAACTACTGACTACCGTTCACTGACTCCCCAGTGCCTGCCCATTTGCTCCGATTGGAAGTTCCGCTTTTGATTTTAACGGCGTTATTTTGCAACATATATGGCCAGTAGTCTGTAACAATAAGTAATATGGCTGGTTGGCGACCTAAACGTCGTAACTACAGCTTGAATAAGAACACCAAACAAACAAACAAACAAACAAAAAAAAATGACGTCCAATGTTGGAGTTGAAAGCCTAGGTCCGGACTGAATAAAGGAATTGATTGGGCGGTTGATTCCTTGAGAGCCAACCGCGATTGGTAACTTAATTAAACACACTCCTAACCTGTTTTGACCACTTTTTACACATATAACTTATATCAAAACAATAGAAACAAAACGTCTTAAAAACAATAATTAGACAGTTGCGACGTCATCAAGACGCAAATTCTGAATCCCCTGACAATACAGGTATTAAAACCACAACAACAACAATAATAATAATAACAAAAACTACACAACCGCCAACGATTTAATAAAGACTGGTCTCAATATCTTACTTTCTCTCTGAAATAATATCACCAAGTTCATACGAAATTATCTCAAAATTGTTAGATTACAAGGTACACCGCCCTAACAGTATAACTTATAGGTCCTCCATAGATTATATCTTACAAACCCGCCCTAATAGTATAACTTTAAAGGTCCACCTGAAAGTATGCCTTACAAGCCTACCTGAAAATATTACTATCAAGTCCACCTTAAATTATATCTAACTTGTCCATCTATGACTTACAAGTCTGACTGATATTATATCCTACAAGTCAACCTGGCATTTTATTTGTCAAACCTATCTGAAAAAATTGCATGTAAATATTCTTACTTGTCCATCAACAATTCTATTTCACAGGTCCACCTGAAATAATATTTCTAATTCTTCCTAAATTATAACTTTCACGTCCACCTAAGATAATAACTTATAAACCATCTGATATTAAATCTTAGTTGTCTACCCAAATTTCAATTTGACAAATCTTACAAATTTTAACCAGCAAATGCACCCGAAATTATATCACACAAGTTCACCTGAAATTATATCTTACAAGCCAACTCGAATTCATATATAACAAGTCCATCCAAAGTCAAACCTTACTTTCGTCCGAAGATATATTAACTTGTCATCTGTATACAACGCATGGGGTCCTCTTGTTTTGTGTTTTGTTCGTTATTTTACATCTAATCAATCACAATATATTATGCTTGGTGTATATAGACTAGAAAATCATAAAACATTATTTCATAAGAATGTATACGCATCAGAAACGATTAAATAGTAAATGGTGTGCTATTAAAAGCCACCTAGGAGAACCATTGACGTCAAACAGGTCGCATAGAAGTAGACAGAGAAAAATATTTTTTGTTTAGTTCTATCAAAAATCCCGCAATATGTTCTCTTAATAGCTTGCTTATTAACCACATGAAAAAATGATATAAGCACGGAACTATTTCTATGCTTGCGCACAAAGTAAATCTACAAAAACTGTTCCAAAACTTTTGATTTTATTTTTGGTACTTTGACCATATACAATGCGATACTGTCTACAGTTTCTTACCGCTATGAAACAAAAATCTCTTTATCTCTTAAAACATTTTCTATTCTTGATAATACTTTCCTTTTCTGAACGGAATTTTCACTGTGGACACTTTATATAAACTTTAAAGTCCGTTGTAGTTGACATTTTTAAGTCTGTAATGAGGCCTGAAATCCAACGAACGATAATCGAACGATTTCAACGGAAAGCATTAAAGAAAGGGGGGTAATTACTCAAGACAAACTGTATAATGTTTAGAACAAACTGGGACATTTTTTATGTAAGGTTCGCTTTCTTTAATCTCTGTAGAAGTCATTTTATATGATGTGGCCAATATAACTAAAGCGATTCCCAATCATGCAAACTTACAAAACGACTATTGGATAATCTCTCAACTTCCTTGAAAATAATATGACAAGAAGACCTTGACGAAAATTCAAATGATGTTATCAAAGCCACTATCTATCATCTTTCACAGCTAGGAGTGCCGTCATTTAACTGTAGAGATAAAAAATAATTTCTTTCTTTAAACGCGATGAAATTCAGAAATTCTTAACATTATAAATGCGTTCACACAATTTGTCAATTCGGCAATTTGAAAGATAGAGCTTATCTTTCCAGCATTCTCACGGACTGGCTAATTGAATCGGCCAATCGCGGCTGTCAATCAAGGAATAAATCGACCAATCAAATCATTTATTCAGCCCGGACCTGAGCTTTCAACTCCAACATTGTCCGCCATTTTTGTTGATCCTTTTTGCTTGTTTGGCGACTTAAACATTGTAGCAATAGCTTATTCAAGCTGTAGTTACGACATTTAGATCAGCTACCAGCCAGTTCACTTCTTTGTTACATGGTACTGGTCATAAATTTTGAAAAATAACACCATTAAAATCGAATGGGAACTTCCGGTCGGAGTTTATGGGCGGGGCCTAGGGAGTCAGTAGGCGGGGCCAGCGATTGGTTAAGTATATATCAATACGTTAGAAATACATGGGAACAACCAATAAATAGTCATCTTTGTATTTTGCCCGAACCTTATTCGCGTATTTATACAGTGTGATTAAGTTTCTTGGAAAAAATATTCTCTTCATATCTTATAATTTGATACCATTAAGTTAAATAAAGCAAAATTCCATTAGTTTCGGTGAGCGCAAATCATTACAAAATTGTCGCGTGCTCAAATCTATGTTAACGAGAGTATAAAAAAACCCAGCCAATTAAAACCGCTTTAATCTTGATACACAAAACTAAAATTAAATTATTAGACAAATTATTTTCCTAAGTGTCTTTGTCTATTGTGTGCATTTCCAGATATAAGTTGACGTTCATTATTTTCCTATGCATCCAAAAGATTGGATTCGCAAATCGATTTTGAGATAGGAGAATATATTAATATCATTTAAGACAGATCTGCGGAAATTCTCTAGCCTAAAGGCAAATGTGATTATTCCTGACATTTTCAAAATTAATTCAATTTTATGAAAAGGAAATGATCTCAAGAATTTCGAGAAGAATCTTAAATTTTCGCCATGCTGTATAATTTCTCTTTTAATAATGGCTCAAAAATCAAAGTACTCAGAGTACCGAAAGGTCCTAATTGTGTGTCAATATTTCTTTTGATTAATTTTGTAAACGATTCTAGTTTAAAACGTCAAACAGGTGGTGAAAAAAGATCAGGCTTCAAATATGTAGAGGCTGATCTTAGTCTATACAACATTCTGCCAAAGAAGAAATATCTAAGAAATGAAGAGAATATTTTTTGTTTTCATGGAGGTATGAAACGAAGAAAACTACTCACACTGTATAAACACGTGAAGCGGTTTCATACACAAATGAGATTACGTTTTTCATTTCATGACATCAAGCGAAAATAAAATATATTTCACAAATTTTGATATATTTTTATAGAACTATGTGTGCAAGAATACAAAATAGCTGCGTGCTCATGTTCATGGAGGTATGGAAACCTTTTTTTTTGGCAAATCAAAAAGCTCTTTTTTGATAGACGAAATTTAAAATTAGATTATTCCATGTCAAGCATGAAAAGGGGTAGGTGTTCATGACCAGTTTTCTAGGACACGCCGCCGTCATAGCGCAGTCGGTAGCGCGTCAGACTCCTAATCTTCAATCATGGGCCGTCATGCGTTCGATCCCCAGCGGCGGCACATATTCTTTCCGGCATCTGTCTCTCACCAATGGGTGGATAATCGTAAACCTATGTGGGATAGCAGCTGAAGGCTAAGAAAGGCTGTAATGGTAGTACTGGTGTGAGAAATACCAGGAATCCATTTTTAGGTGCTCCAACCGCCGCGATATGACTGAAATACTGTTAAAAGTGGCGTTAAACCCCAACCAATCAATCAATCAATCAATCAATCAATCAATCAATCTCGACACAAGAAATGACGAACCGCTGGACAGACATGCCGACTCCTCTAAAGCCCACTTCCATTTTCAAAGGCGTTATTTTGAAAAAATTATGACATGTTATGTGATGTTTAACTATTTCCTCTTCAATCCATGGTTTTTACGTTCCTGTGGGTTTATACTTAAGAAATTATTGTAGAAAAAGAAGAAATTGCTTGTAACAAGCAATTTATTCTTTTTCCACAATATTTTCTACCCTACTGAATAGTTATTTTCTAAATAAAATCACCTTTCTCAATTTTCATCAGCAAAACCTTTGAATTTGGACAGGTCTAAAATTTTGCAAAACAGGAAAGGGTTAAGTCACCAATCCAAAAACGCTTCACATTAAGGTCGACCAATGTTGGAGTTCAAAATTCAATTCTGGTGTAAAAATGATTTGTTTAGTCGATTGATTCTTTTAAGAGATGAAGAGAAAAAATTTTGTTTTCATGGAGGTATGAACCGAAAAACCTAATCACACTGTATGAATCCGCGAAGAGAAAGTTTTTCTCTTCATTTCTTATAATTTAATAGCATCGAGCAAACAAACCAAAAGCTTAACAAATTTTGATACATTTTTGTATGGGACTATTTTGTGCGGAGGCATACAAAATCGCTGCGTGCTCAAAATTTTGTTCATGGAGTTATGAATTATTTTTTCGACCAATCAGAAGGATCGTTTTTGAAAGACGAAACTAAGAATTAAATTATTAGCTGACAGCCGCAATCCGTTATTTTAAAATCTGTTTGAATAGCCACGTTAAGTCAGGTAAATAATTCGTAATTTGATAAGCTGATGCAGCCTCCCCTATGATCATGTTTATCTATCGATATAAGTTTCCTATAGGAAATACACACGTGCTACACTGAAATAATCGGATATTATTAAGAAATCAAGTGTCATATATGATTCCGTATTTGGTAGTGTAAGGTTTCGTCTTTTCCTTCTGAAATCACGTCTCATTGCAAAAAGTTACAAAGAACGTACATAAATGTGAAACAAATTGAGTTTCAGATAATGTCGTTTATAGTTTTGACCTTTAATGCGTCAAATTATTTGTATGTTTATAATAACTGGAATACTACAGCGTAGTATTGATCCGAACTTTGCTTTGGATCCTCGCTGAGTAGGAAAGTTTTATTTTCTTCTTTAACACCGATGTCGTGGAGTATCAAAATATTCCTACGTAAGTTGCACCCAATAAAATATGACGACATTATACATACCACAATATTGACATCGGGCGGAAAAATGTAGGTATGGATTTAATGAAGCTGTAGTTATGACATTTTGGAATCCCAATATTCTTTATATATATTTTCAGTGTGACTTGATTGATTTGATTGTAATTTTTTAATTGAGATAAAAAACAAGTTCAATAACAAGAGCACCGCCTACGGGTGCCTACGCTCGGTTGTTTGGTGTTATCCCCCTTGATAGTATAGGTTGCTCTTTTGATAGTGAACAAGTGTGCAAAGTTTCAAGTGGTTGCCTTTAGTAGATCCATAGATATCATAAAATGTCAAAACTTTTCGCTCGACGACGACAACAACGACAACAACGACGACGACGACACCAAGGCTATAGCAATACCTCGGGTTTTCTCCGAAAACAGCTGAGCTAAAATTTTCCGATTCATATATTTATTCATATTGTGACACGAGGACATTTATTCATATTGTGACACGAGGAAATATTCTCTTGGGAACTCTTTAAGATGGGAAAATGAAACTAGTTAAGCTATGAAGAGATGTTTTCTTTTTTTTGTTTTCATGGAGGTATGAACGGAAAAACTTATCAGCTTAACCACTTAATCCGCTGAATGCATACGCCAGGTCTTATACATTTCATGAATATTGAAAACTTTGCTTGCAAATTCATCTCCTAGGTTATTTATCTCACCTGAGCGTACATCGTGTTCAAAATAATTAGTCTTCAAAAAATTCAGACGACAATTTCAAAATATTAAAATTCTAAAATATTTACTTCTCTGGGTTGAAAGCAATGTGTTGAAAATGAAGAAATTACTTGTGACAAGCAATTTCTTCATTTTCCACACTGTTTTCCAGAAATGTTTTCTTCAGGGGCGTAAAAGGGAGGAATAGTGTGGGAATAGGATATATCCTTTAACCTCATTTAGTTATCATGATACCCATAATCATAAACTAAGTAAGGTATGTAAAAAAAGCAATTTCATAACATAGGTAAAAGGTCACTAAAAGACGTCTTACAACTTGATGAAATTTTGCGTGGGATCAGATCAAGTAAGATAGAATTCTTACTTACATTAACAACTATTTTTTGAGGTAGGTCAGAAGTTAAGGTCACCATACAAGATGCAAATTAAATTGACACAAATTAGATAGGAACGGACCTTCTGACGTTGCAAATATTATTTGATGAAAATTGTTGTCTCCATCATGTTAATGTTGATACTTTATACGGTTCCTTTTCGTAAAACGGTAGTAGACCAAAATTTGAAAGAATTAATGTAAATGACGGGATGTTTAAACAAATCCGAGGAGAATCTATTTGGCTTTATCTTGTAAACGAAGTTTTTATCAAAATTTTCACTTTGCTCTCTTTCCATGTAATACAAGACCGAACTGACATAATTTTAAAATAAGGATTCTTATAAGGGCTAAATCATTTTTTGCAAGTTTGAAGTAGTTCTAATAAAAATTGAGGACCTTGTCGTGTAAACCTAAAAAGCAAGCGAACACACCGACGCACAGACAGAGAAAAGTTATTGCTATTGGTTTCGTCAGTACAGCTATATTTTTTTTATTTCACTGGTGTTTCTGCAGTCTTTCCGTATAATTTAGGAAAATTAAGATTAAAAGATTACAGCACAGATTCTAATTCATTGAATAATAATGAAAATCTAGGGATAAACTCTATATACCATGTAGCAATCCGTAAGTATCCTACTTTCACCATTTACTTATAACAAGAATCCATAAATGTCTCGTTAATACTATTTCTTACGATTTTTCACGTTACTTTTATCCCCGGAATATCACGAGTGCGCAATCGGCTTTGCCGATTTGAATTGCGTATAGTTACGACTTCTCTACGTTTTTGTGAGAGTATATTCTCGATCTCATCCAATAAAAAATACATACACACGATTCTCGAAAACGATCACGACAAATAGAAAAACACACTGTTGTAATATTCCCTATTTATTTCAACTTAAGCATACATAGCTCATCATTGACATATACATGTACATACAAAATTACAAAATACATTAAATGACTGTGATAAATAGTACATTGAAAAAATATGTTTCATTCGAATGTAAAAGTTTAACATCGGTGAGACTGTTACATAAAATTTCGTATATTTATATAAAGGAGACCAAATTAAACTATTCCTGGCGTAGTTTAAAGGCTTTAGTATAAAATGATACCTCAGTTCATGATTGATTCACATAGTAGTAAAAACTATATCTAGATACTTTGAAAAGCCAAACCAATTTAATCTAAATGCACGTTTTAAACTTTACTGTTTACATAATTCCGTGTTTGCTTTATAAATTTTGTTCGTTATTTTCCTCATGCATTCGTAAAATTATTTGGCGAGTGTGGGTTCGGTTCAATCCCCAGTCGCGGCTAACATCCTTTCCGAAAATGGGTTGATGATCGTAGACCAAAGTGGAATAAGCAGCTTTAGCCTCGAAAAGGATGTAGTGGCGGACTTAGTTTGAGAAATACCAGAAATAAACTGTTAGGTACTACAGCCGCTGAGATATGACTGAAATACTGTTAAAAGTGGCTTTAAACCCATTCAGTCATTCAACTACTATGGGTTCAATACTGATGATTTATAATAATGACTTATTATATTTAACAAAATACTATTTAATCTAATATATAACAACTTCGAAAAATATTTAAATTAGAATTGCTCTCTTTTTCATCGTCTTTGCCCTCTCAGGCGTTTTTTATATTAATATTGGTCCTCTATGGGTCAGACATGGGCTAAAAAACCACTCGCTAAATAGTAGCCATCCCTCTGGTACTAACACACGCCGCATGATGATTGTACCCATCCATAACGAATAGTACGTAGTGTATACAAACATCGTAAAGACCAGCAATTAATGGAACATATTGCCAATCAACTTAAGAGATCAGAAATCGGTATCATGTTTCAAGAATTATTTACGAAGGAATAAACCTATTACTAATAAGTTGTACTTTGTAGGGGAAAGGAAACTTCAGGTTATACATACCAGCATCCGAAACAAATGTAGCTCTATGAAGCACCATTTATTCAGTAAAAATATTGTAGCGTCACCTCTTTGTGTTGGTGAAATAGCGACGAGTGATCACTTTTTTCTTGAATGTACAAATTATAACAGTATTAGAAATAGACTCTTTAATTCATTACTAAATATGGGAACAACAATCTGCCATATAAGGAAAACGAAAAAATAATGCTTGCAATCCAAATTACATCAAAGAGTGTAAGCGTTTTTGTGTATAAATCCGCTAACGTATAGCAGTAAAAGAATAAACAATGATTTTTTAATGTAACATACATCTTTCAATTGAATACTTAAAACATTCCTAGAACACCATAGTTACAAATATTCCCCACACTATCTTTTACACGTTATATTCTCTCTACAGAACTGTATAGTTAATCGAACATCGGAAAGAATTACTGTCTATATGTTCATCTATCTAAAACCATATAATGAATAAGTTCACATCTTGAATTACCATCAGGGAGAAGAACATCATAAGCTTGTGCTTCCGTTCTAATCATTTTTGCTTGATATTTATTGATATGTTCACTTTATCATGTACATTTATATGCAGTTTAAACTAATTGTTAATTGATGTTAAGCAACGACAGAATGTCCGTCACGATGTAGCATGTACTTATATTCGCGACACCCGTAAGAACTCATGGGAAAATTGTGAATCTGCGTAAATTAAAGTACAATACCCTTACAATCTGAGCAGCCGTGATTGAAATGCAATCTTCACGACAGAAAAAAATGTAAGTAAAATACTGAACAAAGATTTCTTTATTCTAAGTACAGCGCGTTCCTCCCGAACCAAATAATAATAATCTATTGACTAGATCGGTTTCACCGGCCTCATATTTCATGTACTTCTGTCAAACCTGGGCTTTTCCGAAAGACAAATGTTCTTAAAGTAGTTTACATTTCACATTTCTGTATTTTAATCAATTCGAACCAATATCCAACCAATCGACTAAGACTTAGTATTTTCATTACAGATCGATCTTTTCTCACAAGACTGGCTCTTGATTAGATGTATTATCTAATATTGTAAAAACTTTGTACCTTAGAGAATAATTCATATGTTATGTTGTGTTCTACGCATACAAGGTTCCTTTCAACATCAACTTCTACTCTACACTTTAATGTTTTCTTGATGTTAATTTCATTGAGTGACACTCCCGTCTCCGAGGGAATGAGATACATAACAATAGTCGTGTCTTGGAATTAATTAACGGGATACAAGAGTTTCAGTACCATAAAGACACGAAATCTTTTTGACCCGGCATGCGATAGAGGACATTCCTGAAAGTTCGAAACGTATCGAAACTTGTCAGACTGACTAAAATAGGAACTTTTCACTCTTGATATATATTTTCTAGAATGGCCATTCTATCTTACTTAATGTTTGTTCTCGAACTGACCAATCGCCGGCCCCGTCCACAGGCTCCTTTGGCCTAGCCAATTGACTCCGACAGGAAGTTCCGCTTTGATTTTTAACGCCGCTACTTTGTAATATACAAGTAGCATGTTACAAATTAGTAGAACTAGAGTTGACGACCTGAGTCATAACTACAGCTTGAACAAGCTGTAGTTACGACGTTTAAGTCGCCAACAGCCCCCCCCCCCAAAAAAAAAATGTTGGCGTATAAAATGAACTTCCCGTCTAAATGAATTATTTCATTGGTCGACTGATTATTTGATTCACAGCCGCAAATAGCATGCCTAACAGATCTAAATTGAATCCGATCTCAATTTTAGAATATTTGTTTCACAGGGTACCCTGTTTCGCGGCATTGGACTCGTTTATATTGACGTATCAACATTTTCTGCATAGAGACACAGATTACGATTGATTGATTGATTGAATGGGGTTTAACGCATCTTTTAACAGTATTTTAGTCATACCGCGGCGGCCGGAGCACATAATCATGGAATCCAGGTATTTCTCATACCAGTTCTACCACTACATCCTGTCTGAGCATCCAGCTTCTCATCCTACTTAGGTTTACGACTATCCACCCTTGGCCGGGGTCGGGGATCGAAACCAGGACCCACTGGCTAGGAGTTCAACGCGCTTTTATGTGGGATCCCAGATTTTGCGTGGAATGAATAAAGAAATCTTGTCCAAAACTGAAAAGATATTCGGTACGGTCCTCTACCATAATGCTTCAAATTATAATACCCGCCGAAAAACATCTGAGGAACATATAGTTGCCATGCTATGCACCCGCCAGTTCTTCATTCCGTAAGCAGCAATTTCCCAACAACCCTAGGGCAAAATCGGATGAAACTTTAAATTTTATCTTTCAAATATTTGCCAGATATCTTAACTCGTTTCTTCATTTAAAGCTTCGTCACTAGAAAAGTGAACTCAATATATTTTTTTCTATTTTCAGCTAGCAAAGCGTCAGCTTTGATAGTTAGAATAAACAGACAGAATTTTGAGGTCGTCTCAAAGTTCAACGAGTGCAAACTGACGCTGGAGGCTTAACCACTAAATCCGTTGAATGCCTACGCCATTAAAAGTAGTTCTTATGTATTTCAAAAATATTGCAAATTCCGCCTGTAATTCATCTCAAAGGTATTGTTAGCTCCCCTTTAGCACATCGTGTTGAAAATTTCAAATAGTTGAAAAACCTTAAATATTTATCTCTCTAGGTAGAAAACAATGTAACAAGCAATTTCTTCATTTTCCACATTGTTTTCTACAACTATCTTCTTGAGGGGCGTAAAAAGGAAGGATTGTGTGGGAATGGTTGACTCCTTGGTTAATTTAACCTCATTTTTATATCATGATAACGAGAAGATTACTGAACAAAACAATGCTTGCCTAGCTAATAGTACTTTCAGATTTTCTCATGTAATGATCAGCATTTAATGAAATTTCAAATTTAAGTTATGAATCAGATGTCGTTGACCTTACGGAATTGGTAATTTATTTACAAAATTGTGTCATTGGAAAAGGGACCTTAATAAAGAAAGTTTTAAATGACTGTTGTTCGTAGACGTTTTAGTTTCCGTGCTCTTACTAAAAAACAATAGACCGTAAACCTTAAAACTTAAAACAATGATTGTCAATGACCCAAGAAATTGTCTTATTGTTTTTAAATCACATAGGTCAAAGGTCAAGGTCACAATTGAACTTTGATTGAAAACAGTTTTCGTGCTCATAAGCAATTAGAATTAGGACCTTGGAACTTTATCACATGTTGTTAATGACCAAAAGGGATATCCTATTTTGGGGTAATGAAGGTGAAATGTCAAGTGTTCTACTTTGGTGAAAAAGTGATGATTGGCGGGAGGGGGGTATTAAACAGATTTGCGACATTTCGAATCACCCTCTCGTTGTTTCAAATGGTGAAAAACTTTAACCTTGGTTATCTCCTATGTTTGATAGTCATTGAAAATCTTTCTTTTGTTGTAATGTTAAGCTAGAATTCTCAGCTAGAACTTTTCACATTTCTTTATACTTTCCACTAAAAGTTAGTCTATTTTAATGTCAACTGGAATCATTATGTCGATCATTTGGTATTGTGAACCACATTCGTTGGTGGACATAAATCAGCGAGTAAAGCGACACAGTCCCTCTTGGGCCTCTTGTTTACCTACAATATTGGTATTTCTTAATATTTATGAAGTCGTATACAATTATTTGGTTTAAAATGTTGTTTAAAACAGCTTTTTTCTAATATCATTTAAGAGATAAAGAGAATAAATATGTTTTCATGGAGGTGTGGAACGAAAAAAAAACTAACAACATTGCATGAATATGCGGAGCGGATCTATATATAAGTGTGATTAGTTTCTTTTTCCGTTCATACCTCCACGAAAACAAAACAATATTCCCTTCATCTCTTATAACTCAATCACGTCGAGCAAAAAAGCAAATATTTTGCAAATTTTGATATTTATTTTGTGCGGAAGTATAAGAAATAGCTGCGGGCTCAAAATTTTGTTCATGGAGGTATGAAAACCTTTTTTTGGCAAATCAGAACGCTCGTCTCTGATGGACGAAACTAAAAATTGAATTGTTATAATATGACATACGGCGACCATTTAGTTCAAAACTCTCCCATCCCACTGATTCCATTCCAAAATCATTTACATTGTCAATGTCTCGATATTTTAGTTGTATGTCTCGATACTTTAGTTGTATGTCTCGATATTTTTAGTTGTAAGTTTCGCACATTTACTTTGTGCAGCATTAAAGATGTGGGAATTAAGAGAAAACTATCATTGCTCTCTCCTCCAAATTGTCATAAATTTGAGTCATTCTTAATCAATATAAATAAATGTTTTGAAACAAATTGATTTAGAATTGTGTTTACTATTGATGTTTGTGCAACTGCTGTACTCCTAATCTTCAATCATTGGTTGTCATGGGTTCGATCCCCGGCGGCAGCACAATCCTTTCCGACATTTGTCTCTAACCAATGGGTGTATAATCGTAAACCTAAGTGGGATAGCAGCTGGAGGCTAGGAAAGGATGTAGTGGTAGCACTGGTGTGAGAAATACCAGGAACCCATATTGTTAGGTGCTCCAGCCGCTACGATATGACTGAAATACTGTTAAAAGTGACGTTAAACCCCAATCAATCAATATACCTCAACAAGGACCACAATGCGTCTTAAACCAAAACGGATTTTAAAGGCTCAGAACGTTGACTCCCCAATTATTTTCCCTCTTCTTCAACAATTCAATATTTTGCTTATACTTAGCCTAACTGTATTAAGATGTTTTTCTATCTATGACAATAAAAATAAAAAGCGATTTTCTACTCGTATTGACATAGCCGGCTCTGTAAGAAAGATATGCGATTTTCTCAAAGATATTTTTTCTTATTATTCATGATATGTATTTATTAATCCGAATGATATAAATAAAAAAGAAAATCCCTTGTAATAATTTTTCAGACAATTACAAAATCTTCTCGTTTAAGGACATATTTTACGGCGTTAATCTTCAAAAATAGAATGTTTTTTGATGTCAAAATTATCAGAGAAAAGTAAAAATGTATCGCTTTCGGTTTATGAGAAATATTCTGAGAGGAAGAGTGTTGGGTAATTTAGTAAAATAGTAACCATATAAAATAAAAAAATCATAAAAATTGGAGAATATAAAAATAAAAAAAAAAAGAAAAAAAAAAAGAAAAAAATGTAAAAAAAAAAAATTAATAGAATTTGGACATCGTAAAAGGTAAAAAGAAGGCTGGTCGCCAATTATAACAGGCGACGTTTCACACAATATACCATTTTTTCTTTGCATATTCTGATTAGGCATACTTTAGTCCAAGAAATATGAAAACGCGAGTCTTCTGTGAAATGAATCTATTTCTCGAAATCATCGTTAACTGTATAGGGTATTTACGCAACAATAATGCCATTTTACCTTTTGTAACTGTTGTTACGATGCATATTATCGTCTTCGGCTATTTACGATAGATATATACGATTATATTGGGTTATTTTAGGGATGCTTAGGTATGTTTACGATCAATTTAGAGATGGTTCCATTTATCTAGCTATTTACTTTTAATTTACGACTTGGTAATTTAACTACGAATAGTTTAGAGTAATTCAGGAGGTTATATGAGGATTATTTATTCGATGAGGAACGCGTATCTTCATTTAACTGTTAATATCTAGCGAGACATGGCACACGATAAACTAAGTAAAGCTTTCTTCCATTACTGGTTCGATTGTTAATATCTAGCGAGACATGGCACACGATAAACTAAGTAAAGCTTTCTTCCATTACTGGTTCGATTAGATGAAGGCCGCGACCATTTCGCAATTCGTAGCGCTTCGGGCTCTTAATCATGGGGTCCAGAGTTCGATCCCCGGTCGCGGCAAATATCCGACTGACATCTGGTTCCACTAACCGTAATTCTAAGTTGGATGAGAATCTCGATGCTCGGAAAGGTCATTATGGTTGTACTGGTGTGAGATATATCAGGAATCTAAGGTTATGTACTCAAGCCGCCGCGGTATGATTGCAATACTGCTAAAAGTAGCATAAAACCCCATTCGGTTAGCCAAAATCGACTGACAGAATATCAAGATGGTCAAAATATCGACTCAAAACTAGTGTTTATAGTGAGAATAGTGTTGGCCCCTTTAGGATGAATATTAGGCCTATGTTAAAAACCACACTGTTCCCTGTCAGGGGCTTATGTTGTTCCAAAACTAGCTTATTTCACAAGTTTTAATTTAAAGAAAGACTGTCTAGTTTAACCGACAAGAAAAAGGTTTAAGCAATCCTATCCGTTCGAACTTTTAAACAAATAGCTCTAAACAGGTATAATTTAATTTTTAGTTTCTTTTATCAAAAACGAGCGTTCTGATTGGTCGAAAAATATGATTCAAAACTCCATGAACAAACTTTTGAGCACGCAGGTATTTTGTATGCTTCCGCACAAAATAGGCCCATGCAAAAAGGTGTCAAAATTTGTAAAAAGTTCGTTTTTTCTCGCTCAATGGTATTAAATTATAAGAAATGAAGATAATATTTTTTGTTTTCATGGAGGTATGACCCGAAAAACCTAATCACACAATGTATGAATCCGCTTCGCGAATTCATACAGTGTGATAAGGTTTTTCGGTTCATAACTCCATGACAACAAAAAATATTCTCTTCATCTCTGAAATACATTCAATCTTGCTCAAGCGACCACCTCGTTTAACGATTAATTTCATTTTAAGAGATGAAGAGAATTTTTTTTGTTTTCATGGAGGTATGAACCGAAAAACTAATCACACTGTCTGAATACGCGAAGCGGATTCATACATTGTGTGATTAGGTTTTTCGGTTCATACCTCCATGAAAACAAAAATATTCTCTTCATTTCTTATAATTTAATAGCATCGAGCGAAAAACTAAAGGTTTACAAATTTTCATACCTTTATTTATTGGACTATTTTGTGCGGAAGCATACAAAATCACTGTGTGATCAAAATTTTGTTCATCGAGTCATGAATAATATTTTTCGACCAATCAGAACGCTCGTTTTTTGATAGACGAAACTAAAAATTAAATTAATAAGCGACAAGCATCGAATCTCCCTTTAAAAGGGATAATTGTACTTTCGAACCAATCCCTCATATATGTCACAGAAAAGTGTATTAAGTGACCTCTCTCTCAAACGACCACATTTTGGTCATCATAAGAGTGGCCGCTTAATACACGTTTCTCTGTCCTTTTTCTTATTTTTATTTTTTGTGAAACCGTCTAAGCAACCAACACATCTGAATAATGGATCTTTCTTGAATACGGCGCATGGAACCATTATATGTAAGTAGTACAAATGCTGTAGATAGGTTGATATTATTGTCAGATGATTCCCGAAATAATTACTTACGTTACATTACACATTTCGCGACCTCATATAATGTGATCAGGTTCCTTGTGTCATACTTCAATGAAAACTAACGAGCAGCAAGAAAAATATTGTCTTCACCTATAATTTGTAGTCTATATCTACTTATTATATAACCTACTGAAAAGGAGTGAAATTAACACGCTGAATACTTTTGATATTTCACTGGTGAAATAACACTAGTGTTTTAACTATGCAAATTAATTGGAAGCTTACATATATATTTTTGTTACTGCCAAAAATGACTTCAAAACCAATGTAATGACGTCATTTAACAAACTTTCGTTGTTTTATTGCAATAATTTAGGTCAAGATTATAAATAGAATATCAAGTTTGTGTATAAAAATAGCTATTGTTTAAACTCGACGTCTAAATCAGACAAATTTCGACAAAGCCTCGTTTTTTATTTAATTCCAACTTAGATTTAACAAAACCGCAAAATGAACACAAGACAATTTCATTTTGGGTTTTTTGATCTCTTAGATATGAATTCACCTCGGGCTACTTCTCATCTCAACTTGCCACGGCCAATCAGTTGTAGCCGAAGACAATAATATGGCACATGTAAAGGATGATCTAAAGATTCGTTTAGAGACTTCTAAACATGCTTTAGTTTGCTGTAAATTATTGTAAAGTAAGGTAATAATCAGCACAGTATTTGTTTTTAGTGAATCGCCGTCCCGTGTTTGGTAATCACGTGGTCTCAAGTGACATGTGGTAGTCATGTGACCATAGATAGGCAATGTTTACAATATGGCTCAGGTCGCAAATGCATTTTACAATGATCACGCCGCCCAGTGCTTTAAAACATTCTAGAGCGATTAAGGGGTATCGTAGGCATCAAGTAAACCCGATTATTGTGGGATTTCAGATTTTACTCAGTAAAAATCAAATAGATACGAAACGAAAGTAGAAGATTTTGAAAATTAGAATGTAAACATATCAACTTCCGGTTTCTACATATTTACTAAATAATTACGCTTTATTATGTCGTTATTTACAAGTCTAAATCCATAATAACACATCAAACCTTTAACAAATGTCATCAAGCTTTAGCTTCGTCCTTCTTACTTAAGATTTTTTACGGTTCTAAAGCCGGATAAGGAATAAGGAAATGGCGCGACTACAGGGCGCCAAAGATATTTGATCCTATCTTCATCATATTTTAGGAATTTTTAGGAAAAGGGCAAAACTACCATGTGCAAAAACTAATGTTACAATAACGTTAAAGTCTTTTTTTTTCGTTTGAAATTTACTCACGACGCTTTAAATATTCTTTTTCGCGCATTTCCGCAAATTTCCACGTTTACTCATAAACTTGAAGTGAAAATCTACGTGAGTTTAGTATGATCGTTACAGAATTGGCCGATTCGAGGGTCAAATAATCATCGAGGTCATTGATTTCTCACTGTAGAAGCAGTTATCCACTGTTTCCGAGATTCTAAAAAGAGTTCAAGTATTACAGTTGATCAAAAGGAGAATGTTATGCTTGAAAATTCTAATTTTGCCATGCGTGACACGAGCTTATAACCCATTCAAACAAGATGAAATGGTAGGCCAGTCCAAATTCAAAGAAGCAGTAGTCGACAATTGTAAGTTGATGAAATCTTTAAAATCCTGGTCTTTTTGGGCAGAAAAAGTGTGGATAATGCAGAAAATGCTTGTAACAGATAAAGATGTAAGTAAAATACTGAACAAAGATTTCTTTAATCTAAGTACAGCACGTTCCTCCCGAACCAAATAATAATAATCTATTGAGTAGATCGGTTTCATCGGCCTCATATTTCATGTACTTCTGTCAGATCATGGCTTTTCCGAAAGACAAATGTTCTTAAAGCATGCAGTTTACATTTTAATCAATTCGAACAAATATCAAACCAATCGACTAAGACTTAGTATTTTAATTACAAATCGATCTTTTTCTCACATGACTTGCTCTGGATTAGATGTATTACCTAATATTGTACAAACTTTGTACCTTAGAGAATAAATTATATGTTATTTTATGTTATGCTGTGTTCTAAGCATACAAGGTTCCTTTCAACATCAACTTCTACTCTATACTTTAATGTTTTCTTGATGTTAATTTCATTGAGTGACACTCCCGTCTCCGAGGGAATGAGATACATAACAATAGTCGTGTCTTGGAATTAATTAACTGGATACAAGAGTTTCAGTACAACAAAGACACGAAATATCTTTGACCCTGCATGCGATAGAGGACATCCCTGAAAGTGCGAAATGTATCGACTCTGGTCAGACTGCGCGGTCTGTGCAGACTGACTAAAATCGGAACTTTTCGCTCATGATATATATTTTCTAGAATGGCCATTCTATCTTACTTTATGTTTGTTCTCGAACTGACCAATCGCCGACCCTGTCCATTAGCTCCTTTTGCCCAGCCCATTGACTCCAATAGGAAGTTCCGCTTTGATTTTTAACTGCGTTACTTTGTAATATACAAGTAGCATATTACAAATTAGTAGAACTAGAGTTGACGACCTAAAAGTCATAACTACAGCTTGAACAAGCTGTAGTTACGACGTTTAAGTCGCCAACAGCCCCCCCCCCCCTAAAAAACCGATTCACCAAAATGGCGGCAAATGTTGGAGTTCAAACTGAACTTCCCGTCTAAATGAATTATTTCATTGGACGACTGATTATTTGTTTTACAGCCACGAATGGTCAAATAGCATGCCTAACAGACCTAAATTGAATCCGATCTCAATTTTAGAATATTTGTTTCACAGGGTACCCTGTTTCGCGGAAATAGACACGTTTACATTGGCGTATCAACATTTTCTGCATAGAGACACAGATTACGATTGATTGATTGATTGATTGATAGGGGTTTAACGCCTCTTTTAACAGTATTTTAGTCATATCGCGGCGGCTAGAGCATCTGATCGTGAAATGCTAGCATTTATCACACCAGTGTTACCACTACATCCTTTCCGAGCCTCCAGCTGCTCATCCCACTTAGGTTTACGAGTATCCACCCTTGGTCGGGGCCGGGGATCGAAATTAGGACCCAATGACTAGGAGTTCAACGCGCTTTATTGTGGGATCCTAGATTTTACATGGAATGAATAAGGAAATCTTGTCCAAAACTGAAAACATATTTGTTATGGTCCTCTACCATAATGCTTCAAATTATAATACCCGCCGAAATTCATCTGGGGAACATATAGTCGCCATGCTGTGCATCCACCAATTCTTCATTCCGTCAGCAGCCATTTCCCCTCAACCCCATATAGGGCAAAATTGGATGAAACTTCAAATTTTCTCTTTCAAATATTTGCCAGATATGTAAACTCGTTTCTTCATTTAAGGCTTCGTCACTGGAAAATTGAACTCAAAATGAATTTTTTCTTCTATTTTTAGCTAGCAAAGCGACAGCTTTGATAGTTTGAATAAACAGACAGAATTTTGAGGTCGTCTCAAAGTTCAACGAGTGTAAACTGCCGCTGGAGGCGTAACCATTACATCCGTAATATACCTACGCCATAAAAAGTAGTTCTTATGTATTTCAGAAATATTGCAAATTCCGCCTGCAACTTCATCTCAAAGGTATTTTTATCCCCCTAGAGCACATCGTGTTCAAACTGACTTTGATCAGTCTTGAAAGAAGTTGCAGACGAAAATTTCAAATTGTTGAAAAACCTTAAATATTTATCTCTCTAGGTAGAAAACAATGTGGAAAATGAAGAAATTGCTTGTAACAAGCAATTTTTTCATTCTCCACATTGTTTTCTACAACTATCTTTTTGAAGGGCGTAAAAAGGAAGGATTGTGTTGGAATGGATAACTCCTTGGTTACTTTAACCCCAGTTTTCTATCATGATAACGAGAAGATAACTGAACAAAAAGATGCTTGGCTAGCTTATGGTACTTTCAGATTTTCACATGTAATGATCAGCATTAAATGAAATTTCAAATTTAAGTTATGAATCAGATGTCGTTGACATTACGGTATTGGTAATTTGTGTCATTGGAAAAGGGGCCTTAATGAAGAAAAGTTTTAAACGAATGTTTGTTCGTAGACGTTTTCGTTTCAGTGCTCTAACTAAAAAAACAATAGACCTTAAACCGTGAAACTTCAAACAAGGATTGTCAATGACCCAAGAAAGTGTCCTATTGTTTTTAAGTCACGTAGGTCAAAGGTCAAGGTCACAATTGAACTTTGATTGAAACAGTTTCGTGCTCATAAGCAATTAGAATTAGGCATTGAAACTTTATTCACATTTGATTTGCGACATTTCGAATCACCCTCTCGTTGTTTGCAATGGTGACAAACTTTAACCTTTGTTCGATAGTCATTGAAAATCTTTCTTTTGTTGTAATGTTAAACTAGAATTCTCAGTCAGAACTTTCACATCTCTTAATACTTTCCACTAAAAGTTAGTCTACTTTAATGTCAACTGGAATCATTATGTCGATCATTTGGTATTGTGAACTACATTCGTTGGTGGACATAAATCAGCGAGTAAAGCGACACAGTCCCTCTTGGGCCTCTTGTTTACCTACAATATTGGTATTTCTTTATATTTCTCTATATTTATGAAGTCATATACAAGTATTTGTTTTAAAATGTCGTTTAAAACAGCTTTTTTCTAATATCATTTAAGAGATAAAGAGAATATTTATGTTTTCGTGGAGGTATGGAACGAAGAAACTAACATCATTGCATGAATATGCGCAGCGGAATTATACATAAGTGTGATTAGTTTTTTTTCCGTTCATACCTCCATGAAAACAAAACAATATTCCCTTCATCTCTTATAACTCAACCACATCGAGCAAAAAAGCAAATATTTTGCAAATTTTTATTATTTATTTGTATGGAACTATTTTGTGCGGAAGTATAAGAAATAGCTGTGGGCTAAAAATTTGGTTCATGGAGGTATGAAAACCTTTATTCGGCCAATCAGAACGCTCGTCTCTGATAGACGAAACTAAAAATTGGATTGTTATAATATGACATAAGGCGACCATTTAGTTCAAAACTCTCTCATCCCACCGATTCCAATCCAAAATCATTTACATTGTCAATGTCTCGGTATTTTAGTTGTATGTCTCGATACTTTAGTTGTATGTCTCGATATTTTTAGTTATACGTTTCGCACATTAACTTTGTGCAGCACTTAAGATGTGGGAATTAAGAGTAAACTATCATCGCCATCTCCCTCAAAATGTCACAAATTTCAGCCATTCTTAATAAATATAAATAAATGTTTTGAAACAAATTGATTAAAAATTGTGTTTACTATTAATGTTTGTGCAACTGCTGTACTCCTAATCTTCAATCGTGGGTTGTCATGGGTTCGATCCCCGGCGGCGGCACATATCCTTTCCGACATTTGTCTCTCACGAATGGGAGGATAGTTGTAAACCTAAGTGGGATAGCAGCTGGAGGCAAGGAAAGGATGTAGTGGTAGTACTGGTGTGAGAAATACCAGGAATCCATTGTTAGGTGCTCCAGCCGCCACAATATGACTGAAATACTGTTAAAAGTGGCGTTAAACCCAAATCAATCAATCAATGTACCTCAACAAGGACCACAATGCGTCTTTAATCAAAACGGATTTTAAAGGCTCAGAACGTTGACTCCCAAATTATTTTCCCTCTTCTTCAACAATTCAATATTTTGCGTATACTTAGCCTAACTGTATTAAGATTTTTTCTATCTATGACAATAAAAATAAAAGGCGATTTTCTACTCTAATTGACATAGCCAGCTCTGTAATAAAGATATGCGATTTTCTCAAAGATATATACACTGGCTTCCTAATTTTATTTATTATTTCTGATAACCATTTATTAATCCGAATGATATAAATAAAATAGAAAATCCCTTGAAATAAATTTTCAGGCAATTACAAAATCTACTCGCTTATGGACATATTTACGGCGTTAATCTTCAAAATTAGAATGTTTTTGATTTCAAAATGTCAAAATTATCAGAGAAAGGTAAAAATGTATCGCTTTGGGTTTATGAGAAATATTCTGAAAGAAAGAGTGTTGGGTAATGTAGTAAAATAGTAACCATATGAAATAAAAAATCATAAAAATTGGAGAATATAACAATGAAACAAATAATCGAATTTGGACGTCGTAAAAGGTAAAGTGAAGGCTAGTCGCCTATAACCGGCGACGTTTCACACAATATCCTATTTTTCTTTTGTTCATTTTGGTATGAATTGAATCTTTCGGCCAATCAGAACGCTCGGTTTTGATAGACAAAACTGAAAATTAAATGATACAGGTATACATTCAATCCTGCTCAAGCGACCACCTCGTCAAACGATTAATTTAATTAAGCGACAAGCATCGAATCTCCCTTTAAAAGGGATAATTGTACTTTAGAACCAATCCCTCATATTTGTTTACAGAAAAGTTTATTGAGTGACCTCTCTCTCAAACGACCACATTTTGGTCATCACAAGAGTGGCCGCTTAATACACGTTTCTCTGTCTTTTTTCTTATATGTATACTTTGTAAAACCGTCTAAGCATACCACCACATCTGAATAATGTATCATTCTTGAAAACGGCGCATGGAACCATTATATGTAAGTAGCCTCAATGAAAATGCTGTAGGAAGATTGATATTTTTGTCAGATGCTTCCCGAAAATAATTATGTACGTTACATTAAACATTTCGCGGCTCAATATAATCTGATAAGGTTTTTTGTGTCATACTTCAATGAAAACTAACGAACAGCAAGAATCTATATATAAGTGTGATTAGTTTCTTTTTCCGTTCATACCTCCACGAAAACAAAACAATATTCCCTTCATCTCTTATAACTCAATCACGTCGAGCAAAAAAGCAAATATTTTGCAAATTTTGATATTTATTTTGTGCGGAAGTATAAGAAATAGCTGCGGGCTCAAAATTTTGTTCATGGAGGTATGAAAACCTTTTTTTGGCAAATCAGAACGCTCGTCTCTGATGGACGAAACTAAAAATTGAATTGTTATAATATGACATACGGCGACCATTTAGTTCAAAACTCTCCCATCCCACTGATTCCATTCCAAAATCATTTACATTGTCAATGTCTCGATATTTTAGTTGTATGTCTCGATACTTTAGTTGTATGTCTCGATATTTTTAGTTGTAAGTTTCGCACATTTACTTTGTGCAGCATTAAAGATGTGGGAATTAAGAGAAAACTATCATTGCTCTCTCCTCCAAATTGTCATAAATTTGAGTCATTCTTAATCAATATAAATAAATGTTTTGAAACAAATTGATTTAGAATTGTGTTTACTATTGATGTTTGTGCAACTGCTGTACTCCTAATCTTCAATCATTGGTTGTCATGGGTTCGATCCCCGGCGGCAGCACAATCCTTTCCGACATTTGTCTCTAACCAATGGGTGTATAATCGTAAACCTAAGTGGGATAGCAGCTGGAGGCTAGGAAAGGATGTAGTGGTAGCACTGGTGTGAGAAATACCAGGAACCCATATTGTTAGGTGCTCCAGCCGCTACGATATGACTGAAATACTGTTAAAAGTGACGTTAAACCCCAATCAATCAATATACCTCAACAAGGACCACAATGCGTCTTAAACCAAAACGGATTTTAAAGGCTCAGAACGTTGACTCCCCAATTATTTTCCCTCTTCTTCAACAATTCAATATTTTGCTTATACTTAGCCTAACTGTATTAAGATGTTTTTCTATCTATGACAATAAAAATAAAAAGCGATTTTCTACTCGTATTGACATAGCCGGCTCTGTAAGAAAGATATGCGATTTTCTCAAAGATATTTTTTCTTATTATTCATGATATGTATTTATTAATCCGAATGATATAAATAAAAAAGAAAATCCCTTGTAATAATTTTTCAGACAATTACAAAATCTTCTCGTTTAAGGACATATTTTACGGCGTTAATCTTCAAAAATAGAATGTTTTTTGATGTCAAAATTATCAGAGAAAAGTAAAAATGTATCGCTTTCGGTTTATGAGAAATATTCTGAGAGGAAGAGTGTTGGGTAATTTAGTAAAATAGTAACCATATAAAATAAAAAAATCATAAAAATTGGAGAATATAAAAATAAAAAAAAAAAGAAAAAAAAAAAGAAAAAAATGTAAAAAAAAAAAATTAATAGAATTTGGACATCGTAAAAGGTAAAAAGAAGGCTGGTCGCCAATTATAACAGGCGACGTTTCACACAATATACCATTTTTTCTTTGCATATTCTGATTAGGCATACTTTAGTCCAAGAAATATGAAAACGCGAGTCTTCTGTGAAATGAATCTATTTCTCGAAATCATCGTTAACTGTATAGGGTATTTACGCAACAATAATGCCATTTTACCTTTTGTAACTGTTGTTACGATGCATATTATCGTCTTCGGCTATTTACGATAGATATATACGATTATATTGGGTTATTTTAGGGATGCTTATGTATGTTTACGATCAATTTAGAGATGGTTCCATTTATCTAGCTATTTACTTTTAATTTACGACTTGGTAATTTAACTACGAATAGTTTAGAGTAATTCAGGAGGTTATATGAGGATTATTTATTCGATGAGGAACGCGTATCTTCATTCAACTGTTAATATCTAGCGAGACATGGCACACGATAAACTAAGTAAAGCTTTCTTCCATTACTGGTTCGATTGTTAATATCTAGCGAGACATGGCACACGATAAACTAAGTAAAGCTTTCTTCCATTACTGGTTCGATTAGATGAAGGCCGCGACCATTTCGCAATTCGTAGCGCTTCGGGCTCTTAATCATGGGGTCCAGAGTTCGATCCCCGGTCGCGGCAAATATCCGACTGACATCTGGTTCCACTAACCGTAATTCTAAGTTGGATGAGAATCTCGATGCTCGGAAAGGTCATTATGGTTGTACTGGTGTGAGATATATCAGGAATCTAAGGTTATGTACTCAAGCCGCCGCGGTATGATTGCAATACTGCTAAAAGTAGCATAAAACCCCATTCGGTTAGCCAAAATCGACTGACAGAATATCAAGATGGTCAAAATATCGACTCAAAACTAGTGTTTATAGTGAGAATAGTGTTGGCCCCTTTAGGATGAATATTAGGCCTATGTTAAAAACCACACTGTTCCCTGTCAGGGGCTTATGTTGTTCCAAAACTAGCTTATTTCACAAGTTTTAATTTAAAGAAAGACTGTCTAGTTTAACCGACAAGAAAAAGGTTTAAGCAATCCTATCCGTTCGAACTTTTAAACAAATAGCTCTAAACAGGTATAATTTAATTTTTAGTTTCTTTTATCAAAAACGAGCGTTCTGATTGGTCGAAAAATATGATTCAAAACTCCATGAACAAACTTTTGAGCACGCAGGTATTTTGTATGCTTCCGCACAAAATAGGCCCATGCAAAAAGGTGTCAAAATTTGTAAAAAGTTCGTTTTTTCTCGCTCAATGGTATTAAATTATAAGAAATGAAGATAATATTTTTTGTTTTCATGGAGGTATGACCCGAAAAACCTAATCACACAATGTATGAATCCGCTTCGCGAATTCATACAGTGTGATAAGGTTTTTCGGTTCATAACTCCATGACAACAAAAAATATTCTCTTCATCTCTGAAATACATTCAATCTTGCTCAAGCGACCACCTCGTTTAACGATTAATTTCATTTTAAGAGATGAAGAGAATTTTTTTTGTTTTCATGGAGGTATGAACCGAAAAACTAATCACACTGTCTGAATACGCGAAGCGGATTCATAC
Source organism: Fragum fragum (assembly GCA_946902895.1). Lineage (NCBI taxonomy): Eukaryota > Metazoa > Mollusca > Bivalvia > Cardiida > Cardiidae > Fragum > Fragum fragum. The sequence continues at coordinate 9,118,470 of OX336378.1, forward strand.
ATTGTGTGATTAGGTTTTTCGGTTCATACCTCCATGAAAACAAAAATATTCTCTTCATTTCTTATAATTTAATAGCATCGAGCGAAAAACTAAAGGTTTACAAATTTTCATACCTTTATTTATTGGACTATTTTGTGCGGAAGCATACAAAATCACTGTGTGATCAAAATTTTGTTCATCGAGTCATGAATAATATTTTTCGACCAATCAGAACGCTCGTTTTTTGATAGACGAAACTAAAAATTAAATTAATAAGCGACAAGCATCGAATCTCCCTTTAAAAGGGATAATTGTACTTTCGAACCAATCCCTCATATATGTCACAGAAAAGTGTATTAAGTGACCTCTCTCTCAAACGACCACATTTTGGTCATCATAAGAGTGGCCGCTTAATACACGTTTCTCTGTCCTTTTTCTTATTTTTATTTTTTGTGAAACCGTCTAAGCAACCAACACATCTGAATAATGGATCTTTCTTGAATACGGCGCATGGAACCATTATATGTAAGTAGTACAAATGCTGTAGATAGGTTGATATTATTGTCAGATGATTCCCGAAATAATTACTTACGTTACATTACACATTTCGCGACCTCATATAATGTGATCAGGTTCCTTGTGTCATACTTCAATGAAAACTAACGAGCAGCAAGAAAAATATTGTCTTCACCTATAATTTGTAGTCTATATCTACTTATTATATAACCTACTGAAAAGGAGTGAAATTAACACGCTGAATACTTTTGATATTTCACTGGTGAAATAACACTAGTGTTTTAACTATGCAAATTAATTGGAAGCTTACATATATATTTTTGTTACTGCCAAAAATGACTTCAAAACCAATGTAATGACGTCATTTAACAAACTTTCGTTGTTTTATTGCAATAATTTAGGTCAAGATTATAAATAGAATATCAAGTTTGTGTATAAAAATAGCTATTGTTTAAACTCGACGTCTAAATCAGACAAATTTCGACAAAGCCTCGTTTTTTATTTAATTCCAACTTAGATTTAACAAAACCGCAAAATGAACACAAGACAATTTCATTTTGGGTTTTTTGATCTCTTAGATATGAATTCACCTCGGGCTACTTCTCATCTCAACTTGCCACGGCCAATCAGTTGTAGCCGAAGACAATAATATGGCACATGTAAAGGATGATCTAAAGATTCGTTTAGAGACTTCTAAACATGCTTTAGTTTGCTGTAAATTATTGTAAAGTAAGGTAATAATCAGCACAGTATTTGTTTTTAGTGAATCGCCGTCCCGTGTTTGGTAATCACGTGGTCTCAAGTGACATGTGGTAGTCATGTGACCATAGATAGGCAATGTTTACAATATGGCTCAGGTCGCAAATGCATTTTACAATGATCACGCCGCCCAGTGCTTTAAAACATTCTAGAGCGATTAAGGGGTATCGTAGGCATCAAGTAAACCCGATTATTGTGGGATTTCAGATTTTACTCAGTAAAAATCAAATAGATACGAAACGAAAGTAGAAGATTTTGAAAATTAGAATGTAAACATATCAACTTCCGGTTTCTACATATTTACTAAATAATTACGCTTTATTATGTCGTTATTTACAAGTCTAAATCCATAATAACACATCAAACCTTTAACAAATGTCATCAAGCTTTAGCTTCGTCCTTCTTACTTAAGATTTTTTACGGTTCTAAAGCCGGATAAGGAATAAGGAAATGGCGCGACTACAGGGCGCCAAAGATATTTGATCCTATCTTCATCATATTTTAGGAATTTTTAGGAAAAGGGCAAAACTACCATGTGCAAAAACTAATGTTACAATAACGTTAAAGTCTTTTTTTTTCGTTTGAAATTTACTCACGACGCTTTAAATATTCTTTTTCGCGCATTTCCGCAAATTTCCACGTTTACTCATAAACTTGAAGTGAAAATCTACGTGAGTTTAGTATGATCGTTACAGAATTGGCCGATTCGAGGGTCAAATAATCATCGAGGTCATTGATTTCTCACTGTAGAAGCAGTTATCCACTGTTTCCGAGATTCTAAAAAGAGTTCAAGTATTACAGTTGATCAAAAGGAGAATGTTATGCTTGAAAATTCTAATTTTGCCATGCGTGACACGAGCTTATAACCCATTCAAACAAGATGAAATGGTAGGCCAGTCCAAATTCAAAGAAGCAGTAGTCGACAATTGTAAGTTGATGAAATCTTTAAAATCCTGGTCTTTTTGGGCAGAAAAAAGTGTGGATAATGCAGAAAATGCTTGTAACAGATAAAGATGTAAGTAAAATACTGAACAAAGATTTCTTTAATCTAAGTACAGCACGTTCCTCCCGAACCAAATAATAATAATCTATTGAGTAGATCGGTTTCATCGGCCTCATATTTCATGTACTTCTGTCAGATCATGGCTTTTCCGAAAGACAAATGTTCTTAAAGCATGCAGTTTACATTTTAATCAATTCGAACAAATATCAAACCAATCGACTAAGACTTAGTATTTTAATTACAAATCGATCTTTTTCTCACATGACTTGCTCTGGATTAGATGTATTACCTAATATTGTACAAACTTTGTACCTTAGAGAATAAATTATATGTTATTTTATGTTATGCTGTGTTCTAAGCATACAAGGTTCCTTTCAACATCAACTTCTACTCTATACTTTAATGTTTTCTTGATGTTAATTTCATTGAGTGACACTCCCGTCTCCGAGGGAATGAGATACATAACAATAGTCGTGTCTTGGAATTAATTAACTGGATACAAGAGTTTCAGTACAACACAGACACGAAATATCTTTGACCCTGCATGCGATAGAGGACATCCCTGAAAGTGCGAAATGTATCGACTCTGGTCAGACTGCGCGGTCTGTGCAGACTGACTAAAATCGGAACTTTTCGCTCATGATATATATTTTCTAGAATGGCCATTCTATCTTACTTTATGTTTGTTCTCGAACTGACCAATCGCCGACCCTGTCCATTAGCTCCTTTTGCCCAGCCCATTGACTCCAATAGGAAGTTCCGCTTTGATTTTTAACTGCGTTACTTTGTAATATACAAGTAGCATATTACAAATTAGTAGAACTAGAGTTGACGACCTAAAAGTCATAACTACAGCTTGAACAAGCTGTAGTTACGACGTTTAAGTCGCCAACAGCCCCCCCCCCTAAAAAACCGATTCACCAAAATGGCGGCAAATGTTGGAGTTCAAACTGAACTTCCCGTCTAAATGAATTATTTCATTGGACGACTGATTATTTGTTTTACAGCCACGAATGGTCAAATAGCATGCCTAACAGACCTAAATTGAATCCGATCTCAATTTTAGAATATTTGTTTCACAGGGTACCCTGTTTCGCGGAAATAGACACGTTTACATTGGCGTATCAACATTTTCTGCATAGAGACACAGATTACGATTGATTGATTGATTGATTGATAGGGGTTTAACGCCTCTTTTAACAGTATTTTAGTCATATCGCGGCGGCTAGAGCATCTGATCGTGAAATGCTAGCATTTATCACACCAGTGTTACCACTACATCCTTTCCGAGCCTCCAGCTGCTCATCCCACTTAGGTTTACGAGTATCCACCCTTGGTCGGGGCCGGGGATCGAAATTAGGACCCAATGACTAGGAGTTCAACGCGCTTTATTGTGGGATCCTAGATTTTACATGGAATGAATAAGGAAATCTTGTCCAAAACTGAAAACATATTTGTTATGGTCCTCTACCATAATGCTTCAAATTATAATACCCGCCGAAATTCATCTGGGGAACATATAGTCGCCATGCTGTGCATCCACCAATTCTTCATTCCGTCAGCAGCCATTTCCCCTCAACCCCATATAGGGCAAAATTGGATGAAACTTCAAATTTTCTCTTTCAAATATTTGCCAGATATGTAAACTCGTTTCTTCATTTAAGGCTTCGTCACTGGAAAATTGAACTCAAAATGAATTTTTTCTTCTATTTTTAGCTAGCAAAGCGACAGCTTTGATAGTTTGAATAAACAGACAGAATTTTGAGGTCGTCTCAAAGTTCAACGAGTGTAAACTGCCGCTGGAGGCGTAACCATTACATCCGTAATATACCTACGCCATAAAAAGTAGTTCTTATGTATTTCAGAAATATTGCAAATTCCGCCTGCAACTTCATCTCAAAGGTATTTTTATCCCCCTAGAGCACATCGTGTTCAAACTGACTTTGATCAGTCTTGAAAGAAGTTGCAGACGAAAATTTCAAATTGTTGAAAAACCTTAAATATTTATCTCTCTAGGTAGAAAACAATGTGGAAAATGAAGAAATTGCTTGTAACAAGCAATTTTTTCATTCTCCACATTGTTTTCTACAACTATCTTTTTGAAGGGCGTAAAAAGGAAGGATTGTGTTGGAATGGATAACTCCTTGGTTACTTTAACCCCAGTTTTCTATCATGATAACGAGAAGATAACTGAACAAAAAGATGCTTGGCTAGCTTATGGTACTTTCAGATTTTCACATGTAATGATCAGCATTAAATGAAATTTCAAATTTAAGTTATGAATCAGATGTCGTTGACATTACGGTATTGGTAATTTGTGTCATTGGAAAAGGGGCCTTAATGAAGAAAAGTTTTAAACGAATGTTTGTTCGTAGACGTTTTCGTTTCAGTGCTCTAACTAAAAAAACAATAGACCTTAAACCGTGAAACTTCAAACAAGGATTGTCAATGACCCAAGAAAGTGTCCTATTGTTTTTAAGTCACGTAGGTCAAAGGTCAAGGTCACAATTGAACTTTGATTGAAACAGTTTCGTGCTCATAAGCAATTAGAATTAGGCATTGAAACTTTATTCACATTTGATTTGCGACATTTCGAATCACCCTCTCGTTGTTTGCAATGGTGACAAACTTTAACCTTTGTTCGATAGTCATTGAAAATCTTTCTTTTGTTGTAATGTTAAACTAGAATTCTCAGTCAGAACTTTCACATCTCTTAATACTTTCCACTAAAAGTTAGTCTACTTTAATGTCAACTGGAATCATTATGTCGATCATTTGGTATTGTGAACTACATTCGTTGGTGGACATAAATCAGCGAGTAAAGCGACACAGTCCCTCTTGGGCCTCTTGTTTACCTACAATATTGGTATTTCTTTATATTTCTCTATATTTATGAAGTCATATACAAGTATTTGTTTTAAAATGTCGTTTAAAACAGCTTTTTTCTAATATCATTTAAGAGATAAAGAGAATATTTATGTTTTCGTGGAGGTATGGAACGAAGAAACTAACATCATTGCATGAATATGCGCAGCGGAATTATACATAAGTGTGATTAGTTTTTTTTCCGTTCATACCTCCATGAAAACAAAACAATATTCCCTTCATCTCTTATAACTCAACCACATCGAGCAAAAAAGCAAATATTTTGCAAATTTTTATTATTTATTTGTATGGAACTATTTTGTGCGGAAGTATAAGAAATAGCTGTGGGCTAAAAATTTGGTTCATGGAGGTATGAAAACCTTTATTCGGCCAATCAGAACGCTCGTCTCTGATAGACGAAACTAAAAATTGGATTGTTATAATATGACATAAGGCGACCATTTAGTTCAAAACTCTCTCATCCCACCGATTCCAATCCAAAATCATTTACATTGTCAATGTCTCGGTATTTTAGTTGTATGTCTCGATACTTTAGTTGTATGTCTCGATATTTTTAGTTATACGTTTCGCACATTAACTTTGTGCAGCACTTAAGATGTGGGAATTAAGAGTAAACTATCATCGCCATCTCCCTCAAAATGTCACAAATTTCAGCCATTCTTAATAAATATAAATAAATGTTTTGAAACAAATTGATTAAAAATTGTGTTTACTATTAATGTTTGTGCAACTGCTGTACTCCTAATCTTCAATCGTGGGTTGTCATGGGTTCGATCCCCGGCGGCGGCACATATCCTTTCCGACATTTGTCTCTCACGAATGGGAGGATAGTTGTAAACCTAAGTGGGATAGCAGCTGGAGGCAAGGAAAGGATGTAGTGGTAGTACTGGTGTGAGAAATACCAGGAATCCATTGTTAGGTGCTCCAGCCGCCACAATATGACTGAAATACTGTTAAAAGTGGCGTTAAACCCAAATCAATCAATCAATGTACCTCAACAAGGACCACAATGCGTCTTTAATCAAAACGGATTTTAAAGGCTCAGAACGTTGACTCCCAAATTATTTTCCCTCTTCTTCAACAATTCAATATTTTGCGTATACTTAGCCTAACTGTATTAAGATTTTTTCTATCTATGACAATAAAAATAAAAGGCGATTTTCTACTCTAATTGACATAGCCAGCTCTGTAATAAAGATATGCGATTTTCTCAAAGATATATACACTGGCTTCCTAATTTTATTTATTATTTCTGATAACCATTTATTAATCCGAATGATATAAATAAAATAGAAAATCCCTTGAAATAAATTTTCAGGCAATTACAAAATCTACTCGCTTATGGACATATTTACGGCGTTAATCTTCAAAATTAGAATGTTTTTGATTTCAAAATTTCAAAATTATCAGAGAAAGGTAAAAATGTATCGCTTTGGGTTTATGAGAAATATTCTGAAAGAAAGAGTGTTGGGTAATGTAGTAAAATAGTAACCATATGAAATAAAAAATCATAAAAATTGGAGAATATAACAATGAAACAAATAATCGAATTTGGACGTCGTAAAAGGTAAAGTGAAGGCTAGTCGCCTATAACCGGCGACGTTTCACACAATATCCTATTTTTCTTTGCATATTCTGATTAAGCATACTTTAGTCCAAGAAATATGAAAACGCGAGTTTTCTGTGAAATGAATCTATTTCTCGAAATCATCTTTAACTGTATAGGGTATTTACGCAACAATAATGACATTCTACCTTTTATAACTGTTGTTACGATGCATATTATCGTCTTCGGCTATTTACGATAGATATATACGATTATATTGGGTTATTTTAGGGATGCTTATGTATGTTTACGATCAATTTAGAGATGGTTCCATTTATCTAGCTATTTACTTTTAATTTACGACTTGGTAATTTAACTACGAATAGTTTAGAGTAATTCAGGAGGTTATATGAGGATTATTTATTCGATGAGGAACGCGTATCTTCATTCAACTGTTAATATCTAGCGAGACATGGCACACGATAAACTAAGTAAAGCTTTCTTCCATTACTGGTTCGATTAGATGAAGGCCGCGACCATTTCGCAATTCGTAGCGCTTCGGACTCTTAATCATGGGGTCCAGAGTTCGATCCCCGGTCGCGGCAAATATCCGACTGACATCTGTCTCCACTAACCGTAACTCTAAGTCGGATGAGAATCTCGATGCTCGGAAAGGTCATTATGGTAGTACTGGTGTGAGATATATCAGCAATCTATGGTTATGTACTCAAGCCGCCGCGGTATGATTGCAATACTGCTAAAAGTAGCATGAAACCCCATTCGATTAAACAAAATCGACTGACAGAATATCAAGATGGTCAAAATATCGACTCAAAACTAGTGTCTTTAGTGAGAATATTTTTGGCCCCTTTCGGATAAATATTAGGCCTATGTCCAAAACCACACTGTTCCTTGTCTGGGGCTTATGTTGTTCCAAAACTAGCTTATTTCACAAGTTTTAACTTAAAGAAAGACTATGCTGGTCTAGTTTAACCGACAAGAAAAAGATTTAAGCAATCCTTTCCGTTCGAATTTTAAACAAATGGCTCTAATTAAGAGATGAAGAGAATATATTTTATTTGTTTTCATGGAGGTATGAACCGAAAAACCTAATCACACTGTATGAATACGCGAAGCGGATAAATACATAAGTATGATTAGTTTTTTCGGTATATACCTCCATGAAAACAAAAAAACATTCTCTTCATTTCTTATAATTTGATAGCATCGAGAGACAAAAGCAAAACTTTTCAAATTGCGATACCTTTTTGTACGGAACTATTTTGTGTGAAAGTAAACAAAAATGGCTATGTGCTCAAAATTTTGTTCATTGAGGTATGAATTGAATCTTTCGGCCAATCAGAACGCTCGGTTTTGATAGACAAAACTGAAAATTAAATGATACAGGTATACATTCAATCCTGCTCAAGCGACCACCTCGTCAAACGATTAATTTAATTAAGCGACAAGCATCGAATCTCCCTTTAAAAGGGATAATTGTACTTTAGAACCAATCCCTCATATTTGTTTACAGAAAAGTTTATTGAGTGACCTCTCTCTCAAACGACCACATTTTGGTCATCACAAGAGTGGCCGCTTAATACACGTTTCTCTGTCTTTTTTCTTATATGTATACTTTGTAAAACCGTCTAAGCATACCACCACATCTGAATAATGTATCATTCTTGAAAACGGCGCATGGAACCATTATATGTAAGTAGCCTCAATGAAAATGCTGTAGGAAGATTGATATTTTTGTCAGATGCTTCCCGAAAATAATTATGTACGTTACATTAAACATTTCGCGGCTCAATATAATCTGATAAGGTTTTTTGTGTCATACTTCAATGAAAACTAACGAACAGCAAGAAAAATCTTATGTTCACCTACTATTTGTAGTCTATATCTGGTTATGATATAACCTACTGAAAAGGAGTGAAATTAACACGCTGATTACTTTTGATATTTCACTGGTGAAATAACACTAGTGTTTTAACTATGCAAATTAATTCGAAGCTTACATATATTTTTGTTCCTGCCAAAATGACTTCAAAACCAATGTAGTGACGTCATTTAACAAATTTTCGGAGTTTTATTGCAATAATTTAGGTCAAGATTATAAATGGAATATCATGTTTGTGTATAAAAATAGCTATTTTGAAACTCGTCATCTAAATCAGACAAAATCTCGACAAAGCCTCGTTTTTATCTGTTTATAGATGACTCGTTTAATAAACTCGGTATTTCATGACCACTCATTTCAATATCCTCTATACTCGACAAAGCCTCGTTTTTATCTATTTATAGATGACTCGTTTAATAAATACGGTATTTCATAAACACTTATTTTATTCTCTATACTCGGCAAAGCCTCGTTTTTATCTGTTTATAGGTGAATCGTTTAGTAAACTCTGTATTTCATGACCACTCATTCAATATTCTCCATACTCGACAAAGCCTCGTTTTTGTCCGTTTATAGATGACTCGTTTAGTAAACTCTGTATTTCATGACCACTCATTCAATATCCTCTATACTCGACATAGCCTCGTTTTTGTCTCTTTATAGATGACTCGTTTACACGACCACTCATTGAATATCGTCCATGTATAAAATATTCAGTTCTATCTAATTTCTGTGGCTAAAATTTGGATTCTCGAACTTCATTGTGACCTTTAGAAATATACACGGTACGGGTTCTACTAATTTGAATTGGTCGTCTGGAAGAAAACAAGTCGAGGTGATAACGTTACGCAGGAAGTCACTTAGGTCTAGACGTGAGCTGATTACAAAAGATTAGGTTCCCCCGGCCTAAATGTCACCGTGTCTCTGATTTTGAGTCCGATGACAGATACATATACTATTTCAGCCAAATTATATTGTCCCTGTAATTAGTTATGGATATAAGTGATTAGGTTCTTAGTATGTTGATATTCTGCACATCCACTCTTTTTGTTGTCTGCTGTTTAAAGTCAACAAAAAGAGGTGGACGGAGTAAATTTAGAATCACCAACGCTGTCCGCCTGTCTATCTATAAATAAAAGTAAATTTAGATCGGATATTTTGCTCTACATATTTAACTACTGTAACATTGAATTGAAATTTTACCTTCTTTTTCTGGACTCGACAATTTGTATATATATCTAGTGCGACCAGTGCAATATGTTATTCCTAAGAACTGTAAATCTTTTGCTAAGTACTTACAATGTATCAATTGCTCTTATGCTGAATGTATACGATGCAGAGGTTGGTCCTAGTTTAATAAATTATATGGGATTTAGCGCAAACAGATTTAATTTATATCGCAGAGGTTTGGGTACCTTGTCGTTTCTCACACCAGTACTACTTCAACATTCGATCCGAGCCACAAGCTGCCCATACTAATCATCAGTGAGAGACAAATGACGGAAAGAATGTTAGCTGAGCCGACGTTCGACTTCCAAAACTCAAGATTGAGACACAGAGCATGTTACAAACTAAGTTAACTGGCCTCGGAATATGTGTATATCAACATAATTTAATTGTTAGTAGCGTCTATAAAAAACGGGCGCTCTGATTGGTCGAAATAAATTGTTCATACCTCCGTGAACAAAATTTTGAGCACGCAGCTATATTTTAGTGGCTTCCGAAAAAAAATCAAAATTTATAATGCCTTTCTATTTTCGCTCGATGCTATTAAATTATAAGAAATGAAGAGAATTTGTTTTTGTTTTCATGGAGGTATGAACCGAAAAACCTAAGCACACTTATGTATGAATCCGCTATGCGTATTCACACACTGTGATTAGTTATTTTCGGTTCATAAAATACTGTTAAAAGAGGCGTTAAACACCGTTCAATCAATCAATCAATCAATCAATCAATCAATCAATCAATCAATCAATCAATCAATCAAATTTAACTTGAACCAAGAAGCAACATGTTTAAGTCATATAGTTTTTACTTTTATTATTTGGAATGATCCTCGACTTTAGTAAAATGGGGCTTCTTTCCTGATTTAAAAAAATGACAGTTATCTGGCGTTGGGAACAGGTCCTTTATAGGGACCCTTTCAAAGAAGAAGAAAGAGGGAATAAAACGAAAGCGCTGCACCAGCATTAAATATTTGTTTTATTAAGAATTCTAATAGTAAAGTGGTGCTGGTAGTTGAACCAATAGAATTGGTGTGTGGTTACTGAGGTCGAAAGTCATTGCCCTAAATGTATCTTGTTTCTAAACCATGTAAGATGTAAATCAACTGCTATTCAACATAGTATTACAAAATTATACATGCCATGGTGCTGATTGGCCAATATTTTCCCTATGGTCTCAACAGTAATTGTCGGATCGCGTCTGTCAACCAAAGAATTAATTTCCAATCAAATAATTCCCTGAGATAGGGAGTGAACATCGACAACCGCCAATGGCTCACATTTGTGTGAAGCTTTTTTTTTTTTTGGTTTAGCGTCTGCCAATTCAAGCTGTAGCTACGAAGTTTAGGTCGCCAACCAGCAATTTTATTTTGTTACATATTACTGACCATAAAAGAAAACAATCTGATTATGGGGAATCTATTTTATGATTGATTCTATTTCTACCATCATCAACATAACAATCGCACTACCATTATCTTTATAAGCATCATCATCATCATGTTAAGCATCATCATCATGTTCAGCATACTGTTCATCATCATGTTCATCATAGACATGTTCATCACCATCATGTTCATCATCATCATCAACATGTTCATCATCATGATGTTCAGCAGCAGCAGCAGCAGCAGCTGCTGCAGAAGCAACAACAACAACAACAGCAACAGCAGCTTTATCAAAGTTATGTGAAAATGATTAAGAGAGATAATAATACCTTTTTATTGTAGTGGGTTTAAATCACAAATACACTTATTTTAGTGTTAAGAATATGATTTCTCTAAATCTTTTTGAATTGCACGCCTTAAACTATGGTCCAGAAACAAGACAATAATATCGACAACTAAATTGATTAAACGTGAGATGCCAAGAGGGAGTAGGTTTTATCTTGTATTTAGAACAAACACTAAGTAAAAGTAGTGTTAAATTGAATCAATGTACGCTTGGTCAGTTTCCTGTAGACTAAGTCAACAAAATGATACTGGCACTGCTGGTCTCTTTGAGAGTTGAATGCGTTATTAAATTATTTAGATCATTAATCTAGTGGTCATTAATCTTTCGTACCTTCCAGATAAAATGAAGACATTACCAGACGGCAAAATCTTAGACTGGCACAAATTGATAGGAGTTGCAGACAACAGTTTAAAGTTAATGGAATTTTAGATTTTTCAACTTTCTTGGTAGTAAACATTGTGTACAATAAAGAAATTGCTTGTTACAAGCAATTTCTGCATTTTACAAAATGTTTCTCAGCTTGATTCTTTTCTTAAAGAGCGTCAAAAAGTGTCACTGTGTGGTAATTGATTTATCTAATAATGTATCAAAGAAAGAGATTAATGTCCTCTTATATTTCTGTTTTTTTTTCAAAACGTGCCTCCTTGTTGATACTTTTATTACAAATAGATTTATAAAATATAAATGTGTGTGCATGTACTTTCTTCAAATTGATTTACGATGGGTTAATCGACCAACTCTTGCTCAAAATCTGGATATTAAACGCAGGCGTTTATCTAATGATATATATATTCTAGATTTTCCTTTTTTCACATAACTACCTCTGTTTTCCTTAATGAACAGTAATCACAAATATCAGGCCCAGAGGATTTGGGTTAGGTGACTAATTTTGAAACATTTCAAGATTTTGTGTGTGGGAGGAGAGGGTTGGAGGCTGAGTTAGCCCCCCCCCCCCCCCCTCAGCAATCTCCTTACAGATCCAACATTTATATTTTTGTTAATTTGTTTCTTCGGTATAAATGGGTATTCAATTTATCCTTAACCATCAGGTTTCTTTCGCGCACTAGATGGTTTGACTCATTTTCTCACTAGCCTGTGCGCGACCGATTCTGGCTGCTGAAGAATCGATAGACTTATTTTCGAATTCCGGCTGTGTAACTGGTATTGTATTGTTTGAATCCGCTTCCTTTCTGTTTATAAGGACGAATCCGTAGAAAAAAGTGGAAAGAAAATAAAGAGAAGTGTTTTATTTTTTCATAATTTCCATTATTTTCTTCAGCTCGACAGTTTTCAGAGAAAGCAAAGGACTTGTTATAGCCAGGTTTTCGTATGTGTCATTTACAATATTTCTGCTATTACTGAACACGCTCACTTGAAACTCTAAATATACGTTCACGATGTAAAAACGCAATCTATACCAACAACGGGATAACTCTAAATTCAAGAATTAACCCCTTTTTGACTAAGAAGTTTTACTCACTTTAACAAACTTGAACAGTAGAGCATTGACATCCAAATGCGGTGCTCCTGTTTGCATTTGCGCTAAATACATATAATCTAAAAATATTGTGGATGCATGTAGTCGTAAACGTACGTAGGATAGCATCTAGAGGCTAGGAAAGGATGTAGTGGTAGTTCTGGTGTGAGAAATACCAGGAATCCATTGTTTTGTGCTCCAGGTGCTGGGATATGACTGAAATACTTTTAAAAGCGGCGTTTAACCCCATTCAATCAATCAATCATTTATCAAAGATTCATTTATTTGCTCTTTGCAAAAAGAAATGTTCCTTCGGGCGATGTCCTAGTATTAAACTGAACAACTAAGTAGATGCAAATCAAAATGAATACTAAAACATGTACTAGATTAAAGAATTACAGGAAAGAGTTAGATTTGTTTGTTTGATTGGGGTTTTACGCCGCTTTCAACAATCTTTCAGTGATATCGCGGCGGCTTGAGCACCTAACAATGGAATCCTGATATTTCTCACACCAGTACTACCACTACATCCTTTCCTAGCTACCAGCTGCTATCCCACATAGGTCTACGATTATCGACCCAATGGTGAGACACAAATAGTCGGAAAGGATGAGTACCGCCATCGGGGATCGAACCCGGGACCTCTAGATTGACAGTCCGACGCGCTACCAACTGCGCTATGACGGCGGCCAAGGAAAGAGTTAAAATGAAATTCAAGTATTCTCGGGTCTACATTTTGCGGTCAATTCATGGCCATATTTCTTCATTTTAAGGCAAGACAAAAATATATCGGCTTACCCTCGCGTGAGCATTTCACTTACCGTACAACGTTTGAGAAACCTTTAGGAGTCCATTGGTAAACTTCATCGAATTTTTGTTTCCTAACCCATTACCACACGGCAACATTTTATACTAGTCCAATTCGAGGAAGTTGCAGACAATTTTAAGTTGATGCAATTAAATATACTTCTCTGCTTATTCAAACCGTAGTTACAACGTTTAGGTCACCAACCATCCAACCATTCTACCACTTTGTAAATAAATGCCGTTAAAAATCGCTTCGTGACTTACTGTAGGAGTCAATGGGCGTAGTCTAAGGAGTGAGTGGGCGGGACCAGCTATTGGTTAATCACGCCCTCTGTTCTCCGAGAGAAAGCTTGATTTCAACAGGTGTTACTTTCGCAAAACTTATGGTCATTAACCCTTTCATGTTTTGCAAAATTTTAGACCCGTCCAAATTCAAAGGTTTTGTAGTTGAAAATTTTAGTTGATTTTATTCGAAAAATAACCATTCAGTAGGATATAAAATATTGTGGAAAAAAGAATGAATTGCTTGTTACAAGCAGTTTCTTCCTTTTTTCACAATGTTTTCTCAATTATGAAATCACGGGGACGTAAAAACCAGGGATTAACCAGGAAAGGGTTAATATTTAACAAAAAGGTGAAATGGCTGGTTGACTACTCCACATTTTTCCGCCATTTTTGTTAACTTTTTTTGTTGGTTTATCGACTTAAATGTTGTAACTACACCTTTTTCAAGCTGTAGTTACGATGGTTAGGTCGCTAACCAACTAATCTCCCTTTTTATTTCATTCTCCTTACCATAATTTTTGCAAAATAACCAAACAAAACAAAACAAAAAAAAACAAAAAAAAGAAAAAAACACGCCGTTTAAAATCAAAGCGGGATATCCTGTCGGGGTCGATGGGCGTTGCAAATGGAGCAAATGGGTGCGGCCAGCGTTTGGTCAAAAGCGCTTGCATTGCCATCAACATGCGGTGCTGTTGCTGTAGATATGATCTAGAATTTCTAAAATCAAATCTAATTTAAAATGTTTCCTGAAGGTCCCCCGACCTCTTTTACTCGTTAAAGGTTACATAAAAGAATGAATCCATGGAACATAAAGTATATTTATTTTGCCGCCGCCGTAGCGCAGTCAGTATCGCGCCAGACTCCTAATCTTCAATATTAGAATGTCATGGGTTCGATCCCCGGCGGCGACACATATCCTTTCCGACATTTTTCTCTCACCAATGGGTGGCTAATCGTAAACCTAAGTGAGATAGCAGCTGGAGGCTAGGAAAGGATGTAGTGGTCCACCCGCCGCGTTATGACTGAAATACTGTTAAAAAGTGCGTTAAAACCCAATTCAACCAATCATTGAATTATTTTCAAGTCTTTTTTCTTAGATAAAAGCGTGTGGTCATTTCATTGTCATTGTCACTATTTTCTAAAAGAAACGAAAAATATATCAATTAACCGTCGCGTGAGTATTTCACTTATCTCATCTAGTGGCGCAAATCTTTGGGGAACCTCGGACAATTTTCACTGAAATTCTGTCTCTTGACAATTATTTGATTCAATATCGTGTTGTTGAGTTGTTCTTTGATATACGGGGGATATTTGTTAAATTACCGCACTTATGAAATTACTTTTTTGTTTTCATGTTTATTTTGATGAAACTTTCTCAACTGATGTTTTGGTCAATTTTCGATCAAAAAGAAACATATCATAGGGAGGTCGCGTTGATTTTATCTCGAATAGCAAATGCTTACGAGATGTATTCATAAATGAATGTTAAAGCCTGTCCCCTACGTTGCCATAGTGAATGCGAATTTCTTACATTGGCAAATATTCCTTATTTTTCTGTGTGATTATATCCACGATGAATTGAAATATTATTGTTGTTACGTCATAAAACAATTAAGCAATCGCTGGCCCTACCTACGTATCCATTTGCAACGCCCATCGACTCCGACAGGAAATCCCGCTTTCAAAATCTATGGCAAGTGGCATATTTAAGAAAGGTAAAATAGTTTCGTCGCAACCAAAATGTCGTAACTACTGCTTGAAAAAGCTGTAGTTAGGTCTTTTAAATCGCAAACTTAAAAAAGGTTTCACAAAAATGGCGGCTAGTGTTGGAGTTCAAATATCGATTGGCTGAATGAATGATTTGATTGCTCGATTGATTCCCAAATTTACATCCGCGATTGGACAATTAACCCTTTCCCTTTTTTCAAAATTTAAGACTTGTCCAATTTGAAAGAACTTGCAGACGACAATATAAAGTGAGTTCAACTTGAAAAGTAACAAACCTGCAAGGTAGAATATATTGTAGGAAAAGAAGAAATTGCTTGTTACAAGCAATTTCTTCTTTTTCTACAATGTTTCCTCAAGTTAAAATCACAGACACGTAAAAACCAGGGATTAAATAGGAAAGGTTTAATATATCACGAATCATCTGAAGTGTTTCAATGGTCTTGCATACTATCACCAAGAAACTAATACGATTTTAATATCGGACTTAACTTTAAAAAACCTTTCGGATTTGATTTTTTTTGTATTTTCTTAAGCTGATTCAGCAAATTAAATTTCGTGCATGTTCGGGTCAGTGATACATGTAAAGCTAACTTGTCACACTTAAAGTGTCGAGAGTGAAAGGCTCGAATCTGGGCTATGCCAAACAAAACAAAACAAAAAACAAACAAACAACAACAACAACAAAAAAACCCTGCATAAATAGCTTTCCTACGGTGGCAAGAGGTGACATGCGCGCTGTTTTTTTTATTAAGACCTATCTAGTAAAAAATATATATCACTTTGTTTTATTGTCTTAAAATGAAAAATATGCAACGAGATAGCAATGCTTCTTATTCGTTTTTTTCTTATCAAAAAATCGTTTTAAAGAACGTTTTAAACACGTTACCTTTTTTGTAATAAAGAAAAAAGAAAAACAAAACAAAACAAACAAACAAACAAAAAAACCCCGAATTGCTATCTCGTTGGAACGAGATGCATATCCAATCAAAGTCGGTCTGTATTTGTTTAAGCTATTTATAATTATGAAATGGATGCCGCGTTAGAGAAGTAACCTATTGTTCGATGACTATCTCGTGGGAACGACTTGCTATCTCGTGCGCACGACATAAATACCGATTTTGATTGGCTTTGTATCTCGTTTCCACGAGTTAATAATTCGTTTTCTTTCTTCCTTTATATAAACTATAAAACGAAAAATGATTCGGGAGTTTTTATTTTTTTACAAGAAATTTATAAATAAAAAAGCGCACATGTCACCTCTATGAATATTTTTCGATTTTTTAGGTCTAAAACAACAACAACATAAACAAAAACAACGCACATGTAACCTCTTTGCCAAAGTAGTTTCTACATCTTCTTTGCTTATTAGTAAATGTAGTCTATCACGCGAAAATGGACCGCCGGAGGATTTCGTAAAACAAAGAGAAGAAGAGACAAGAGTTAGCAGAGGCCAATTAAGGATAATATATTTGAATATTCAGGCGAAAAGTTTCGATCCTAGTCAGCCAGAGATATTCGCGCAGTCTGAACAGATCTATCTTTTTTTGGTTTCTCAAAAGATTCCCTTTCGTCGAAGGCGATATATTTGTCATTGACACCACATCATGACAAAAGCTCGTTGGCTTTCAGACAGTGGAGCTAGCGAGAGAGAGCTAGAGAATGAGAGAGATGGGTAGCCAGGTTCGAACTAGGAGGCTCTTGCGTGCGATATGAGTATTCTACCACACAGACCAATTTCGTTATGTAAATATGCGCTTTATAATCTCCAGATAAAGAGAGCGAGAGAGGGCGGGCGGTCGTTTACCAGGTTAACATGATTATGTACACCTCTCAAAAGTCCGAGCACAACTAAACTGTTTTCAGACAGTGCGAATATGATCCTATGAATGACTAATTAATTTGTTTAAAACAAAACATTCCAATCGTGCGTAAAACCGACAGCTTCGCTTATCAGCTTTATACAGCAACTTCGTCTAACCGGACCGTTTTAACATTGTTACTCTAGAATAAGTAATATTATTTTGGTTTGAAACAAACACCTTTTTTTTCTTAACAGTATGATATGATTATATATGTTTAATAATTTCTAATATATTACATATCTCCTTTCTTTCTTTCCATTCACTCGTCAAGTTTTGATAATTTTGCCAAATTCAGAACACTCACACGAAAGTACTGTACATCGAGCCGACAGCTTTTGAGTTCTATCCCGCCTTCGTCCTTCTCGCCTCAACCGGGCGTATTAATTTATGGTCAGATCCGATCTATTTTTCAAGCGACAGAAGATCACATTGATTGCGGTAGATGTTTTTACATTATGTTTTCATATTAAACTCTGCATGGGTTTGAATTTTTAGCATTGTAACCTTAGCCTCAGATTGCTTACGCAATCTGAGGCTAAAAACTGAAACACGTGAAATGGTGGTTTTTTGCATAAATATGATACTAGAGTAGTTATTCAAGCAGAGGATGCAACAAAAATTAAGGCAACAGATTGGCAGAATCTGACGCAATTTTCCCGTGGCCTAAAGAAAAGTTGAAAAATTGTTTTATGAATTGATCCGATAATATGACGTCACAAAATATGAATAACATCAACTTTACAGAAATGTCCGTAAAAGAGCAAGACTAGCACCCAAGATTAGCTACGCAGGCTTTATTATACTCTGAGTATGGTTGTTTTTGTAAATTAACCCTTGCCCTGCTGAATATATCTTCCTCTTCTCACTGTTTTTAACACATTGGCATCAATAGATAAATCTTGCATTCAAAGATTTCTCTCAAAACAACAACAATAAGCAGGTAGTGTAGCCTAAGATCAGACTGCACGACTGTGCAGCCTGATCTTAGTCTACACACCTGCCAAAGCCATTGCTAAAGCAGGAATATTCCGGGATCAGCATGCTAAGGGTTAATAAAATTTACCGGAAACTCAATCAATACCTTTTTCTAGATAAATCAACCTATGAGAATAAGTTGGAAGGTGATAAGTTGAGATGAGTGGCAAATATCCATTTTTTTTAAACTGAATAGAAATGAGAGAGAAAATGCCGACTACGAGTTACTTCTGTAAACCAGAGTAACCGCGGCCCGGGCATTTACAGCTACCAGATTTCTTTTTATCAGATAACCTCAGACAAAAAATTGCTAGCGATATATAATGACGTAGTTGTTTTGTCATCATGACGTAACGAATTGCTCGTTTAATAATCAGAGATTTTTTTTTCATTTTGGCGATTATTTGGCATAGCTTATAACTTTTTTTACTTATCATGCTGACAAAATGATGGTCTAATGTTTTTCTTAACCGTTTGCTAAACAAAACAGAACATAAAAAACAAACAACAACAAACACACATACACACACACAAAACACATAGCGGTTTTTTAGGCTTAAATCCATTACCACACGAAAAATGTTATACTTTCCCAAAATAAAAAGTGTTGCAGACGATATATTCATTTTTCACTTTGTCTTCCGAAGTTTTCTTCTAGAGTGGTATTCGAAAGCTGTTTTGTGTTGAAATGGACAAATTTTCGCTGGGAAGCTCGATAACCAATTTTATTATTTACGTACAAATTTAGCTTAGTTTCATTGCAGATGGACAAAATCGTACACGGCAGAAAATAAAATGTAACTGGTACGAATAATGTAAGGTGACGTCGTTTTCCCGGTAAAATGACGTCGCACCGAGAATAATGTTATTAGGGATTTAAACAGTAAGTTTTTAGTCGAAAACTTATCATTAAAAATTCCTTTTTATATAACAAACAGAATGCTATAACGTAGTAGTAATAAAAACCTTGTATTGAATTTCGACGTGAGATAATTTGATATTTCATTCGACCCTCAGTCTCGTGATATATCCATTTTTTTTTTCAAATTAGCTCGAATGCAGTTCAACAACTTAAACATAATATTCCTAATACGTCTTTCATAGAAAATCAATCATCCGAGTTGATCATAGGTGAGGTGAGAATAAGAATTAGAGTTTCTATTTTTTACAAATACGTGTAGCAGAATTTTCCCGAAAATATACTAGGCTCCGGAAACATGATATAATTTGTCTAATTTCGCACGAATTGCTAATTAGACAACTCTTTATTGCGTGTATGTCTTACATCTGAGGATAAATCTTTTTTTCTTTCTTTAATCAGAAAAATCCAAACAGTACACTGTAAATTAAAACTTCACACATGTTTTAGGAAAAAGTGACTGATCGCCGATGTCAATCAAAAAGTCGATTGACCAATCAAATCACCAAATTATAGGGAAAGTGAACTTTGAACTCAGACTTTCATGTTAAGCTTTTTTTGTTGATTGTCACTCTTATTTTCGTATCTGCATCTCAATCAAGGTGTAGTTATGACGTTTAATGCGCCAACGAGCCATTCTATTTTTTTATTACATGTTATTAACCGTTAATTTCGTAGAATGATGGGTTGATCCTGGTTAGCTCAGTTTGTAACGTCCTATGCCCTTAATTAAAAGGTCGTGGGTTCGAGCCCCGGTCCTCGACATGCCTCATTTGTCTAAAACAATGGCGAAATACATGGGATGGGATGCGCAGCTGATTACTCTGATTGAAGGTTTGTACTGGTAGCACGATATAATAAGATGCACTAGCCACCGCGATATTAGAGAAATAGAGGATAATGAACTGGTTACTCAAGATATGAAAAAAATATTTCACGAGGATGCGTTGTTAGGCGTTGAAAAGACGAGTGCGCAGCACGTGATTTTTTAACTCCTAACAACGCATCCGAGTGAAATCCGAGTGAAATATTGTTTTCATATCTGGAATAACCAGTTGATTATTTTATTTATTATATACCTTATTTTTTTTTATTAAAATATCGAAAGATTTCACAGCAAGATATATAATAAATATCGTTTAATTCGACGTTAAACCCCTTACATACAAAACAAAACAAATATAATCGTTTACTTTCTTTTCAAAATTTATATCGCAGATCAGTGCACGTGGCTGATGACCCGTGAAGCGTTTTAATTTTTTAGAGAAAAAAAAATCAAAACGACTAATGGTCCATGATCCCGTGCCCGTTCTAAATGCATTTAAGTGTGATATCCGGTCAACGAAAGCAGGGTTTCAGATAGTCAAATCGGCCACGCCGTGCATGAACCACAAGAAATCGGCTTTGAACCTCATTGGCTGAGCGTTCTTGCTCCCAGCAAGCAAATGCCTAACATTTCCGGTATTTGCGATACCATATTCTGGAAACAACACTCTTGGACTAGTTTAGGACATTAGCAACATCCTGTGGGATAACCCTGAATGAAGCATCCCCTTGCCCCAATTCATCTCATCTCGACCAAGATGGAGTCTCAAACGTCTACTGCAATATTGAAATGGAAATCAATCTAATATTTGTTATAACTTTGTTGAAAGTTCGCTAAATGTACCAACGCATGTGGAGATACAAACAAAATGAAACAATTGTTTAGGGGTTCCTTGTGCGTTAAATATATGCCGATCGATTTTTAACTAGCAAAGCGCCAGCTTTGATAGCTTAAGTTAACAGTCAAAAGTTTAAGGTCTTCTCCAAGTTCAAACGAGTGCAAACTGCCACTGGAGGCGTAACCACTAAATCTGAATGTCTACGCCAAAAAATTAGTTCTTGTGTATACTCGAGCATATTGTGTTCAAAATTGTGGCCAAATAAAATAATTTATTCAAGTTGTAGAGAACACCTTCAAAAGTATGCTATACAACCCATTCCCATTCAATCCCACTTTTTACGACTCCCCCAAAAAGGTATTGAAAAAGAAATGCTGGACAATGAAGAAATTGATTGTGGCAAGCAATGTCTTCAATGTTTTGTAACCTACAAAAGGCAAAGAAGATTACATAACAAAACAATGCTTTGCCACCTTACAGTACTTTCAGTACTTTGATTCTTCTACGGGTCATCAAGTCCGAGTATAAACCTATCTGGGCGATTTGTTTTGAGCATTAAATGATTGAACGAAAAGGTGATCCTTCGCAAATTTTGAATAGTATATATTGTTACAGGAGGTCACCCAAACCTAACCGTCAAAGGTTGCCTGTTAGAATATAATGACTAAAAAGTTGAAGTTCTGTTAGTGCTGCAAAATTCGGAATGCACAAAAACAGAAAGAATTAGATCAATTCCTCGACGAATATGTCTAAGAAATCGAGAAAGAAACTTGCTAGACTACCTCGGTGGCCAAGTAGTAGGAGTGTTTGACTGTTTACCCGGAGGTCAAGGGTTCGAACATCTGATCAATTCCTTAATCATAAAAAGGCTATAAATCGAAAAACACTTTCCTTTCTTTTGAAAATAGGTTTCAAAAATTGCTAATCCTGAATTTTATATTATTTGACTACGACTAAGCAAAAAGGGGGTTGTTATCGATTGTTTTTTTCATATCACAGACTTCATGTTTTCATCGATGAATTCCATCTTATGATTACAAAAAGAATGTGCACCACTTGGACCGCCCAATGACTCCGCTGGTCACACCCACTGACTCCGACAGGAAGCTCCATATCGATATTAAACGTCATTAACCTGTAACAGACAGTTAAAGGGTTAGCGACCTAAACTTCTTAACGAAGTTCATTTTAATTCTGAACAAGATGAAACTATCGTCTTATTTGTCCAGGGATCAGTGTAAAATCGAAACTTACCTCTTCACTTGTTGTTGACAAGTTCATTTTAATCTAGAGCAAGAAGAAAATCTTGTATTACCTGTCCGGGGAAAAGTGTAAAATTCCACACCATGATAATGTCATATTTACTTCATGGGACAATGTAATAAAGACACTTTTTTCAGAAGATTCTTTATCCTAGAAGTAAATTCAATTTTACTTTGCTTTCAAATTGAATTTTTTCCGAGGAAACAGAAGACTGTGCTAAGAATAAATTGAGTTTATTTAGAATATTTATGAAATTATCGCTTTTGTAGACGACATGATATTATATCAAAGTCTTACCAAATGCAGACAGAGTTTCCGTAAACGGTTTAAATTCCCTATTTTCGTCTTTAGATATTTATGGGTTGATTTAATGAATATGTCGATTTCCATGGAACATAGCTACGACGCAGACAAAAGGATTGAAGTGACAAAAGTTCGAAATCAGTCTTTCTGCTTCAAAGTGTAATTGAGAATATTTGAGAATAGTTGACCAATCCCTGGTCCCGCCCCTTGCTTCGTTAGCACCGCCCACTAACTCAGACAGGAAGTCCTTTAAACGGCCTTATTTTGCATCATTTATGGCTAGTAGCATGTAACAATAAAGTAGAATACATGTAATTGGTTGGCGACTTAAACGTCGCGAATACAGCTTAAATAAGCTGTATTTACGACCTTTAAGTCGCCAAATCAACAAAAAATGTTAACAAAAATGGCGGCCAATGTGGATGCTTAAAACTCATTGCTGGTCGCAATGATTGATTTCATTGGTCGACTGGTTATTTGATTGACAGCCGCGATTGGTTAATTGGCCAGAGAGTTGTGGAGGTACTGAAGCATTTCTTTTCAACAGATGTTTCACTCATTCTCCTTTATTAAAGTCTCATTACCGAAACGTGACGTTACTTGTGCAAAGCATAAGCATGTCGCCCTAAGGTCAAGGTCACACCTAAGGTCATAAATTAAAATGGGGATACAATTAGCCAGGGTGGGGGGGCGTGCGTCATTCAGAGTTCGTATTTAAAATTTAATTGATTGTAAGAAAGAAATAAAGTATAATTGTTTGGTTTAATACAAGATCGAATTATCTTTCGTTCAGTGAACAACAAAGACTTTCATTAATCGTTGGCAGAGCTACTAGTGAAAATATAGCTTTTGTTGTTCACGAAATGAAAGATTAATTAATCTTACATGTACAACAAAATGTTATGCTACTCGAATTTCTTTAGTAATAATGGAAAAGAAAAATAAGGAATAAGATGTCTCCAAAATCGCATTATTTCGAATGTATCTTGATAACATCACAAGTGTCTTTTGGTCCAATGAAATGAACGTCAGTAACATTATATAAACGAATCAGGGATAAAAATATATATAGGATAATCAACTGGTTATTCCAGATATGAAAAAAAAAAAATATTTCACGAGAATGCGTTGTTAGGCTTTGAAAAACCGAGTGCGTAGCACGAGATTTTTTAACGCCTAACAACGCATCCGAGTGAAATAATTTTTTTCATATCTGGAGTAACAAGTTGATTATTCTATTTATTATATACCTTATTATTTTATTTTTTATTGAAATATCGAAACCATTATTTTTGATAGACTCTGTATAATGTCACTGGGTCGGAAAAAAAGTAGTTCCTAAATTACGGCAGAGAGTAAAACTGAAAAGTGTTAACGTCACTCCAGTGACGTTATCAAAATTTATTACACTGAGAAATCCCAAGATTTCATATCGATCATTTCACTTGGTTGTTAATTGTAGTCATTGAATCAAAGATTACTCTGTGTAGCTTTCGAGGTTGCTCATAACGCGCACTTCGTTCACATGTCAAACTGACGAATCGTTGGCCCCGCCCACTGACTCCGCTGCCTACGCCCACTTATTCTCACAGAAAATTCCACCAAGACATCAAACGGCTATATTCTACATTATTTTTTCTACAGGAAACTCATAACAAAATAGCAGTTGGTTGATTGGTGACCTATAAGTACAGAAAATAAGCTACAGTTACGACATTTACGTCGCTAAACCAAAAAAAAAAAAAAAAATGCTTCAAATAAATGTCAGCTAATCACTTCCGGTCTTAATGCAGTATTTGATTGGTCGTTTGATGTTTAGGTTGATATCCTCGATTGCTCATTTGTCGGTTATGTCACGATCAACCATAACTTTTCAAAGCAAGTGAGTTTTATTTCAAATATTTTCAAATCCTTGCAAAGAAAAGGCAACGAGCAGTCTGGGCATAATAGATGTGTATTTACAAGTTTTTCCGATCATCTTCAAAACTCCAAATAAAAACATCGTGCGCCTATTTTACATATTAAGCTAGAGGCTTGTACAGAATGCGATGAAAGTTATGGTGTGAAAATACAAGGATCCACGTGAAGGTGGTCCAGCCGCCGCGAAATGACTCGATTGCTGTTAAAAATCGTATTAAACCCCAATTAAACAAATCGGAGTTAACAGGGCAATCTCTCATCTCATCTCTCTTCCTTTGTAAACACACATACAGTTTTTTTTCCGAGCGACAACGTCTATTAAGCGTCCAAGTGCATTAAGCGTTCACGTGCATTAAGCGTTCACGTTAATTAAGCGTTTACGTGCATTAAGCGTTCATGTGCATTAAGCGTTCACGTGAATTAAGCGTTCACGTGCATTAAGCGTTCACGTGAATTAAGCGTTCACGTGCATTAAGCGTTCACGTGCATTAAGAGTTCACGTGAATTAAGCGTTCACGAGCATTAAGCGTTCACGTGCATTAAGCGTTCACGTGCATTAAGCGTTCACGTGCATAAAGCGTTCATGAGCATTAAGCGTTCACGTGCATTAAGCGTTCACGTGCATTAAGCGTTCACGTGCATTAAGCGTTCACGTGCATTAAGCGTTCACGTGCATTAAGCGTTCACGTGCATTAAGCGTTCACGTGCATTAAGAGTTCACGTGCATTAAGCGACCGTAATCGAAATCCCTTGTAAAAAAGTAAAACCTCTGAAGAAGTTCAGGCATATCGCCAAAAAGTAAAACCAAAACTAAAAGAGATGATTCTAATGAGATTGATAGATTGATCGAATGGGGTTTAAAGCCGCTTTAAACAGTATTTAAGTAATATCGCGGCTGGAGCAACTAACGATGGATTCTTGGTATTCTCGCACCATTATTACCACTACATTCTTTCCTAGCCTCCAGTTGCTATCCGACTTATGTTTACGGTTATCGATTCTAATGAGCTTCAACAATATACAATTAAGCAAGAATTTAGGTTTTGTATGTAATCGAACCAATCCTTCGCATCTTTCGCCAAAATGTGTGTTAAGAGGCCATTCTTTAAGTGACCAATATTTGGTCGTCCCGTAAGTGGTCGCATAATACAAGATTTACTGTACTTGACAAATTGCTGGTAACGCCAACAGAACTACGCCATTGCAGTTCAACTAAGGTAATAAACGTCATTATTTTATAAAACATGACGTCAGAGACATAAAATAAAAGGCAGGTCGTTTGTTGGTGACCTAAACGTCGTTACTACAGCTTGAATAAGGTGAAGTTACGACGTATAAGTTAAACCGCATTCAATAAATTAAATCAGCTGTTTTGTAAATATAGTACTATCGGCAAGACGCCTTCATTTACCAATGAAATATTCGTATTCGTATTAGTTTTTCCCATATCCAGTTGCACTATTCTGCAATTGCCGCAGATTGTGTTTTCGTTCAAGAATTATTATGCTTTCTTCGGTAAATCTAAGAGTGGTCATAATTTATTTTAAGAGATAAAGAGAATATATTTTTTTTTGTTTTCATGGAGGTATGAAGAGAAAACATAATTACAATTCGCGTATTCAAACATTAGTGTGATTGGGTTTTTCCGTTCATACCTCCATAAAAAAGAGAAAATATTCTCTTCATTGCTTATTATTTATTAGCATCGAGCGAAAAAAGCAAACACTTTACACATTTGAAACTTTTTAGTATTGGACTATTTTGCGCGGAAGCATACAAAATAGCTATGTGCTCAAAATTTTGTTCATGGAGGTATGAATAATTTTTTCGACCAATAAAAACGAAAGTTTTTGGTAAGCGAAACTAAAAATCAAATTATTCACATGTCAAACGCTTTATTTTAATGTTTCATTTCCAGACAAACATACACATTCAAGAGCCTATCATTACCTCATAGGGAAACCTTGCTAAAACCTAATGTAGGAAACGCCATAGCTATTATCACATTATCGTTTTACTGCTGAATGTTCTCAATCAATGAGGTCCAAGATTGATTGATTACGTGATGAGCGATCCATTAATTGTGCGCACTGTCACATCGTCCTTCATTCTGAAAGAAATAGATCAAGTTATATACAAAATATGTTCTTGATTTTCATTTCACAACCTTCAAACGTTTCTTGCCCATTCGACGAAAATGTCATTCGATTTTTATACCTAAGTCAGTTTAACTCTTTCCTGTTTGCAAACTCTTAGACCTTTCCAAAACTCAAAGGTTTTGCAGACGAAAATTTAAAGTGCATTGAATTTGAAAAATAACCATTCAGTAGGATAGAAAAGATTGTGGAAAAAGAAGAAATTGTTTGTTACAAGCAATTTCTTCTTTTTCCACAATCTCTTCTCAATCATAAAACCACAGGGACGTAAAAACCAGGGATTGATCAGGAAAGGGTTAAAATAGACTGATCGCTGATCCCGATCTCTGATCTTAAATAGGAAGATCCGCCTCGATATCAAACGGTGTAATTTGTGTTCAAAATTTAGGGCTATTAACATTTATCAAAAAGTAGAATGTTCATTTAAGAAATGAAGAGAATATTTTTTGTTTCCATGGAGGTATGAACCGAAAAACCTAATCACACTGTATGAATGCGCGAAGCGGATTTATACATAAGTGTGATTAGGTTTTTCGGCTCATACCTCCATGAAAACAAAAAAATATTCTCTTCGTTTCTTATAATTTAATTGTATCGAGCGATAAAAGCAAAAGCTTAACAATTTTTTATACTTTTTTGTATGGAACTGTTTTGCACGGAAGCATTCAAAATTGTTATGTGCTCAATTTTTTGTTCATGGAGCTATGAATGATTTTTTCGATCAATCAGAACGCCCGATTATGATAGACGAAACTGAAAATTAAATTATTAAGCTACATGTATATACAAAATATATCCTTGATTTTCATTAACCAACCTTCAAACGTGTCTTGTCCATAAGTCAGTTTGAAATTGACTGATCGCTGACCTCGATGTCTGATCTTCCACAAGAAGATCCGCTTCAATATTATGTTAACCCTTGTCATGCTGAACCCGGAATATTCAAGTATTGGCAGGAGGTGTAGACCAAGATCAGCCTGCACATAAGTGCAGTCTGATCTTGGTCTTCACCTCCTGCTTGTACTTTTCCTGCCAGATTTGTTTATGAATTTGATTTCTGAAGGAAATATTGATTTTTGAACAACAAGTTCTATCAGTGCTTTCAGCCTTTCGATTTTACAGCAATTCAGTAAAGTAATTTATACAGCATGAAAATTTTAAACGGAGTTTTTTTTTCAAATGTATTACCAGTAACATAATTAAAAAAGTAGAATGTTCATTTGGAGATCTAAACGTAGTAACTTGAATAACCTGTAGTTTCGACGTTCTAGTCGTCTATCAATCAATCATTCTTTCCCTATTCCCCCATTCAATCAACCAATCATCAATATTTACAGGTAAAGGGTTTGCGTGAAATTAATTAAAAGGGAATGCGTAAATATTTTGTTAAATTGACAGTTTGCAATTGACCATTCGCGAATGTCGATCAAATAAACAGTCGACCAATGAAATCATTCATTTAGACAGGCATCATCCTCGGATACCCCGGGGTCTCCTTATTTGCTACGCTACATCGACCCCTGGGGCAATTGGCTAGTAAAACTTTGAATTAGCCGCCGAAAATCGATATGAAACGCGTGAGAGCATTGCCCAATCAAATAACGGCTCTCATAAGTCAATGCGTTGTCCATAACAACCAAGATGGCTGCGCCCATGATGAGGTGTAATTTGTGCGACACCGAAATAAAAAATAAAAATTACAGATCGCTGACATCTTATACGGCTTTAGAAAGATGGGGAGAGTTGTACAAGGAATTAAATATTCATCCAACAGGGCTATCGTGCGCACAGTGTACAACTAAATTAAATCGGGCCAGTAATATCGCTGCCGACGTCAAACTGAAAGTTCAGAAACTTGTCACAGAACGGAAAAAAACTATTTCTAGTCTGAGGGATATGGAGGGTGTTCAGGCGATGATAAAGCCCGTGACTACGCCCAGACACAGTAAGTTTTATTTACAATCTTTGCAAATGCATTAGCACACATTACCCGAAGACCATCCGCAGAGCTAGGGCCAAATGAGCTATAACTGTAATTTATAACTTTGCAAATAAAAAATGTAATTTCTTACAAATAGTCACAATATTACATGTAAGGACATTTCTTAAGCCTTCCCACATACAGACACTTTTAAAAACACCTGCCAGGCAATCAATTTTGGCAAACATTGTGTAAAATGAATAATTTGCTTACAACAAGCAATTTATTCCATTTTATACAATGTTTTCCATCCAGCAAGTTGAAAAATTTTAAACTTTCAAAAACTTTTTAATGCTGTCTGCACATCCTTTGAATTTGACCAAGTCTAAAATTTTGTTGTGTAGGAATTGGTTAAGAAAAATGTTTTTTACTCCTTTTGTAGGAAAGTGCTTGTAGAAAGTTTGCCCTTTTTCAAGTTAGCTAGCTGCAATATGGAAGCCCTCTTTCTGATTATCTGTTGGTGCAAACCCTTGCCAACAGATTACAGGAAAAAAGGCTACAATATTGCTGTTAAAGTTGGCTTATTTTTGAATGGTTTATTATATAGTAAAAAAAGTTAAACCTTTTTTTATTTTTACTTGTTTGTAATATCTGCCTGCCAGTAATACCCGAAAGGGGAGTTGGGCAGTATATATAGATAGATAGATAGATAGATAGATATCTGCTGAATATTTTTTTTACTACCTGATGATTAGCTAGCAGATTATACATTTTGAAAGGGTGGCAAATTGACAAGAAGAAAGCATTTACGCCATACATGTATTTGTTTAAAAATATTTCTTAAAATCCTCTTATTATTATCAGGTGCTGGTAAAAGTGTGAAGCGCCCCTGTAGTCTACGATCCCCAAGCGGTGTAACACCAAAAAGTAAAAAAACATTATTCAATACCCCCAGAAAGACTGTTACCCCATTCAAGACATCAATGAGTGTGGAAATTGGAACTCAAACAATAAGTCAAAAAGATTTCAATGTCAAGGCAAGTATTAATCATCATCCTACAAAAACTATAATTTGTTCATATGCTCCAATTAATGCACCAAGGGCAATTGATAGATGGCCAGACTAAGGATCCTCACAATGTGACACCCTTCAGAAAAAATAATAATAATATCAGTGGAAAAATATTGTCTAAAATGAAGAAATTGCTGGTAATAAGCAATTTCTACATTTTTGACAATGTTTTCTATACAGAATGTTAAAAAAGTAAATTGTTGTCTCTCTCTCCTTTCAATTTGAACCAGTCTAAAATTTTGCCCTCTGGTAATGGGTTAATCTATCACAGATCTCAATTTCAATAAGGATGGTATAGTAAAAGTTTTTTTTATTGATAGTAACCAGCAGTATGCATGATTACATGTAGATATGATTTGAGAGACCAATATTACTTTCTGCATAGGGGATTTTAATGATCATTTGTTCATTCTGCTTTTACCACTTCACAGAATATTCAATTTTTACAGAGCTGCAGTCATAGCGCATAAGATGTCTTGGGTTCGATCTCCAGCGGTGGCACATATCCTTTCTGACATTTGTTCCTCACCAATTCATCTGGCGTTGGCATCAATATAATGTTTTGGTTGAAGTTTTCCATGCAGGTCTCAAGTCTCTGTTTCTACTCAATTGTATTACTCTGAAACTTTGCACATGCCTTTGTGACTATCATATCATCCCCTTGACCCCTTTCTTGACTTTGACATTTGGCTAACTTAGCCTGTAAGTCTGAAATCTCTATTTCTGCTAATGTTACTGCTCTGAAACTTACACATGCCCTTGAGACCAGGCCTGCTTGAGACTATCATTACATCTCTTAGGCTAATGCAATGTATTCATTTCATGATTTAATAATTACCCATTATTCTGACATTCATGACATGGAATAATGTCAACCTTGAATGGCCCTTACTATACAGGACTTAAAATAGTCGAGTGTTGCTGTCAAGCAAGAGCTCTTGTTCACTGTAAATATTAATTATTTTTAAATTCAAGCACGCTTTGAAATGTCTTGTGCAACTTTGAGTTTAGACTATTCTGGAATTTCGTCATCTGGTAATGTGTTTAAGTTTTGTATGAAAATTCTTAAATGTGCCATTGCAAATGATAATTTGTTTAATTTGTTTCAGATCATAGTGAAATCTGCCAACAATATAGAGAGATCCAAAATAATCACAGACAGCACAGAAAAAGCAGTATTAAAAACTATTATGAATACAGGAACTCATCATGCTGTCGTCAAACATTTATCAAAGAAAGAGAGTTACAGAAATGAATTTACCAAATTTGTGGGGAAACAAATTAACAATGAATTAGCCCAACTGTCAAAAAGATCATCATCATCATTTAAAGTGATAAGTGTAGATGACTTGACAGGATTTAAATGGGAAGACCAACTTAAAACAATCAATGACAAGCTACCAACATTATCAGCTATACTTAGGTCAGTGGTCATGGGGAAGAAGAAAAGAGAGGTTAGACTAGCTGTGGCTGTTAGCATTCTACTCTATACTAGGTGTCAACTCCTAAACTTGTTGCAATTTGTTCTTGGATTGGTATTGGATAGCTCTGGCTTGAATAAGCAGGTAAAGAATTACAACCAGTACAATAAAGTTTATCTCTTTTCTGTTTAGGAAAATTTTAAGACTTGTCCAAATTCAAAGATTTTGCAGATGAAAATATAAAGTGGACTTAATTTGAACTATAACCAGTCATTAGGGTAGAAAATATTGTGGAAAAGGAAGAAATTGCTTGTTACAATGTTTTCTCAATTTTAAAATCATGATGACACAAAAACCAGGAATTGATAAGGAAAGGGTTAAAGGGGGATATACCAGTTATACATGTATTTTTGTCATTAATTGAGGTAAATTACTTTAAAGAAGCAGTATTTTCTCAAAAGGGGCATTCATACATCAAGGGGGTTAAATCTAAACCCATTCCCACGCAATGCTGTTTTTGACTCTCCAAGAAAACAACTTGGAAAACATTGTGGAAAATGAGGAAATTTCTTAAAGCAAGCATTTTTTTCATTTCCAACATTGATTTCTACCTTGAGGGACAAAGATTTTTTTTAAAATCTAAACAAATTGTCTACAACTTTCTTGAGTTGGGATCAGTCTAAATTTTTGTAATGTTCTAACGATTAATTCATTTTCGTGAGCATTACGCCTTCTAATCTTAGAATATTTACTCTCTATCCAGCACTAGGCATCTGAGGATCGGCTTCCACATGCAGTGCTCTCGTTAACCCATTCCTACACAGTGACTTTTTTGGACGCCCCCCCCAAAAAACAATTTGGAAAACAATGTGCAAAATGAACAAAATGCTTGTCAAAAGCAATTTCTTCATTTTCCACAATGTTTTCTACCTAGAAAGTTGAAAAAATCCAAAATTCCATAAAATCTAAATTGTTGTCTGAAACTCCTTTGAATTTGGACCAGTCTAAAATTTTGCCGTCTGGTAATCGGTTAACTCATACAACAACTTATACTTGTCCATACTATACAGTAAGTGTATTTTAAAAGTAATCACCCTCTAGAGAAGAAAAAAATATGGAAAAATATGGAATTGCTGTCTAGCAATTTCCCATTTTCCCATTGTGTTTTTCAAAAAGAAAATCATAGGAATGTTAACACCAATAATTTTACAAATAAATACTACTAGTATGTAATATGCATTCATTTTGTTACAGGGTCTGAACATCATTCACGATCTTGGTTTATCGGTGTCTGCAACCAGTGTTAGAAATAAAAAGAAAATGCTTATGGAGGTGCAACAACAAAAGGTTGGCAACCTGGTAAAGGCTTTCAAGGAAAGGGCGGCCAATACCATTGAAATTATTGGGGATAATTTGGACATTTCTATTGCACCCAAGGTTATGACAATGGACAAACAAAGAAAAAGTCTCCATTGGTTCCTCACTATGGTGAAGCAACGACGTGTAACATACGAGGATTTAGATATCCAAGGACCTCCGCCTGCTCAAGAAAGTATTATGAATATTCCCTCATACAATTATATTCCATCAGAAGAGCAAATGCAGTCTACAAAGCAGAATTTCGTATTCCATATTTCTCATATTCTTCTAAAATACATCAAATTCATACAGGACGCAAATATTCACTATCCAGAGTACATAGCTCATCCTTTCATTGAAAAAACCAGGACAAAATCTACAGTTTTGAATTGTAATTTAATCGAAGAAAGTGAAAATTCTAATGCTGGCATGATAACAATTTTGGAAAAAGTGCACGAGATGGTTGTGCCACATTTAAACCATCAGATAAGTCATAAGATAGTGTTTGGAGGAGATGTTCTGACAAATATCCGAGCATTCACAGCACAGGAAGCTATGCAAAATAATGACACCCCGTTTGACTGTGTCTTGGGAATAATACACCGTCCTGAAGGGCTACACAGACAATTCAACTTTCTATCAGTAATACAATGTTGTTGAAGAAGTTCTTGTTCAAAGTTCATGTTAGTAGTTTTACTATCATTTGAATTTTTATTTATTTATTATTTATTTTTATTTACACTGAACAATATCTGTTTTCAATTCGATTTTTGTATTCTGCTAGTTCTGTCTTGCCTTTTGATTTTTTATGTAACAGTTGCATATTAACAGTTGCATGTTAACTTTTGCTAAGTTAAAACTTGTCATGCTGAACCAGAAAAATGCCTATTTAGTCTAAAGGTTTGCAGACATTAAAGACTTTGATTAGCTTTAACAGACGTATAGTCTAATCTTAGTCTTTACTATCTTTTCTTTGTTATCCAAGCAAATAATTGCAAATAAAATCATGTATTTGGCATTTAATTAAGATTTTAATTTTCTTGATTGAATTAAGTAGGATAAGGGTTAACCCATTACAAGATGAAAACATTTAGAGCAGTCCATCACAAAAAAAATGCAGAAGGCAATTCTAAGTTTATGAATTCTTAAATGTCTATTTGGGTAGAAAATGCTTGTTGCAAGCAATTTAATTATTTTCTATAATATTTTCCAAGGTTCTTCTTGAGGGTTGTAAAAGTGAGATTGCATCGGAATGAGTTCATATTTTAATTGGGACTGTTATATAACATTGTCACAGAGTACTGAATTGTGAATTACATGTACTTTCTATTAAAAAAAATAAGAATCCAGTTTTAACAGACCTGATATAATAATTTATCAACATAAATTTTTTTTAAGCCTTTGAGAAATACCTTGTTTTACCACTGAGTTGTCAAAGGTAGTTGTCTCTTGAGTTAGGTCAAACGTTTTGAAACTTTTCATTCCATTCAAAACTATTATTTATTTGACTGAGTAGACCTTAAACCAGAAAAATAGCAGTAAGAATATTGGTTTTTTGTTGTATAATTTATATGTCCATCTGTCCGTCTGTAAACAATTATTAAAAATCTTCTCCCAAACGATAAGGCCCAGAGCTTTGATATTTGGTACATATCTTCACCTATTGACCTTTTACCAAAATGCTTCAAAGAATTAACATATTCTGAAAATTAGCCCTTTTCTGTGCGATCCCTGATTTTAGATAGGAAAAGAAGGATTTCTTAGGAAATTTTCTCCTACTAAACCATTAGACCTAGAGCTTTGATATTTGGTATGTATTGATGTCTATTGATCCTCTTACAAAATACTTCAAAAGAATTATTGTATTCAGGAAATTAGCACTATATGGCTGAAAAACCTTTAATGCTGATGTCAGATTTTTACTTTCTGCTTTCTCAAATAAATCTCCAGATTATATACAAGTTATTCTATAAAGAAGGCAGTGCAAGGGACCAAGGATCACTGTACAACTTACGCAATGTAGTAAATCGTAGGGATGTTACTGGTCCAGACGATGTTGTGAAGAAGTTCAGGTAAATGAAATTACTGCTTAGTATCTTTACATTTTTGAAGACAATTCAAATCATTTTGTGCCTTGACCCGCTCTTACTTAGAGCCACTATCGGCTCAACATGCTCTTGGTCATAAGGATGAACGGTATTGAAAATGAGCACTACTTGTAAGCAAAAGTTATAAGATGGCTTATCAGTTATCTTAATCTATTCCCAGAAGGCACAATTTGAGACTTGTCCAAACTGAAAGGAGTCGCTGACGATATCTTCAAGTTTGTGAAATTTTAAATTTTTTCAACATTCTTCTTTTCACAAAATGTTTTCCAGTTTTTTTTTCTTGAGGGTGTCCAAAATGTGTAGGAATGGGTTAAAAATGACAAAACTAACCCATTTCAAGAAAAAAACATTTAGACTGGTTAAAATTGAAAGATGACAGTTATTTCAAGTGGGTGAGTTTTTCAGGTGGGTGGAAAATTAAGATATTGCTTGTTACAAGCAATTCGTTGATTTTCCACAGTGTTTTAAAAGATTGAAATTGTGTAGCAAATGGTAAAGAATTGGAATTTTAGTGACTACCACAGATTCAG
The DNA here is from genome assembly GCA_946902895.1 of Fragum fragum. Classification (NCBI taxonomy): domain Eukaryota; kingdom Metazoa; phylum Mollusca; class Bivalvia; order Cardiida; family Cardiidae; genus Fragum; species Fragum fragum. Next base: position 9,153,792 of record OX336378.1, read on the forward strand.
AAAAAAAGTGTCATTAAGTTCCATATTGTTTTGTGTTAGATTGTATAACAGTTGTACTTGAAATCATGGGTCCTGATAAGAGCTTAGCGATGTACATGTCCAACGAGAGCCTTGCTGGTTTTCAATGTCTTTAAGTTTTAATGTAACACAACTAATAAATATTCATAAGTCGGATTAATATTGCAGACCCCACCATCACTTTATTGATGATGTCCTTGATGCCTATATTGTTGGAACATTCCTTGATAAAATGGAAATGGACATGATGGATGGTCAACCTAGAACACCAGTATTACTTAACCTCATGAGTGACGAGAGTAAGGTAGAATGGTTAAATGGGGTAGCAACACAAGTTGTGAATGAACTTAACATTTGTGAATATACACATTTTAGTCAACTAAGAAAAGATTTGCAAGGCATAAGTTCTGATGATAATGATATGGATGGGATGAAGACAGAGACAGGAGAATTTAAGTGTCCTTTTTGTAATAAGTCTTACAGAGTTTTAGCCTGGTTCAGAAAACATCTTCGGAAAAAACATGACTGGAAATTTCACACTGTGAATAACAACATTGACGCCACTAATTCTGTCCATCATTTTCTATTTATGGCATTGCTATTTCGTGACACTGTTGATTCATACAGGTTAGGGGATGGTGATAGAATCATCACCAATGCCTACTTTGAATGGCTGTATGATGCAAGTCTTAAACATACTCATTATAAACAGTGGCTATGGAGAATGATAAGTTATGTCATCTCCCTGTTGGGATTTAAAGAATCTTTCGAGTATAAATGGAATATGACTGTTAACTTGAAAGGAGGTATTCAAAACAATATTCCAAATGATAATTGTGTTGAATTACAAGTGAATAATATAAAGAAAGAATTGGACTCTCAAGGGGCAAATAAATCATTTGAATCAGCAAAAGCAATTGCTATGACAACCCAAGTTGTTGACAGTATAAAACAGCAGTTGATAAGAACAACAAAGACAGCCAGATCCAAAGGAGACAGACCATCAGTTGACAAAGGTAAAGATATTCAGCAAATGGTGATGTGCTTAAGAAAACAAGGGTTGGTTAGAGAACTGACATGGCCAAGTTTCAGCACATTTAAGGACCCAATACAGTGCATTAATGCTGATGATCTTCACACATGGATTAGTCAAAATAAAAAGATTGCAAATATGTATATGAGTTCAGTCATCTGACATATATTTATGTAACATTAAGGTATGACAATGGTGATATTACATAGAAAACAGGCAATCTTGCATAAGGGGCCACTTCTTTTAATCCCTTAATGACTCTAAGGACTGGAGAAAACATTGCAGAAAAACAAAGAAAATTCTTGTACAAAGCTATTTCTTCTTTCACAATGTTTCCTACCACACATGATACTTCTTACATTTATCAAATTTCGAAAATGTTGACTGCAAGTTCTTTTAATTTGGACCATAAAAAATTGTGGCCTGGTATGTGGTTGACCTATTCAAATACATTCCCACTTGTTTACGCCCTTCAAGAATAAAGCTTTACAAAAACATTGAGAAAATGAAGAAAGTGCTAGTAACAAGATTGATCCATTTTTCATACTTAAGCCTTTCCTGTTTTGCAAAATTTTAGACCCAAAAAGTTTTGCAGACGAAAATTCAATGTGGATTTAATTTGAAAAAAAGCATTCGGTTGGGTAGAAAATATTGTGGGAAAAGAGAAATTGCTTGTTACAAGCAGTTTCTTCTTTTTCTACAATATTTCATCAATCATAAAATCGCAGGGACATAAAAACCAGGGATTGAACAGGAAAGAGTTAAAATGGTTGTCTGCAATTTCTCTCATAAGAACTAAATTTTCATCCTCTGGTATTGGTTTTAGCAACCATATTTTATATGGCGACCTTTTAAAGGTCTGAACCAAAAGCATAACATTAGAAAGAAGCTACAGCCTACTATTATGACAAATGATTATAAGCCTACCATATATTGTTGTATAAGCCTACCATATATTGTTGGTACTCATTAGAATGATCTATTTTAGGCTATTCTAATGAGTACCAATAACATAGGGGTAATGACAATAAAAACTGAAGAATCAAGGATCAACATGGTTGAGGTATATTTTTTCCTGTTCAATTATAACTTTTCTAGCACAGTAATTTTGAACCTTGGGAAAATAGAGTGGCAAAAAATAAATTACTGTACCAATCTATATCTTCTTTTACACAAAATTATCTAATAATCAAGTGGTGCAAAATCCATACATATATATGACTATTTGGAAAATTTCTTTCTGTGTCTTATAGTGCATGAAGAAGATAATATTGTAAGACAAAATACATTTCATAAACCTTTTGTTGTTGTTTCTGATTTAAATTTCATTATATTTCACATACTACAACCCCATTCAATCAATCAATCACAAAAAAGTTTGAAATATGTAGGTCTTATTCAATCCTTTACCAAACAGTTCCCCATTTTCACATGCTTAAGATAGATAGCTCTAGAAAACATTGTGAGAAAACACTTGTAACACACAATTTCTCCTCTTCTCACAGTGTTTTCTACTTCATTTGATACTTATCTTTTCCAACACACTTTGAGTAGCTGTTATTTGTCCTTTTTTGATTTGGTCCAGTCTAAAATTGTCTTGAATGGTAATTGGTTATGGTCATTTATTTGACACCCTCATTGAAAAGGTGGTATAAATAATTAACCTTAGTCATGATCCTGGAAGATTCGTCTTTTGGCATGAGGTATAGGCAAATATCAGTCTGCACATAAGTGCAGTCTGATCCTAGTCTACACCATCTGTTTGTCCTCTTAATCCAGAATTGTTCATAAGATCAATTTCCAAACTAAATATTGATCCTGACAACCGGACGTACAGTGCCATCAGCCCTTTGATTTAACTGCAATTCAGAATAGGATTTTATTCAACTTGCTAAGGGTTAATTAGTATTTTGCTCATGCCAGTCAGTCTGTTTGCCAAATATGGTTTTCAACATAGTTGGGTAAATGCCATTGTTCTAAAATTTCAATATTGAAACCTTAACCCTTTCTTGTGCAATCCCTGGTATAAACTTCCCTGAGATTTTATACTTGATTATCACTATTCATCAAGAAGAAATTGCATAAATATGAATTGTATGAGCATATTTGTACTGAAATCCATTAATTAATGTAGAAAATATACTCAAGACAAAATTGGACATCCATAACCATTCACCCGTTCATACAAGAACAAAAGGAACTCTATATGCCCATTGTAATGGTGAGAATATAAAGATTCTTGTCTACAGTTTCTTATATGTCTGAAATGATGTCAGACGCCCCTGAAGAGAAACAATTGGTAAAACATTGTGAAAAATGAAGAAATTGCTTGCTTGTACAAGTAATTTCTTCATTTTACACAATGTTTTCTATTCAGAAAGTTGAAGAAATCTAAAATTTGATAAACTTTAAATTGTAGTCTGCAACTCCTTTCAATTTGGACCAGACTGAAATTATGCCGTCTGGTAATGAGTTAATGGTTAAATATGTGAAGAAATAAATATGGTCCATTCTTGTTTTGACCACTGTTAGAATTAGGATGAGCTCGCCACTTTGATGTCACCTTGAATTATTTGTTATTTTTAACAGCCTCTAATCTCCACATAGATGCTTTAGCCCTTTCCTGTTTTGAAAAATTTTAGACGGTACAATATACAATGTAACCTCAATTATTAATTTACAGGGCTGTCAAATCCAAGGATTGAACAGGAAAGGGTTAACCCCTCCCCCACCAGAGTCAAACATTGAACTGGCAGATCATTAACCCTTTCCTGTTTTTTAAAATTTTAGACTAGTCCAAATTGAAAGAGGTTGCAGACAACAATGAAAATTGGATGCATTTTAAAATGGTAACATCCTATGTGATAGAAAATATTGTCGGAATAGAAGAAATTGCTTGTTACAAGCAATTTCTTCTTTTCCCACAATGTTTTCTCATGTATAAAACCACAAAGACGTAAAATCCTGTATTTGAAAGGGAAAGGGTTAATCACTAGTATCATTATGACTTCTTTGCCATTTAACCCAGTACCAGACAACAAAAATTTTAGATAGGTACTAATTTAAAGAAGTTGCAGACAACATTTCCAATTGTGCTAAAATTTGAAAAAAGAGGCAGAAAACAGTGCGAAAAATAGAAATTGGTTGTTACAAGTGATTTCTCCTTTTCCAATAGATTTTTCCCTGAATGCATTTCTTCAACACTTTGGACAGAAAAGCCATAGCGTGGCCGTGGTAATGGGTTAAGCTATAGGGATATCATGATAAAAACAGAGAATTCATCTTGGCAGATGGGGAACAAAAGTGAGCCCTTTCCTGTTTCCAAATTTTAGACTTGTCAAAGGTTTTGCAGTCAAAAAGTTAAAGTGGATTTAATTTGAAAAAATGACAATTCAGTAGGGTTGAAAATACATTTGTATTTGGACAAAGAAGAGATTGCTTGTTACAAGCAACTTCTTCTTTTTCTACAATATTTCACAATTATAAAATCCCAGGTACAAAAAACCAGAGATTGAACAGGAAAGGGTTAAAAGACAAAATGCATTAGTAGAACAGAAGGTTTTCATAATTGTTTCATAAATCACTAAAATGTTTGCATTCAAATAAGCAGTTATTCTGTATCACTTTCCGACATACTTGAACTGCTACTACTAATATTCTCATCACAATCAGTGTCTGAGTCAACTTCTTCAGGATCATGTTCACTATACACAATTGGGAAGCTAAATGATTTGCACTGGTCACTTTTACAATCACAAGATCTTTCACAAATATCACAACACAAATGTCTTTTAAGTTCTTGAGACTCAGCATTGTAAGATTTCAAAATGAGTTGACGCCTACATGAAGATTTATTATTTACATAATCCTTCATTTCGCTGTCCAAACCGCGACATTGTGCCTTGTTGAAAATTAACATAGCCATAGCCTGTGTCCCATCACGTCCACAACGTCCTAATTGTTGCACAAAGCTATCCATATCCTTAGGTGGTCCAAAATTTATTACATAGCTTACTCCAACAAAGTTTACACCCATTCCCGCTGCACTTGTGGCTATAAGGATACGTACTTTACCGTTTGGATCATTCAAGTCTTTTCTGATTTTTTCTTTTGTTTGGTCAGTGGTTTTTGAGTGATACATTTCCACGTGCTTTATCTTCTCATTTCCTATTTCCAGTCTAAATGCAGTGAACACTTTACTACATAGAGCAATAGATGGACAAAACACTATGTATCTGTCACATAACCCTTGCCTTGCATTCACAAGGTTAATTAACTGATTAAAAACCCTTTCAATGGGTACTGCCCGTTTATACTGTAATGCAAACAATTTGATATTAGGGCGGTCTGGATTGTCTATCAATTCACAACAGTTTTGCATAGCAAATTTCTTCTGCATTTTTTGCGTGCTGATTTGTTTGCTGTTGCTGTTATGAGCAAAACAGGGCACTTGATTAGAGAACGTGCTTCACTTAGTCTCCCATACCAAATACGAAAGGGCTCATCCTCTCTGTCACCTTCTCCCCTGAATGCAGAAAAAAAGTATATGAATATGCTCATCACCTACATTATATACTGTATACACATACTGCACTGTTTGGCTATGAACTATATACATGCGACTTCAACAGTCCATAGCTCTTGTACAATCCCTTTAAACCCATATTAAAACGATAATATTTTAGACTGGTCCAAATTGAAAGAGGCTGCAGACAACAAAATATATAGGTTTATTACAAAAAATAAGGGTCATATGACATAGTAAAAAAGTGTGAGAAAAGAAGGAATTGCCCGTAACAAGCAACTTCTTCTTTTCTCACAATACTTTCTAAAGTTATATAAATCATAATAAGAGCACCGCCTACTGGTGCCTACGCTCAGCTATTGGGTGCTGGATAGTGGATAAAATGCATCTAGAGTTATCCCCTTGAAATTATAGTTTGCTCTTTTAATAGTGAACAAGTGTGCCAAGTTTCAAGTGAATGCTTGTAGTAGAACTAGAGATATCACAAAATGTCAAAGTTTTCACACGACAACAACGACCACATTAAGGCTATAGCAATACCTTGGGTTTTCTCGAAAAGCCTAGCTAAAAATACAGGATTGTGTGGTAACTGGTTAATTTCCAAATGATTCTATACTCTAGAAAGGCTTGTTGCAAAAGAATAGATTGCTTATAACCAGCAATTTCTTTCAAAACTGTAATGTATATCTGACATGATGGTCTTGTCATGCCTATTGATAAAAAGATTAGGGACATTGATTACTGTTTTCTGCTTTTGAACCAATTACCAGCAGACATAATTCTAGACTGGTCCAAATTCAAAGAAGTTGCAGATATTACAGATATTTTCAAGAATCTTTTGTCTTTCTGGGTAGAAAAAATTCAGGAAAATAAAGAAATCAATACAAGCATTTTATCAATTTATCTATCTATCTATATATATTGCCCAACTCCCCTTTCGGGTATTACTGGCAGGTGTGCGTCTGTGCTGGAATAAAAACTGTTAGTCATTGGTTAGGGTGCAAAATTTGAAAAGTATTGTGAGTGTTAGATTAGATCTACTCAATATTCCAAAAATCTTTTCATATGGACATTAAAAAGTGGGATTGTTTAGGAGTGGGCTAAGAATTCTTGACCAAGATTCACTATGCTGAAGCTTTGAAATAGCAAGTTATGAACATCTTGTACATTGGAAAACCATCCTTATGCTGATCTCGGAATGTTTCTCCTTGACCTTAGGCTTTAACCCAATTCCCACGTGATGAAATTATATGAAAGGAGCTGCAGATGACAATTTCAAATTTAAGAAATTTTATTTTTTTAAACCTTCTGGATAGAAAACATTGTGTGAAATTAAGAAATTGCTTGTTACCAGCAATTTCTTTCTTCATTCGTTTTCAAAAATGTTTTTCAAGGAGGTGTCAAAAAGTGTCACTGAGTGGGAATGGGTTAACAACAGTTGGCCTAATAATGTGAGCTAGCATTGGTTCCATTTACCTAAAAATGTATATGCCCTATTTACTTTTCACCCAAATTCCTGCCTGTCCTGGGTATGATTGTCCCATCTTATTTTTGGTCTTGCATATCAAGAGATCTACTGCATATTTTTGTATCAGGATAGTCAAATTTTGAAATTCAGTCTGTATTTGTGTCTTGAAGCAAATATTGGGCAAAAAGAAAAATATTTTAGAATGAAAAGACTATGGTTGAAAGTGTATTGGGGGACAAATGTAACTGGATTGGGGTGACCACACTATTGATACAAATGTGGGTAGTCTTGGCCTGTAAAATCTGCTTTTGATTTCATCGTTGTTGCAAACTCTCAAATAAAAGGAAGTTAAACCCACAACAATCAATCTTATTAAGGGCCAATAAAGATTTTTTTCTTCAACTAGGAACTGTATTCCCAAACTTCTTTCAATTTATACTATTCTATATTTTTGTCATCTGGTAATGGCTGATTTGGGTGGAAAAAAAGATAGTAAAACATCTTACCAGTGCAAAACAGTGTGTGCTTCATCAACAACCATTAGGCGAAATGAATCCGTTTTCTCTAACATCTTCCGCCACTTCCCAACATTCAACAAGTTTTCCGGCGACGAGAAAATAATGTCAAATTGTTCATTAAGGATATCACAATCCTCAGAATCGTCTTTTCCCAAGTACGTACTTTTTATTCCAAGACTATTTAGATAGTCACATTGTTCTTTCATTATAGAAATAAGTGGCGTAACCACGAGCACTTGACACTTTAAAGTTTCGTTCATCGCACTCCATATCACAAAAAAAGCTTGATAGCACAAACTCTTCCCACTTCCAGTTTTTACGGACAAAAACACGTCCCTCTTACGCGTCAATTCTTCAACACATTCTTTTCGGAAGACTTTTAAACTCGAAACACCAAATTTTTCACAAGCTAAACGGTAGTAATCCTCCATCTTGACAACTTTCCCGAAGCGATTTGTATCGGCCAGTTTTATTGGTCTACTCGCCCATCATGAAATGATGATGGAACCAATGAAACGGCGGCATTTGAGAAACGGTAAAGCGTGGGAAATTTAACCAATTGCCCCAGGGGTCGATGTAGCGTAGCAAATAAGGAGACCCCGGGGTATCCGAGGATGGACAGGCATTGGAATCCGACATTTGCAGCTATTATTGTTGGTTTGGCGACTCAAACGTCATAAGTACAGCTTATTCAAGCTGTATTTACGGCGTTTATATCGTCAACCAACCATTCGACTTATTTTTAAAGCGGCTCTTGCATAGATATGTTGCAATTTTTCTAAATATGTTCATTTCATGCAATTACCTTCGGATTGCAATACAAACAAAGACTGGCTATGAAATTTTGCTGAAACGCACCATAATCCCGGTTATTTTAGTCGCTTTTGTCTGGAGGCGAACAAGACAAGGGGGTTATTCCCGTCTATTTTTAGACCCGATATTTTCGCGCGGAAATCTGGGCACTTTAGCGAAACGTGATAAGGGACGCACTTCAGCGTGACCACAACCACGTGACTTGTGCAGAAAATTCAAAACAAACATGGCTGAATCAACATCATCGAGCAATGGAGAGGTCAGTTTTACTCATAATTTTTGGTTGTTTGTTAATATTTGTCGACGGCGGCCTCTATTGTTTGTGTAATAATATAATAACTTTTTAACTCACTGGTACCTTTAGTAAAAACTTGATCTGGAATAATGCATTTGCGATAAAGGAAAACAAAAATTCCTTTTCCTAGCTTCGTTTTCTAACAAATTCAAATGCGGGAACCCATCGACGATCTTTATATCATGGAGTGTTATTGAATATTTGTTTATTTTGTCAGAGTCTGTACGTCAAACTTGATTTTCACATATATGCTTGTCTCTCACCAATAGGTGGATAATCGTAAAGCTAAGCGGGATAGCAGCTGGAGGCTAGGAAAGGATGTAGTGGTATTACTGGTGTGAAGAATACCAGGAATCCATTGTTAAGTGCTCCAGCCGCCGCGATATAACTGAAATACTGTTAAAAGTGGTGTTAAATTCAATCAAGCGTTGGAATGTCAATCTAGAGGTCCCGGGTTCGACCCCCGACGGCGGCACTCATCCTTTCCGACTATTTGTCTCTCACCAATGGGTCGATAATCGTAGACCTATGTGAGATAGCAGGTGGAGGGTAGGAAAGGATGTAATGGGAGTACTGGTGTGAGAAATACTAAGATTCCATTGTTAGGTGCTCCAGCTTCTGCAATATAACTGAAAGATTGTTGAAAGGGGCGTAAAACCCCATTCAAACAAACAAACAAAATTCAATCAATCATATATCTGCGATTTTAATTGTGATATATTTATGTGAGACATATCACAGTGCTGTGTTATAGTAGCTATGATGGTATTCAATCTGTAGTTACCACGTTTTGGCAAATGATATACAGTATAGAAGATTGCACATGTAAAGATTTTTATTTCTGGACATTCACATCTGCATGTGTCTGATTATTTATATTTTTCATGGGGGGGGGGGGGGTCAGCATCCCAGGGACATGTTGCATTTGAATTCCTTTATACTAGATACCAAATATAGCCCATTGATGGTATAAAGTAGAAAAATCCAAGTGTGACAAGTCCCTATTAGCTACATTGTTCGCAAATATTATGATTTGTTGAAATTATGGATTCTGTGGCTTACAGGAGGCTAAACCAAGTGAAATGCCAGAGCTTAGACGTTCAAAAAGACAAAGATTGTCCCGTCTGTTTGAAGATATAGATACGGTAAGAAATAGAAATTATAGTTCAAGAAGAATTTGCATTAATTTTGTAGTCTGAATTCATATACTGGAATCTTTTCTATCAGAAATAATAGATTATCCTGGAGGCAAATTTAGTTTTGTTGTGAACTCAGTTTGTCTGTTCCACCCCACATCATTTTATACATGCATATCAGTTTTTGGATTCCTTTTTTCTGTTTTTAGCTTTTTTGTATTCCTTTTTACTGTTTTTAGCTCACCTGAGCACAAAGTGCTCTGGGTGAGCTATTGTGACTGGTCATCATCCATCTGTCAATCTGTTAGTCCGTTCACAATTACAAAATAATATTATCCTCCTAAACTAACCATGGAATTTGAAAAAAACTTCAAATAATCCTTAGGTGATGCTCTTTCAAAATACCAGTACTTTAAAGAATTGAAATCCATGAAGAACTTTGGTTGCTGTGGCAACAGAGTGAAAAACTTTAAAAATCTTTTCTTCCCAAACCATAAGGCTCAGGCCTAGGTTTTTGATATTCGGTATAACACATCATTTATTGACCCATTACCAAAATACTTCAAAGAGTTACCGTATCTTGAAAATACGACCTTTTCTGTGCTATATCTGATTATAAAAAAGTAATTAAAAAGGAAATCTTTGAAAATCTGATTCTTTCAAACAATAAGGCCTAGACTTTGATATTTTGTATAAATCAGTATCTATAGACACTCTACCAAAATATGTAAAAGAGTTACTTTATTCTAATAACTAGACCTTTTCTATGACTATTGTGATTGCTGATTTTCCATATAAATAAAGAAGGAAACTTCTTCTCCCAAGCCATAAGGCATAGAGCTTGAATATTTTGTATGGTTCAATGTCTATTGACCCTTTATCAAAATATTATAAGGAATTACTGTACTCTAAAAATTAGTCTGTTTCTGTGTGATCCCTGCATTTATAAATATGAATTTAAAGAAGGAAATATTTGATAATCTTATAACAAACCACAAGTCCTAGAGCTTTTATATTTTGTATGTATCAATGTCTATTGACCTTTTTCCAATATACTTCAAAGAACTACAGTACTCTGAAAATTAGACCATTTCTGTACGATCCCTGATGAGCCATGATACTCTGGGAAGTGATATAGGACCATCATAGTCCTCTTGTTTTTAGCTTTTTGCATGTAACAGACAATGGTTCACTACCCTTTCATTTTTATTAGCGGAATTGAACTTGTAGTAATTTTTATTGAAAGTTTTACATGCAACATGTTACATCTATGTTACTGTACAAGGTAAAGCTTCAAGTGTTGTTGACAAATGAGAGCTCTTGCTATTTTCATTTGGTGTTGTTATCCAATGACAGCTCTTGCCAATTTCCTTCAGACACATCCATCTTTGAGTGAAGAAGAGAGTACTGGAGGGAAAGGATGAGGGAAAGGAAAAGGAAGTAAAAAAGGGAAGCGTGTCTTTACGGCAAGGCAGTTTGAGGAGGGAGAAGAGGACAGGCTTGTGAAGAAAGGAAAGAGAGAGCAGATGTAAGTAGAATGAATGAACATGTATCTATTTCATATTTACAAGAATTTATACTAGTAAAAACTGGTCAAATTTATGTTTTTAGCTCACCTGAGCACAAAGTGCTCATGGTGAGCTTTTGTGATCGTTGAATGTCTGTTGCCCGTCGTGCGTGGTGTGTGGCGTCAACAATTGAAGTGTTTACACTCTAGAGGCCACAGTTTTTACCCAATCTTCATGAAACTTGGTCAGAATAATTGTTAGGTCATGATGATGAACCCTATTGATTATGGTAGCATTCTTTTTGAAACACAGGAAAAAGGGCCTTAATGACATTTCTTTGTTTACACTCTAGAGGCCACAAATATGGGTCTATCTTCATGAAACTTGGCCGGAATAATAAGTAGTCATACAGATGAACCTTATTGATTATGGAAAGGTTCTATCGGAAGACACAGGAAAAGGGGCCTTAATGACAATTTCTTTGTTTACAGTATAGAGGTCATCATTTTTGCTTAATCGTCATGTACCTAGGTTAGGATACTTGTTGGGGCATAAAGATGAACCTTATAGATTATGGGAAGGTTTTATAGGATAACACAGGAAAAGGGGTTATAATGACAATTTCTTTGTTTACAATATAGAAGTCACAGTTTTGCCTCAATCTTCATGAAGCTGATTATAGTTATTTGTCTCCAGTTGCATTTTTTAACAGCAGACAGTTCAGGTGAGCGATCTAGAACCATCATGGTCCTCTTGTTTTAGGTGCACTAAGAAAAAAATGCAAAGTCTAAAAGGATGATTTTTTATCAAGAGTAATGCCAAGACGTATGTTAATGTTATGTATTATTTTACTTGGAAAAATTTCAACATCTATTTTATAACAAATTTATAGAATAAGTTGATCACATATCACTATCAATAATGGCCATACCATTTCATTGACTCAATCCTGCCTAGTTTAGGTGGTTATGCACTGGGTTGTATAGTTTCTTACAAAGGTCCCTGAACCAAGCGCAACAAATGAAGCATCAGTACATTGACTTCTTTCAAAATAGCTAAAATCATGATCCTCTGGTCCCCAGGGGCCGAGCCCTAGGAGGGGGGTTATAACTTATAGACATAAAGTGTCAGTTCACAGACTTCTTGCTTATTTCTGAAATTATAACCCATGGATCCAGAGGGAGGAAAAAGTTTTTTCCTTCTATCAAATTGCCCTAAAGCCTTGGAATTTGTAATTTAGACTGTTTTACGTCTTTCATTTTAGGACATGCTGGGTATAGTAGTATGCGTTTGAAAATGGGTATTTGGTTCAACTAGTTGTTCTACATGGTGCTTATGGAATATGTTTCATTGAGGGAGATTTTCATTTTCACTGTGGTTAACTTGATACTGCAAGTGGGTGTATAATCAGTGCGTTTTGACTCACAGATTTCTTGTTTTTTCAGGATATGATTGAAAGAATGACAGATGAAGAAAGAAAAAAAATATTGAAAGAGGTTGCGGTGGGTCAACCAGCCATTATTATTGATGTTGCAGCAATACTCAAGCAGAGAGAGGAGGTAGAGCCACCAATGCAACCTGAGGATGATAACCGACCACCTGCATGGTGTGTGTGCAGAAGATGCCCACACATGACTAGAGACAAGGACAAACTGTGCTGTGGTATGGCTTCACAGTACTGTAATAGTATCAGACCGGTAATTTATTTTACTTTGTTGAGGCCATTTTTCGAAAATGGAATTGATAAATTATTCTCTATTGAAATGTTTCAAGACAGATTGCACGGGTTTCATGCTTTCAACATGTTTTTGAGTTTTGAGGAAGATTGCAAACTTATCTATGGCTTTCTGTCATTTCTAACATCAGTATCCACACCATTTATCCAGCAACTAATGTCATTCAGGTGTACTAATTATCATTATTTAGTTTTTGAAAGACAAATGATGTATGTTCTGAATATGTTAATCAATTGTCCAGAAGAATGTTGGTCGAGAGGATGTTCTAACCAAGGATTGAAAGTACAGCGTACTACAGACCGAATAAACTAAGCTAAGCTAATGAAATTTCCTACAAGACTGAATAGATCAGTGATAGATAATTAACCCTTGTCATGCTGAATCCAAATGTTCCTGTTTAGACAGGGGGTATAGACAAACATCTGCCTGCACATGTGTGCAGTCTGATCTTAGTAGACACCAATTGCCTTTCCCTATTAAACCATAATGATTATTGTATGAATTTTCAAAATAGAAAGTAATCCACAAGTAGTGCTTCCGGCGCTTTCAGCCTTTTGATTTTAAATGAACTCTGCAGAGGATGTTATTCAGCATGATAAAGGTTAATAACGGTGACAATACAGGTAAACAGTGGAAGCTTTACTTTTAGAAAAAATAAACTAGAAAAATGTGCTAGCAAAAATTGACCACAAATGAAATGGAATAAACTTGATGTCAGTTAAAACAATATAAGAATTTTTGTTCTCAAGATTTATTCAACAAATTGACAAACATGTACATTTATACACAGTATCATCTTTCTAATATGTTAGAAAAAAAGTCTACAGAATACCGTACCATTTAGAGATAATACTTGAAAAAAATCTTGACAGATAAGGGCATTTTTGTCAATATAAAAATACATATGATCTATCCATCAAAAAGGACCTATCAGATATTCAAAAAAACAATAGCATTACATTTAGAAATTGGAAAAACAACAAATTCTGTTGTGCTCCGTGCAAGAGCTGCTTAAGTCGCTAAAATAACGAAAAAGCTTGTAATAAATATGGGAGGTTAACAATCACTTTCAGTCTTATTCAATGATTTTATATCACGGTTGACTTAATGTGACAACATTCTATCAATTTTAATGTAAAATCACTCTATGTATCATTTCAGGAAATGGGATTGGTCGTTACAGATGAGCTGACTCTTTATATACAGCAGACATTTAGGAATGACGTCTTTGCTCAACAAGCAGAAACAGTAGAAGACTCTAACAGGGCCTTCAGACATGCTGCATATAGGCAGTACATCTTTTGGCTGTACGGAAGGCTACAGAAAGATGATAGGCGCACTGTTCCTGCTTGTTGTGTCCAAGTTATGAGAAATAAATTTCCTAGTCTATCTGGTCGATACACAGGATTCATCCCATCCCGACAGGATGTAGGTTGGTAGAATTCAGCATATTTCCTGCAGAGATGGGATGTTTCAGTGTACTTAATCTTTCTCTGACCTATATGAAAACTACCTTTAGAAAACACTTAAAAAAGATGAAATTGTTCGAAACAAAAAAAACAAACAAAACTTTTCTATAATTTCAATCCCAAGTAGCACTCATACCCTTGCCTGATAGGCAGAGGGATGTTGCCATGGCTTTTTGTTTTTCTGTCTATCCATCCAAGATTGTCTGTCCAAGTGACCAATCCCTGCTGTCAATCAAATAATCTGTCAACCAATGAAATCATTAATTTTAGACTATAAGTAAGATTTGAACTATGACATTTGTTGCCATTTATGTGAAGCATTTTTAGCTTACAAGAGTCCAAAGTGCCCATGGTGAGCTTTTGTTATCATTTAAATGTTTGTCATCCTTTGTCAATCATTAAGTGTTTACATCCTAGAGGACACAGTATTTTCTACTTCTTCATGAATCTTGCTCAGAATAATTGTAAGGTCCAAAAGATGTACCCTATTGATTATGGGAAGGTTCTGTTTGAAAACACAGGAAAAGTGACCTATGACAATTTCTTTGTTTACACCTTAACCCATTCCCACACAGTGAAATTTTAGACTGGTCCAAATTGAAAGAAGCTGCAGACGACAATTTCAAGTTGATGGAATTTTAAATTTCTTCGTCTTTCTGGATAGAAAACATTGTAGATAATGAAGAAATTGCTTGTTTAAAGCAATTTCTCCATTTTCCACAATGTTTTCCAAAGCTTTTATATTGAGGGGCGTTTAAAAGCGTCATTGTGTGGGAATTGGTTAAAGGCCTCAAATTTGGCTAATTCTTTATCAAACTTTGCCAGAATAATTATTAGGTCACAAGGATGAACCCTATTGATTATGGGAAGGTTCTATTGGAAAAAACCTTACAATTTCTTTGTTTACTCTCTAGAGGCCACAATTTTGGCTCAGTCTTCATGAAATTTAGCCAAAATTGTCATTAGGATAAACCCTATTGATTATGGGAAGGTTCTATTGGAAAACACTGAAAAATGGGCCTAAATGACAATTCCTTTGTTAAAACTCTAGAGGCCACAATTTTGGCTGTCTTCAAGGAAAGTGGCCAAAACAATTTCTATGTCATAAGAATGAACCCTATTGATTATGGGAGGGTTCTATTGGAAAACATAGAAAAGGGACGACAAAGACTTTGTTTAGACTCTAGAGGCCACAATTTTTCCTCAATCTTCATGAAGCGTAGCCAGAATTATTGTTAGGTCATTGGGATGAACCCTATTGACTATGTAAAGTTTCTATTTGAAAAAAAAGAAAAAAAACGGGAAAAGGGGGCCTAAATAACAAATTCTTGTTTTACACTTGAGAGGCCACACATTTGGATTAATCTTCATGAAACTGGTTTCAGTTATTGGGCTCTGGTTGCATTTTTCAAACAGGAGAATGGAAGATGATCCAGATGAGCAATTTAGGATCATCATGGTCCTCTTGCTTTACATAGTACTGGCCATAAATGTTTCAAAATAACTTCTTTTATAAATGGACTTCCCGCCGGAGTCAATGGGCAGGGTCAGCCTTTTGCCAATTATCCTAACATTTATGATTGCATGTAAAATTGTTCATAGTTGATCAGAACTTATGTGCCATTTAACCCTTTCGTGTATAGCAATATTTTAGATATTTCCAAATTCAAAGGATTTACAGATGAAAGTTCAAAGTGGATTAAAAAAAAAGTAACCATTCAGTAGAGTAGAAAATATTGTTGAAAAGGAAGAAATTGCTTGTCAAAAGCAAGTTCTTCTTTTTCTACAATAGTTTCTCAATTATAAAATCGCAAGGATGAAAACAGGAAATGAACAGGAAAGGTTTAACTATAAATATGAGTTAGGTTCATGGCAACATTTGTTATTTAAAGTCTTCAGGGAAAGGACTATAAAGTTTGTACAAGAAAAATAATCGGTCTAGAAATTCCTGTGCTTGGATAGGGGGTGCAAAGCCTTATGTAGTGACAACTTTAAAAATCTTTTTCTACCAAACCAGAAGTCCTAAAGTTCTGATATTTGGTATGTGGATAAATCATAACCCCAGTGTCATAACTAGCCCGTTCCCAGACGTCACAAGTTCATCATAGGCTTATATAGTGAAAATTTCAAAAAATGTCTTTTCCCATACAAGAGGGCCTGGGTTTTTGGTGGATTTATATTAAGATTGTATAAATCATGGTCCCAGAAACAGAATTAGCCCATTCCCTGTGCAATTTAAAAAGTCCTGAGTCACCATTGTATCAATTATGTGTAGCGAATTAAAAAGTTATCAAAGTAATATTTTGGTGTACAATTTTATATTTCATATACCTGACAATGATAACAATCAATATAACAGATAGATAATAGCACTAGTTATTTGTGAATGACATCAAAAGGATATTCATATATATGACCAGTTGTGCAAATAGGTCCTCACAGGAATTCCATTAAACAAATATTTGAAAATGAGTTCTTGTATGCACTGTTAAAAACAATAATTTGATTGTTGCAAAATAAAGTACAAGAATGAACAAAAGAGGTGAACCAGAGAAAGGCCAAAACAAAGAACATCTAAAAATTCTGCTTGTTAAAGACCATGAGGCCTGTATGTTCCACCTTTTTAATGTAACAATGTTTGTTTACTCCAAAGGTCTCATTTGGGCTCTGTCCTGAAACACCTTACTAATAAAAAGAAATTGGAAATGATTTTGTGAAAACCAGACATCACAGATGTTCCAATTTTTTGCTAATGACATGGTCTGTAACCCTCTAGTAAAGTTGGTGAACTAATACCACACATTAGAGCATTTTTAGGCCCTGCAAAATATCATGGAAAACTTTGCGGAAAAGTACAAACGCATATATCTTGTAAAACGCATATTCTCCTTTTCACACAATGTTTCCTGCATTGTTACTTGTTAGGTCACCAGACCAAAGGTCATGGTGACCTATTGTGATCATGTTTTGTCGTTCGCTGCGCGTTCACTTTTTACATTTTCGACTTCTTACAAACCCTTGGACGGATTTAAACCAAACTTGGCAGGAAGCATCCTTATGGGAAGGCGCTTCAGATTTGTACACATCATAGTTATCTCCCATTGGGGCACCACAAGGGGCAAAAAAGGGTACATCTTTAAAAATCTTTGTGTCATGAAGCGGTTGTCAGATTAGATTCTTATAAGGTATTTAGAGTCTTTAGGGCAAGGACTATCAAATTTGTAAAAGAAAAAATAATCTGTCCAGAAATGGCTATGCTGGGGGGTGTACATAAGCTTACATAGTGACAACTTTCAAAATCTTTTCCTACCAAATCGAAAGACCTACAGCTCTGATATTTGGTATGTGGCATCATCTAGTGGACCTCTATCAATATTGTATGAATTATAACCCCAGGGTCAAAATTAGCCCGTTCCTGGGCGTCACAAGTTTAACATAGGCTTATATAGTGACAATTTCAGAAATCTTGTTCTCCCAAACTCGAGGGCCTATTTGGTACGTAGCATCATCTTGTGAATTTCTATTAAGATTGTATAAATCATTGCCCCAGAGACAGAATTAACCCGTTCCCGGACATCACAAGTTTTACAAAAGGCTTATATAGTGAATTTTTTAAAAATCTTCTTCTCCCAACCAGGAGGACCTAGAACTTTGATATTTGGTATACAGCATGATCTAGTGGACCTCTGTCAAGATTGAACAAATTATTGGCTCAGGATTAAAATAGCCAATTCCCAGATGTCTCAAATTTAACATAGGCTTATATAATGAAATTTTTAAAAATCTTCTTCTCCCAAACAGATGGGCCTAGAACTTTGATATTTGGTATACAGCATCATCTGGTAGACCTCTATCAAGATTGTACAAATTATTGCCTCAGGGTTAAAATTAGCCAATTCCCGGATATCACAAATTTAACATATGCTATATAGTGAAAACCTTAAAAATTTTCTTCTCTCAAACAGAAAGGCCTAGAGCTTTGATATTTGGTATGTAGCATCATCTTATGGATCTCTATCAATATTTATGAATTATGGCCCTAGGGTCATAATTAGCCCACTCTCGAACATCACAAATTTCACATATGGCTTATATAGTGAAAATTTAAAACTCTTCTTCTCCCAAACAGGAGGTCTAAGAGCTTTAATATTTTGTTTGTAGCATCACCTAGTGGATCTCCATCAAGATTGTATAAATTATGGCCCTAGGGTTAGAATTTGGCTGTTCCAAGGTGTCCCAAGTTTACATAGGCTTGTTTAGCGAAAACTTAAAAATCTGCTTCTCCCAAACTAAAAGGCTTAGAGCTTTGATATTTATTATGTAGCATAATCTGGTGGACTTTTATTTGTTTTTGTGCTCTTTGGACTCGGGTGACCAATAAGGCCCTATGGGCCTCTAGTTTTTAATTTAAGAACAATTTGAAATGTCATCTGTTATTTCTTTCCAATCAGACCAGTCTAAAAGTTTGCCATTTGGATTTTATGGACGCACTATTTGGACTAGGGCCAAAGGTTCTATCCAAGGCGGCCGCAAACATCCTTTTGGAAATTTGACTCCCACCAAAGGATGGATAAATTTAAAGTTATGTGAGATGAGTTATTGGAGGCTTTGAAAGAATGTAGTGGTAGCACTGGTGTGAGAAATACCAGATATCCATGATTAAATGCTCCAGCCTTTGTGACTGAACTAATGTTAAAAGTGGCATTCAACCCAATCAACCGTATGGACATCTATTTAAAATGATGTTGCTTTGAAGACCTCTACACAAATTGTGAATCTGAGGCCTAAATTTTGCTATGCCCAGGAGCACCAAATTTTAGCAAGATGACCCTAAATTGCTTGACTTACTTTATTTTTGTGCCTATTCATCAGCCCTTATCAATGTATAAACATAATTGGTCATTCTGATGACCAAACAAATATTTTTAACAAGTTAATAGACAAGAGGGCCGTTGGCCCTGGGGCGCTCACCTGAGATAAAGGCTCTTTTTCTTTCAACAGTCTAATTTCATGTTAAGGTTAGGATTATGAAACAAGTGGGCCACAATTACATATAAAGACTATGAACTTTGGGATCCAAAAGTCTAAATTACAAATTCCAAGGCTTTAGTGCTGATTTGAAAGAAGAAAAAAACCTTTTCCATGGGTTATAATTTCAGAAATAAGATGCTTCATGCATAATATCAAGGCTCTACACCTTCTGGGTCAGGAGGAGAAGATTCTTAAAGATTATTTTGAAATTTCACTTTTGTTGCCATGGCAACCAGAGTTTTTAACGGATTTCAATTCTTTTAGCTAATTTTAAGGGGGACCACCTAAGGAACATTTCTGCAAAATTTGGTTCAAATTGGCCCTGTGAATTGGGAGGAGATGTCATTTAAAAATCTTCTTTATTTCTATACCCTCCCCCCCAGGGGCTCTGCCCCTCGGATCCCGAGGATCATGATTTTAGCTATTTTGAAAGAGGTCAATATACCGATACTTCATGCAAAATATCAAGGCTCTACCCTTTCTGGGTCAGGAGGAGAAGATTTTTAAAGATTATTTTAAAATTTCACTTTTGTTGCCATGGCAACCAGAGTTTTTAACGGATTTCAATTCTTTTAGCTATTTTTGAAGGGGACCATCTAAGCAACATTTCTGCCAAATTTGGTTCAAATTGGCCCAGTGGATTAGGAGGAGATGTTGTTTAAAGAAACTGTTGACGGACGCCGGACAAAAGGGGATCACAATAGCTCACTTGAGCACTACGTGCTCAGTTGAGCTAATAAAAAGACCAACAATTTGATCACATAAGCTGTAACACAGAAAATACAAGAGCATCTTTTTCAGAAAGTTTGGGAATGGTAGAACCAAAATTATGATCTGAAGAGCAAGAAAATTCTCAATGAGGCCACTTTTTCTCTATATATTAGTCACAGTCACTTTATTCTGATGGGATATTCCTTATGATGACCAAAGCATTTACATCAAATTTGAGAAAGATTTCTTGAAATTTTTGACTTGTAGAAATTGTTGAAAACAGAATACACACTGTACAGCAAATTTGTCTCGCCAATGCCGACCTGAACGACACCAAGGTGATAACAATATCTCTGGTTTTCTTTGAAAACAGCCGAGCTAACAAGGAAGGATAACTTAACAAGGAAGGATAACTTTATAACCTATTATGAGAAACCATGAGATTGAATGGCTTTATATTTTGCCTGTTACATTGCCTGGTGACCTTTTACTAAAAATGTTGGAATAATGTCCTTTGGGTCCCAAATGCACTCTGCCATCGTTCTTTTTTTATTAGCAAACCATGAGGATCTAGATATTGAATGTTGTTCATCCCTCGATGACCCCAATCCTTTCAGATTCATATGATCCATTTGATTTGAGTTGATTTGAATATTTTGTAGCCCACTCTGGCAAGCCCTGTTGTCAATCTAGCAGTCGTATGTTCAAATCCCAACAAACGGAGTGCATTTCACTTTAGTTTAACCTTTTTTCTGCTTTTATTCTCGACACTTGTGTTGCCTTCAGTTCTGCTGTTTTCGGTGGGGATATTTGGTATATTGTCTTTGCTATTCTTTTAGGGTCTTTAATTTGCATAGGTGTTTTAGCTCTTAATGGTGTTTCCTTCTAGGTGTAGTTGTTTCCAATTTGTAGTAACAAATCAGAAATGTAGAAGTAGCTTTTTACTCCCTAACAGGTATAACTGACCAGTTGTTCGCAGCTTTTGAGTAAACACGTTTATACCTGCAATGAAAAGAAATATTTGTAAAACATCATTTTGCCCTGAGACATAGTTTTTGAACCCAAGTGACCTAACACAGATCTTGACCAAAATATTATTCAGACAGACATTCTGGCAAAAAATCACGACATTTGATGCAAAAAATTTGACCTCTACAGTGCATACAAGGTTTTTAGTTCACCTGAGCATAACGTGCTGAAGGTGAGCTATTGGGATCCACAAATGTCTGGCATCAGCCAATCCACCTGTCCGTCCGTAAAAAAATATTAAAATATCCTAAACCATTACGCATAGAGCTTTGATATTCTGAAAATTAACCCTTTTCTGTGCAATCCCTGATTTTACTACGGAAATCTTTGAAAATCTTCTCCCATATCATTCAGCCTAGAGCTGTGAGATTTGGACTGTATCATCATCTACTGACTTTCTACCAAAAGACTTCAAAGAATTGCTGTATTCTGAAAATAAGCCCTTACGGTTATGGTTCTTATTCACATGATATCTCCAACATGATATCTATCCAGCTGTAAAGTTTCATGATTCTGGCTTGTATACTTAATGAGTAATGCTCTGGACAGAAAAAAAATCCTTGCTGATACTAAATTATATTTTAAGAACACTTTGTTTATGGCCAATAATGCAAAAAAGAGACAATAGGTGAAGTATGGCAGTGATCTGCCAAGGCTGCCTTTTGCACCATTGCCCAAAATATAATCATCAATGTCCCAATTTTTGGGGGGCCATGGGGACAATGTCCTCCTGGTTGTAAAGCACTATTAGCAGGATTGTTATGTGATAAATAGATTTTGTAAAAGTCCCCACTTTCTTTTATACCATTGAGACTTTTCCCCATGCTTCTAAAACCTCAGCAGATTACAGGTATTGATTTGGTTAGATTTGCCCAGTGAGTAAATACAACATTAAGAATAAGTCAAATATGTAATCATAGATGCATTTGAAATTATATTTTAATAACGAGCACTACCGGTGAATTGAAATTAATTTGCTAGTTCTAATCAAAAGCTATTGGTCAAAACTCACACAATGGAAATGTTAAAATCTGTTGGTTGGTATGTTGGATCATAAGGATCATAATCTGGATCATAGAAATCTTCTAGGTCTGTTGATGACATGTCAATTTCCACCCTAAATTTGGTAAGAGACAATTTTGACTGAACCCATTTCCACACAGTGACTGTTTTGGACACCCTAAAGAAAAACATTTGGGAAAACATTGTGTAAAATGAATAAATTGCTTGTTACATGCTATTTCTTCAATTTCCACAATGTTTTCTACTAAGTAAGTGGAAAATATCTGAAGTTGCATACACTTTAAATTGTCGTCTGCAACTCCTTTAAATTCAGACCAGTCTAAAAATTTTCCGTCTTGGAATGGGTTAACATTGTTTGCCCTTTCCATAACATTGATGTAACCTTTGTCAAAGAACAATCAAAGTTGACTGGAAAAGATACATAATCGAATAACATATATAAATAAACAGACCACAGGATAAATAGAATTATTCAAGGTCAAAATATGAACTTCTGAGATATTTAAACTCTAGAGTATGAGCCTCAATTGGGAGCCGTATACTTGCTCTTGTCATGATGTGCTAAAATGGGTAATATTGTAAGAATTAAAATGAAATAACAGGATTCAGGTTTTATATAGCAAAGAAAAAATACAACAAAAAACAACTTAAAAAATGAAAAGATATAATAAAAAGTTTACATCAAAATCATTCTGAAAATTCAATTAAATGTTCTTCATGGTGTTTTTAGAAAGAAGAAATTTACCTGGTTTTATTTGGAATAGGAATTTGGACTGCCTTTATGACCTTATCCTGAATCACAGAAGGGCCAGGTATTCTGAAAAGAAATATAAATATCAAATTGAATAATTTCATTCTTTGGAAAACTAGATGATTTCATTGAGAAAAAAAATACAACCCCACAGCTCTATGTCAGAGGAAAAGCATTTTGTCATAACTTACAGATAAATTTCATTCAATAGTACCACTAGATGGAAGTAATATGTCTGAGGGCCTAAAGGCAATTATACATTCTAAATATTGAAGATCTTGGGCTTTAGTTTAAATGAGATGATTTTCAAATCTTTCCTTCTTTCTTTCTTAGTAAAATCATTGTTACCGCAAGATACAGTTTATTTTCTTTACAAAGCAACTTCTTGAGTAGTTCTGTAGATGGTCATTTACCTTGCAGATGTCAAAGATATCTCCAGTTACTTCCATCTAAAACAAAACAAAACTGGAAGTCCATGATTAAAAAGGTTATCAGTTTTTCTAAAAGAGAAAATTTGCATTAAGCCCCCTTTTTCTATGACAGAGCCAAAAATGGTATAACCCATACAATGTATACAATGTCAGGTGACTATGAGCAATCTATAAAAAATTCATATTAATTCATTCATAAACGTAGACTGAAATATGAAAGAAGATGAAGACAAACTGTGAGACATACATAAGAACAGACAGACGCACAGAGAACATGATACCAGTATACTTCTACCTTTGGTAGTGTATGAAAGAAAGTGATAAGGGCAAAAGTCAACATCATGAAAAATGGTTTATGGCAAAACTGTTGTCAGTGTTTTGAAACGCAAGTAAACTAGAAGTGTCATGTCAAGCCTTTGATGCACCATCATACTCTGGCACATTTCATTGCAGATTTCAACAAGAAAACTTAAATAAATAAATATTGGATGTAATTTGAAAATACATCATTTTATGTGGTGGAAAATATTGTGGGAAGGGAGAGATTGCTTGTTACAAGCAGTTTCTTCTTTTTTCACAATGTTTTCTCTATTACCAATACACAGCAAACGTTAAATCCTGGTTTTGTACAGGAAAGGGTTAAATGCATAGGTAGCTAGTATAAGAAAACAAGAAATAGACTGTCCAGGGACAACATGTCTTGCCCACTAATTTGTACAGACAATGATGTGCACATAATTTTTTTATCTGAAATCTTGACCTTGGACGTATCACAAGAATCGTTTGAATCTTTTAGCATGACACTAGCAATTACCAAGTAGAACAACTATTATTTTCAAATCCATCAATAAATGTTGTTGTTATGCTCTGGACAAGGTCGTTTCACCTTCAACAGTGACCTTGACCTTGCATGTATCATATTACATTAGCATTCATCAAGAAGAACAACTGTGCCACATCATTTTCAAATCCATCTATAAATGTACCAATTATGCTGTGGACAAGATAAAACTGTTGTTTCGCCTTCGGCTCAACTTGGACTTTTCACAATAAACATTTCGCATGACTCTCACACTCATCATAGAACAAATGTGCCAAGTTATTTTCGATTCCATCCTTAAATGTAGAAGTTAGGCTGCAGAGAAGGTCAACTTTCTTGTTTGCCATTCAACTGTGAACTTGACCACTGTGGCATCACAACAATTATTTCCCATGACACTCGCAATAATCAAGAAGAACGACTGTGCAAAAAAAATTTCAAATCCACCAATAAATGTAGAAGTTATGCACCGGACAAAAATCTGAATGGACAGAAGCATGCACTAACTCACAGACAAATGCATGTACTAACACCGAAAATAAATTAGACAAAGATGTCTTGACAAAGACATTTCATTCTAATACGATCTCCGTTTTAGCAAGCAAAGCAGCAGCTTTGATAGGTTAAGTTAACAGACAAAATTTTGAGGTCATCTCAAAGTTCAACGAGTGCAAACTTCCACGGGAGGCTTATCCAATTAATGGCAACGCCATAGCGCAGTCGGTAGCTTGTAAGACTCCTAATCTTCAATCATGAGAGTCATGGGTTTGATCCACGTTGGCAGCACATATCCTTTCCGACATTTGTCTCTCACCATTGAGTGGATAATCGTATACCAAAGTGGGATAGAGCTGGAAAAGGATGTAGTGGTAGAAATGGTGTGAGAAATACCAGGAATCCATTGTTAGGTGCTCCAGCCGCCGCGATATG
This sequence comes from Fragum fragum, assembly GCA_946902895.1. Lineage (NCBI taxonomy): Eukaryota > Metazoa > Mollusca > Bivalvia > Cardiida > Cardiidae > Fragum > Fragum fragum. The sequence continues at coordinate 9,179,037 of OX336378.1, forward strand.
ACTCAAATACTGTCAAAAGCGGCGTTAAATCCCATTCAATCAATCAATGAATAAAAAGTAGTTCTTATGTATTTTAATCTCCGCCTGTAAGTGTATTAAAAAAATTGCAAATGACAATTTCAAATTGTTGTAAATTCTGAAATATTTATCTCTCTAGGTTGAAAACAATGTGTATAATGAAGAAATTGCTTGTAACGAGCAATTTCTTCATTATACACATTGTTTTCCACAACTGTTCTTTATCATAATATCGTTGGACAAAGAAGATTTCTGAACAAAACAATGCTTTGCTAGCTTACAAAGCTTTCAGTTCTTTGATTTCAAAAGTACTTGACAGAATATTGCATTCAAACAACAATTGAGACAGAATGAGGTAAAAAATAATGTGTGCCATAAAAAATGGATAGATACCTCTTAGAGGGTTATATGTTGGGGTTGTTTTTTTTAGGTCTTTAAATAAGGAAAATATTTTAGGTTTGTAGACAAACAGATGACAGACATTAGTCAATCACAATAGCTCAACCTAAGTGCTTTACACCCAGCTGAGCTAAAAAATGGAAGACAAATACTCTATATCCATCTGGACTGCTGATCCATCACTGTCCTCAGTCACAGATGACAGTCATCGGGTTCCTTCAAAGTGGCTGTTTGTTGTGCTGGTGTCGTCATTTTGAATATCTGTTTCACGTTTGGTGTTTGGAGGGTTAGAGAAGCAACTGCATGCCCAGAACGGCTTTTCCATATACCTTTGCAATAATGAATTATACACATTCTCAGAAGGAGAAATTACTATTAGGATTTCAAAACAATAAATGATGTCACTAGTATTGTGTTAAGAACAGTTACATCGATTCTACGTTGCCAATGTTACTGGAAATCAAAATTTTAGACTAAAACAAATTAAAATAAGTTGAAGTTGACAATTTGAAGTTAAAAAAAATTGAAAGTTTTGGCTACAAGGGTTGAAATATTTTGAATAATGAAGAAATATCTTGTATCAACCTATTTCTTCCTTTTCCAAAATATTTTCCCGTGTTCATTTTAGGATTTTGAAAAAGTTGTTGGGGATTTCAGTGCAAACAATTGAGACATGTTTGGTATTTCATGCCTGTTGTTTATAGAAAAAAAAACTAAATATGGGGTATATTTGAAAAATTTGGGGATCACCCAATCCCCCTGCCTAGAATTAACACAGGTTTTCTTAGGCATCTTTTATTGACTGGATTGTGTGGGGATGGGCTAAATGTTATGAGAACAGATTTATAATTATCAGTTATAAGTGTATACTAGCTAGGACTTCATGACTTTGTACATCAGTATGCAGTTGCAGAAAACTGTAATCTATATCTACATTTTTTTAATTGAAATAGAAGGAAAGATAAATAGCACATTCACATTAATGGAATAAATATTCTACAATTGTATTTCAGCATTATGCATGGTCCTCACTTCTTGGGTTCCTGTAGGGCTCAGTGGGTAGGGCTGCAGACTCATAATCCGAGTGAAGACTATGTTTAATGGTTCTATTCCTGTCACATACATGTAGTTATATCATTTCCTTGGGGTTAAATTTCAAAGTCCTAAACTGGTATTGGTGATACTAAAGAAGCACAACAATAAGAACGTTACTGTGAAATTCAAGAATTTTCAAATATCATGCAACATCAGTTAATCAAAAAAGTAATTCTAATGGTCACTAACAATAAAGTATTAATAAATAAGTAAAAAAAAAGGATAACTTGTCAAACTATTTAACTCATTCCCACAAAACAGCATTTTAGACTGGTCCAATCTGAAAAGAGTTGCATACGACAATTTAAAGTTTATGGATATTTTTTTATTTTTTTCAACTTTATGGGTAGAAAACAGTGGGTAAACTGAAGAAATTGCTTGTCACAATTTCTTCAGTCTACACTTGTTTTCCCAATTGCTTTTCCTTAGGGGCGCCCAAAAGCGTCACTGTCTGGGAATGGGTTAACTGAAAGAATTTCATGCAGGAAAAAAGATCAACAGGAGCCAAGTTGACTATCGCCCCTAAATTTTAGACTGGGTTCCACAATTTTCAGAGCATATGCCCATACCTATAATGTTAAATATTGCAATTTTGCAATATGGGCACTCCCTGAGTTCAAATTGTTGCTCTGGCACCACATTTTACAGACATGACCTTTATTGGTCTCTTATGTGTGATGAAAAAATAATATGCTCTATCATTTGTATAGAATGTCATATCTTCACATTTTTTGTGAAGCATCATGTGTTCATTTTGTGTTCATTGGGCCTACTCTTCCATAAATCATGCTTTCTTCGTAGCCGTATTGTGATGTATTATCTTAGACGGAGCTGTAATTCTATGTATTTGCTCAAAATTTCTTGCGATCTCGTGAGGGCATGTGAAGTTCGAAGAATCAATGGTACGATAAAACAGATCGGAAAATTCGAGACAAACGAATCAATAAATGTTTATGATTTTACTTCTGTATGAATTAATGTGAAAATAAACCGAAATTAGCTCAAATATATGGCAGTGGGGTGATGCAAAACTTACTTGTCGATCAAAATTCCCGCGACGGCGCTGTCGTTGGTAGCTCCTATTATCTCTTTCAGCTCCTTCCATCGATCTATCTGGTCGCCAATATTCATCTGTCTAGATCTATATTTATGTTGTCGAAGAGCCCGAGCCCTTTTTCCGAGCTGTCGCTTTTATGTTTATGTCTTCCCATTTTGAAAAGAGTGACGCGTGATTTTCCTTGACCATGACCTCTATGTACGTATGCTGCGCATGCGCTAGTCTTAGGCTCGAAATTTAAAATAGATTTTAGGCGTCTCGCTACGCGTAATTTTTTGGGAAGGGAATTACACAAAAATCAAGATTTTACTTATATTTTTTACGATATTCCTCTGGTGAAACGTCTTTTATCAATCCAATCTAAGCAGTAAAAACATCGATTTCCGAATTTTCGAGAATTTTTTTTAATTTTCGCAATTCAAAAATCTGTGCAAGAGCCGCTTTAACAGACAACAGGCCATAAATCTTTCAAAATAGCGTTGAACTTCCCGTCGGGGTCGAAGAGCGTGGCAAAAGGAATAGCCATCCGTCAATTACAGTTTGAACGGTACAAAATAAATGTAAAAAAGAATTGTAGCAGATATCACTAATATGAGACGAAAATCTTAGTTCATCATCCAACAATAATGATCTCATAAAAGATTCTCAAGAAAATGTGCGTATTTTTTTGTTTTTAATCTTCTTCTTAAACTAGTTATGGATTTTTGCGGAAAATGAACGGAAACTTGAACTTTAAATGCTTACAGTTTTGGTGTATATTTTTCAGTTTTTCATTAGGGAGACTTAACTTTAAAACATCCTCGGATACCCCGGGGTCTCCTTATTTGCTACGCTACATCGACCCCTGGGGCAATTGGTTAAATTTCCCACGCTTTACCGTTTCTCAAATGCCGCCGTTTCATTGGTTCCATCATCATTTCATGATGGGCGAGTAGACCAATAAAACTTGCCGATACAAATCGCTTCGGGAAAGTTGTCAAGATGGAGGATTACTACCGTTTAGCTTGTGAAAAATTTGGTGTTTCGAGTTTAAAAGTCTTCCGAAAAGAATGTGTTGAAGAATTGACGCGTAAGAGGGACGTGTTTTTGTCCGTAAAAACTGGAAGTGGGAAGAGTTTGTGCTATCAAGCTTTTTTTGTGATATGGAGTGCGATGAACGAAACTTTAAAGTGTCAAGTGCTCGTGGTTACGCCACTTATTTCTATAATGAAAGAACAATGTGACTATCTAAATAGTCTTGGAATAAAAAGTACGTACTTGGGAAAAGACGATTCTGAGGATTGTGATATCCTTAATGAACAATTTGACATTATTTTCTCGTCGCCGGAAAACTTGTTGAATGTTGGGAAGTGGCGGAAGATGTTAGAGAAAACGGATTCATTTCGCCTAATGGTTGTTGATGAAGCACACACTGTTTTGCACTGGTAAGATGTTTTACTATCTTTTTTTCCACCCAAATCAGCCATTACCAGATGACAAAAATATAGAATAGTATAAATTGAAAGAAGTTTGGGAATACAGTTCCTAGTTGAAGAAAAAAATCTTTATTGGCCCTTAATAAGATTGATTGTTGTGGGTTTAACTTCCTTTTATTTGAGAGTTTGCAACAACGATGAAATCAAAAGCAGATTTTACAGGCCAAGACTACCCACATTTGTATCAATAGTGTGGTCACCCCAATCCAGTTACATTTGTCCCCCAATACACTTTCAACCATAGTCTTTTCATTCTAAAATATTTTTCTTTTTGCCCAATATTTGCTTCAAGACACAAATACAGACTGAATTTCAAAATTTGACTATCCTGATACAAAAATATGCAGTAGATCTCTTGATATGCAAGACCAAAAATAAGATGGGACAATCATACCCAGGACAGGCAGGAATTTGGGTGAAAAGTAAATAGGGCATATACATTTTTAGGTAAATGGAACCAATGCTAGCTCACATTATTAGGCCAACTGTTGTTAACCCATTCCCACTCAGTGACACTTTTTGACACCTCCTTGAAAAACATTTTTGAAAACGAATGAAGAAAGAAATTGCTGGTAACAAGCAATTTCTTAATTTCACACAATGTTTTCTATCCAGAAGGTTTAAAAAAATAAAATTTCTTAAATTTGAAATTGTCATCTGCAGCTCCTTTCATATAATTTCATCACGTGGGAATTGGGTTAAAGCCTAAGGTCAAGGAGAAACATTCCGAGATCAGCATAAGGATGGTTTTCCAATGTACAAGATGTTCATAACTTGCTATTTCAAAGCTTCAGCATAGTGAATCTTGGTCAAGAATTCTTAGCCCACTCCTAAACAATCCCACTTTTTAATGTCCATATGAAAAGATTTTTGGAATATTGAGTAGATCTAATCTAACACTCACAATACTTTTCAAATTTTGCACCCTAACCAATGACTAACAGTTTTTATTCCAGCACAGACGCACACCTGCCAGTAATACCCGAAAGGGGAGTTGGGCAATATATATAGATAGATAGATAAATTGATAAAATGCTTGTATTGATTTCTTTATTTTCCTGAATTTTTTCTACCCAGAAAGACAAAAGATTCTTGAAAATATCTGTAATATCTGCAACTTCTTTGAATTTGGACCAGTCTAGAATTATGTCTGCTGGTAATTGGTTCAAAAGCAGAAAACAGTAATCAATGTCCCTAATCTTTTTATCAATAGGCATGACAAGACCATCATGTCAGATATACATTACAGTTTTGAAAGAAATTGCTGGTTATAAGCAATCTATTCTTTTGCAACAAGCCTTTCTAGAGTATAGAATCATTTGGAAATTAACCAGTTACCACACAATCCTGTATTTTTAGCTAGGCTTTTCGAGAAAACCCAAGGTATTGCTATAGCCTTAATGTGGTCGTTGTTGTCGTGTGAAAACTTTGACATTTTGTGATATCTCTAGTTCTACTACAAGCATTCACTTGAAACTTGGCACACTTGTTCACTATTAAAAGAGCAAACTATAATTTCAAGGGGATAACTCTAGATGCATTTTATCCACTATCCAGCACCCAATAGCTGAGCGTAGGCACCAGTAGGCGGTGCTCTTATTATGATTTATATAACTTTAGAAAGTATTGTGAGAAAAGAAGAAGTTGCTTGTTACGGGCAATTCCTTCTTTTCTCACACTTTTTTACTATGTCATATGACCCTTATTTTTTGTAATAAACCTATATATTTTGTTGTCTGCAGCCTCTTTCAATTTGGACCAGTCTAAAATATTATCGTTTTAATATGGGTTTAAAGGGATTGTACAAGAGCTATGGACTGTTGAAGTCGCATGTATATAGTTCATAGCCAAACAGTGCAGTATGTGTATACAGTATATAATGTAGGTGATGAGCATATTCATATACTTTTTTTCTGCATTCAGGGGAGAAGGTGACAGAGAGGATGAGCCCTTTCGTATTTGGTATGGGAGACTAAGTGAAGCACGTTCTCTAATCAAGTGCCCTGTTTTGCTCATAACAGCAACAGCAAACAAATCAGCACGCAAAAAATGCAGAAGAAATTTGCTATGCAAAACTGTTGTGAATTGATAGACAATCCAGACCGCCCTAATATCAAATTGTTTGCATTACAGTATAAACGGGCAGTACCCATTGAAAGGGTTTTTAATCAGTTAATTAACCTTGTGAATGCAAGGCAAGGGTTATGTGACAGATACATAGTGTTTTGTCCATCTATTGCTCTATGTAGTAAAGTGTTCACTGCATTTAGACTGGAAATAGGAAATGAGAAGATAAAGCACGTGGAAATGTATCACTCAAAAACCACTGACCAAACAAAAGAAAAAATCAGAAAAGACTTGAATGATCCAAACGGTAAAGTACGTATCCTTATAGCCACAAGTGCAGCGGGAATGGGTGTAAACTTTGTTGGAGTAAGCTATGTAATAAATTTTGGACCACCTAAGGATATGGATAGCTTTGTGCAACAATTAGGACGTTGTGGACGTGATGGGACACAGGCTATGGCTATGTTAATTTTCAACAAGGCACAATGTCGCGGTTTGGACAGCGAAATGAAGGATTATGTAAATAATAAATCTTCATGTAGGCGTCAACTCATTTTGAAATCTTACAATGCTGAGTCTCAAGAACTTAAAAGACATTTGTGTTGTGATATTTGTGAAAGATCTTGTGATTGTAAAAGTGACCAGTGCAAATCATTTAGCTTCCCAATTGTGTATAGTGAACATGATCCTGAAGAAGTTGACTCAGACACTGATTGTGATGAGAATATTAGTAGTAGCAGTTCAAGTATGTCGGAAAGTGATACAGAATAACTGCTTATTTGAATGCAAACATTTTAGTGATTTATGAAACAATTATGAAAACCTTCTGTTCTACTAATGCATTTTGTCTTTTAACCCTTTCCTGTTCAATCTCTGGTTTTTTGTACCTGGGATTTTATAATTGTGAAATATTGTAGAAAAAGAAGAAGTTGCTTGTAACAAGCAATCTCTTCTTTGTCCAAATACAAATGTATTTTCAACCCTACTGAATTGTCATTTTTTCAAATTAAATCCACTTTAACTTTTTGACTGCAAAACCTTTGACAAGTCTAAAATTTGGAAACAGGAAAGGGCTCACTTTTGTTCCCCATCTGCCAAGATGAATTCTCTGTTTTTATCATGATATCCCTATAGCTTAACCCATTACCACGGCCACGCTATGGCTTTTCTGTCCAAAGTGTTGAAGAAATGCATTCAGGGAAAAATCTATTGGAAAAGGAGAAATCACTTGTAACAACCAATTTCTATTTTTCGCACTGTTTTCTGCCTCTTTTTTCAAATTTTAGCACAATTGGAAATGTTGTCTGCAACTTCTTTAAATTAGTACCTATCTAAAATTTTTGTTGTCTGGTACTGGGTTAAATGGCAAAGAAGTCATAATGATACTAGTGATTAACCCTTTCCCTTTCAAATACAGGATTTTACGTCTTTGTGGTTTTATACATGAGAAAACATTGTGGGAAAAGAAGAAATTGCTTGTAACAAGCAATTTCTTCTATTCCGACAATATTTTCTATCACATAGGATGTTACCATTTTAAAATGCATCCAATTTTCATTGTTGTCTGCAACCTCTTTCAATTTGGACTAGTCTAAAATTTTAAAAAACAGGAAAGGGTTAATGATCTGCCAGTTCAATGTTTGACTCTGGTGGGGGAGGGGTTAACCCTTTCCTGTTCAATCCTTGGATTTGACAGCCCTGTAAATTAATAATTGAGGTTACATTGTATATTGTACCGTCTAAAATTTTTCAAAACAGGAAAGGGCTAAAGCATCTATGTGGAGATTAGAGGCTGTTAAAAATAACAAATAATTCAAGGTGACATCAAAGTGGCGAGCTCATCCTAATTCTAACAGTGGTCAAAACAAGAATGGACCATATTTATTTCTTCACATATTTAACCATTAACTCATTACCAGACGGCATAATTTCAGTCTGGTCCAAATTGAAAGGAGTTGCAGACTACAATTTAAAGTTTATCAAATTTTAGATTTCTTCAACTTTCTGAATAGAAAACATTGTGTAAAATGAAGAAATTACTTGTACAAGCAAGCAATTTCTTCATTTTTCACAATGTTTTACCAATTGTTTCTCTTCAGGGGCGTCTGACATCATTTCAGACATATAAGAAACTGTAGACAAGAATCTTTATATTCTCACCATTACAATGGGCATATAGAGTTCCTTTTGTTCTTGTATGAACGGGTGAATGGTTATGGATGTCCAATTTTGTCTTGAGTATATTTTCTACATTAATTAATGGATTTCAGTACAAATATGCTCATACAATTCATATTTATGCAATTTCTTCTTGATGAATAGTGATAATCAAGTATAAAATCTCAGGGAAGTTTATACCAGGGATTGCACAAGAAAGGGTTAAGGTTTCAATATTGAAATTTTAGAACAATGGCATTTACCCAACTATGTTGAAAACCATATTTGGCAAACAGACTGACTGGCATGAGCAAAATACTAATTAACCCTTAGCAAGTTGAATAAAATCCTATTCTGAATTGCAGTTAAATCAAAGGGCTGATGGCACTGTACGTCCGGTTGTCAGGATCAATATTTAGTTTGGAAATTGATCTTATGAACAATTCTGGATTAAGAGGACAAACAGATGGTGTAGACTAGGATCAGACTGCACTTATGTGCAGACTGATATTTGCCTATACCTCATGCCAAAAGACGAATCTTCCAGGATCATGACTAAGGTTAATTATTTATACCACCTTTTCAATGAGGGTGTCAAATAAATGACCATAACCAATTACCATTCAAGACAATTTTAGACTGGACCAAATCAAAAAAGGACAAATAACAGCTACTCAAAGTGTGTTGGAAAAGATAAGTATCAAATGAAGTAGAAAACACTGTGAGAAGAGGAGAAATTGTGTGTTACAAGTGTTTTCTCACAATGTTTTCTAGAGCTATCTATCTTAAGCATGTGAAAATGGGGAACTGTTTGGTAAAGGATTGAATAAGACCTACATATTTCAAACTTTTTTGTGATTGATTGATTGAATGGGGTTGTAGTATGTGAAATATAATGAAATTTAAATCAGAAACAACAACAAAAGGTTTATGAAATGTATTTTGTCTTACAATATTATCTTCTTCATGCACTATAAGACACAGAAAGAAATTTTCCAAATAGTCATATATATGTATGGATTTTGCACCACTTGATTATTAGATAATTTTGTGTAAAAGAAGATATAGATTGGTACAGTAATTTATTTTTTGCCACTCTATTTTCCCAAGGTTCAAAATTACTGTGCTAGAAAAGTTATAATTGAACAGGAAAAAATATACCTCAACCATGTTGATCCTTGATTCTTCAGTTTTTATTGTCATTACCCCTATGTTATTGGTACTCATTAGAATAGCCTAAAATAGATCATTCTAATGAGTACCAACAATATATGGTAGGCTTATACAACAATATATGGTAGGCTTATAATCATTTGTCATAATAGTAGGCTGTAGCTTCTTTCTAATGTTATGCTTTTGGTTCAGACCTTTAAAAGGTCGCCATATAAAATATGGTTGCTAAAACCAATACCAGAGGATGAAAATTTAGTTCTTATGAGAGAAATTGCAGACAACCATTTTAACTCTTTCCTGTTCAATCCCTGGTTTTTATGTCCCTGCGATTTTATGATTGATGAAATATTGTAGAAAAAGAAGAAACTGCTTGTAACAAGCAATTTCTCTTTTCCCACAATATTTTCTACCCAACCGAATGCTTTTTTTCAAATTAAATCCACATTGAATTTTCGTCTGCAAAACTTTTTGGGTCTAAAATTTTGCAAAACAGGAAAGGCTTAAGTATGAAAAATGGATCAATCTTGTTACTAGCACTTTCTTCATTTTCTCAATGTTTTTGTAAAGCTTTATTCTTGAAGGGCGTAAACAAGTGGGAATGTATTTGAATAGGTCAACCACATACCAGGCCACAATTTTTTATGGTCCAAATTAAAAGAACTTGCAGTCAACATTTTCGAAATTTGATAAATGTAAGAAGTATCATGTGTGGTAGGAAACATTGTGAAAGAAGAAATAGCTTTGTACAAGAATTTTCTTTGTTTTTCTGCAATGTTTTCTCCAGTCCTTAGAGTCATTAAGGGATTAAAAGAAGTGGCCCCTTATGCAAGATTGCCTGTTTTCTATGTAATATCACCATTGTCATACCTTAATGTTACATAAATATATGTCAGATGACTGAACTCATATACATATTTGCAATCTTTTTATTTTGACTAATCCATGTGTGAAGATCATCAGCATTAATGCACTGTATTGGGTCCTTAAATGTGCTGAAACTTGGCCATGTCAGTTCTCTAACCAACCCTTGTTTTCTTAAGCACATCACCATTTGCTGAATATCTTTACCTTTGTCAACTGATGGTCTGTCTCCTTTGGATCTGGCTGTCTTTGTTGTTCTTATCAACTGCTGTTTTATACTGTCAACAACTTGGGTTGTCATAGCAATTGCTTTTGCTGATTCAAATGATTTATTTGCCCCTTGAGAGTCCAATTCTTTCTTTATATTATTCACTTGTAATTCAACACAATTATCATTTGGAATATTGTTTTGAATACCTCCTTTCAAGTTAACAGTCATATTCCATTTATACTCGAAAGATTCTTTAAATCCCAACAGGGAGATGACATAACTTATCATTCTCCATAGCCACTGTTTATAATGAGTATGTTTAAGACTTGCATCATACAGCCATTCAAAGTAGGCATTGGTGATGATTCTATCACCATCCCCTAACCTGTATGAATCAACAGTGTCACGAAATAGCAATGCCATAAATAGAAAATGATGGACAGAATTAGTGGCGTCAATGTTGTTATTCACAGTGTGAAATTTCCAGTCATGTTTTTTCCGAAGATGTTTTCTGAACCAGGCTAAAACTCTGTAAGACTTATTACAAAAAGGACACTTAAATTCTCCTGTCTCTGTCTTCATCCCATCCATATCATTATCATCAGAACTTATGCCTTGCAAATCTTTTCTTAGTTGACTAAAATGTGTATATTCACAAATGTTAAGTTCATTCACAACTTGTGTTGCTACCCCATTTAACCATTCTACCTTACTCTCGTCACTCATGAGGTTAAGTAATACTGGTGTTCTAGGTTGACCATCCATCATGTCCATTTCCATTTTATCAAGGAATGTTCCAACAATATAGGCATCAAGGACATCATCAATAAAGTGATGGTGGGGTCTGCAATATTAATCCGACTTATGAATATTTATTAGTTGTGTTACATTAAAACTTAAAGACATTGAAAACCAGCAAGGCTCTCGTTGGACATGTACATCGCTAAGCTCTTATCAGGACCCATGATTTCAAGTACAACTGTTATACAATCTAACACAAAACAATATGGAACTTAATGACACTTTTTTTCTGAATCTGTGGTAGTCACTAAAATTCCAATTCTTTACCATTTGCTACACAATTTCAATCTTTTAAAACACTGTGGAAAATCAACGAATTGCTTGTAACAAGCAATATCTTAATTTTCCACCCACCTGAAAAACTCACCCACTTGAAATAACTGTCATCTTTCAATTTTAACCAGTCTAAATGTTTTTTTCTTGAAATGGGTTAGTTTTGTCATTTTTAACCCATTCCTACACATTTTGGACACCCTCAAGAAAAAAAAACTGGAAAACATTTTGTGAAAAGAAGAATGTTGAAAAAATTTAAAATTTCACAAACTTGAAGATATCGTCAGCGACTCCTTTCAGTTTGGACAAGTCTCAAATTGTGCCTTCTGGGAATAGATTAAGATAACTGATAAGCCATCTTATAACTTTTGCTTACAAGTAGTGCTCATTTTCAATACCGTTCATCCTTATGACCAAGAGCATGTTGAGCCGATAGTGGCTCTAAGTAAGAGCGGGTCAAGGCACAAAATGATTTGAATTGTCTTCAAAAATGTAAAGATACTAAGCAGTAATTTCATTTACCTGAACTTCTTCACAACATCGTCTGGACCAGTAACATCCCTACGATTTACTACATTGCGTAAGTTGTACAGTGATCCTTGGTCCCTTGCACTGCCTTCTTTATAGAATAACTTGTATATAATCTGGAGATTTATTTGAGAAAGCAGAAAGTAAAAATCTGACATCAGCATTAAAGGTTTTTCAGCCATATAGTGCTAATTTCCTGAATACAATAATTCTTTTGAAGTATTTTGTAAGAGGATCAATAGACATCAATACATACCAAATATCAAAGCTCTAGGTCTAATGGTTTAGTAGGAGAAAATTTCCTAAGAAATCCTTCTTTTCCTATCTAAAATCAGGGATCGCACAGAAAAGGGCTAATTTTCAGAATATGTTAATTCTTTGAAGCATTTTGGTAAAAGGTCAATAGGTGAAGATATGTACCAAATATCAAAGCTCTGGGCCTTATCGTTTGGGAGAAGATTTTTAATAATTGTTTACAGACGGACAGATGGACATATAAATTATACAACAAAAAACCAATATTCTTACTGCTATTTTTCTGGTTTAAGGTCTACTCAGTCAAATAAATAATAGTTTTGAATGGAATGAAAAGTTTCAAAACGTTTGACCTAACTCAAGAGACAACTACCTTTGACAACTCAGTGGTAAAACAAGGTATTTCTCAAAGGCTTAAAAAAAATTTATGTTGATAAATTATTATATCAGGTCTGTTAAAACTGGATTCTTATTTTTTTTAATAGAAAGTACATGTAATTCACAATTCAGTACTCTGTGACAATGTTATATAACAGTCCCAATTAAAATATGAACTCATTCCGATGCAATCTCACTTTTACAACCCTCAAGAAGAACCTTGGAAAATATTATAGAAAATAATTAAATTGCTTGCAACAAGCATTTTCTACCCAAATAGACATTTAAGAATTCATAAACTTAGAATTGCCTTCTGCATTTTTTTTGTGATGGACTGCTCTAAATGTTTTCATCTTGTAATGGGTTAACCCTTATCCTACTTAATTCAATCAAGAAAATTAAAATCTTAATTAAATGCCAAATACATGATTTTATTTGCAATTATTTGCTTGGATAACAAAGAAAAGATAGTAAAGACTAAGATTAGACTATACGTCTGTTAAAGCTAATCAAAGTCTTTAATGTCTGCAAACCTTTAGACTAAATAGGCATTTTTCTGGTTCAGCATGACAAGTTTTAACTTAGCAAAAGTTAACATGCAACTGTTAATATGCAACTGTTACATAAAAAATCAAAAGGCAAGACAGAACTAGCAGAATACAAAAATCGAATTGAAAACAGATATTGTTCAGTGTAAATAAAAATAAATAATAAATAAATAAAAATTCAAATGATAGTAAAACTACTAACATGAACTTTGAACAAGAACTTCTTCAACAACATTGTATTACTGATAGAAAGTTGAATTGTCTGTGTAGCCCTTCAGGACGGTGTATTATTCCCAAGACACAGTCAAACGGGGTGTCATTATTTTGCATAGCTTCCTGTGCTGTGAATGCTCGGATATTTGTCAGAACATCTCCTCCAAACACTATCTTATGACTTATCTGATGGTTTAAATGTGGCACAACCATCTCGTGCACTTTTTCCAAAATTGTTATCATGCCAGCATTAGAATTTTCACTTTCTTCGATTAAATTACAATTCAAAACTGTAGATTTTGTCCTGGTTTTTTCAATGAAAGGATGAGCTATGTACTCTGGATAGTGAATATTTGCGTCCTGTATGAATTTGATGTATTTTAGAAGAATATGAGAAATATGGAATACGAAATTCTGCTTTGTAGACTGCATTTGCTCTTCTGATGGAATATAATTGTATGAGGGAATATTCATAATACTTTCTTGAGCAGGCGGAGGTCCTTGGATATCTAAATCCTCGTATGTTACACGTCGTTGCTTCACCATAGTGAGGAACCAATGGAGACTTTTTCTTTGTTTGTCCATTGTCATAACCTTGGGTGCAATAGAAATGTCCAAATTATCCCCAATAATTTCAATGGTATTGGCCGCCCTTTCCTTGAAAGCCTTTACCAGGTTGCCAACCTTTTGTTGTTGCACCTCCATAAGCATTTTCTTTTTATTTCTAACACTGGTTGCAGACACCGATAAACCAAGATCGTGAATGATGTTCAGACCCTGTAACAAAATGAATGCATATTACATACTAGTAGTATTTATTTGTAAAATTATTGGTGTTAACATTCCTATGATTTTCTTTTTGAAAAACACAATGGGAAAATGGGAAATTGCTAGACAGCAATTCCATATTTTTCCATATTTTTTTCTTCTCTAGAGGGTGATTACTTTTAAAATACACTTACTGTATAGTATGGACAAGTATAAGTTGTTGTATGAGTTAACCGATTACCAGACGGCAAAATTTTAGACTGGTCCAAATTCAAAGGAGTTTCAGACAACAATTTAGATTTTATGGAATTTTGGATTTTTTCAACTTTCTAGGTAGAAAACATTGTGGAAAATGAAGAAATTGCTTTTGACAAGCATTTTGTTCATTTTGCACATTGTTTTCCAAATTGTTTTTTGGGGGGGGCGTCCAAAAAAGTCACTGTGTAGGAATGGGTTAACGAGAGCACTGCATGTGGAAGCCGATCCTCAGATGCCTAGTGCTGGATAGAGAGTAAATATTCTAAGATTAGAAGGCGTAATGCTCACGAAAATGAATTAATCGTTAGAACATTACAAAAATTTAGACTGATCCCAACTCAAGAAAGTTGTAGACAATTTGTTTAGATTTTAAAAAAAATCTTTGTCCCTCAAGGTAGAAATCAATGTTGGAAATGAAAAAAATGCTTGCTTTAAGAAATTTCCTCATTTTCCACAATGTTTTCCAAGTTGTTTTCTTGGAGAGTCAAAAACAGCATTGCGTGGGAATGGGTTTAGATTTAACCCCCTTGATGTATGAATGCCCCTTTTGAGAAAATACTGCTTCTTTAAAGTAATTTACCTCAATTAATGACAAAAATACATGTATAACTGGTATATCCCCCTTTAACCCTTTCCTTATCAATTCCTGGTTTTTGTGTCATCATGATTTTAAAATTGAGAAAACATTGTAACAAGCAATTTCTTCCTTTTCCACAATATTTTCTACCCTAATGACTGGTTATAGTTCAAATTAAGTCCACTTTATATTTTCATCTGCAAAATCTTTGAATTTGGACAAGTCTTAAAATTTTCCTAAACAGAAAAGAGATAAACTTTATTGTACTGGTTGTAATTCTTTACCTGCTTATTCAAGCCAGAGCTATCCAATACCAATCCAAGAACAAATTGCAACAAGTTTAGGAGTTGACACCTAGTATAGAGTAGAATGCTAACAGCCACAGCTAGTCTAACCTCTCTTTTCTTCTTCCCCATGACCACTGACCTAAGTATAGCTGATAATGTTGGTAGCTTGTCATTGATTGTTTTAAGTTGGTCTTCCCATTTAAATCCTGTCAAGTCATCTACACTTATCACTTTAAATGATGATGATGATCTTTTTGACAGTTGGGCTAATTCATTGTTAATTTGTTTCCCCACAAATTTGGTAAATTCATTTCTGTAACTCTCTTTCTTTGATAAATGTTTGACGACAGCATGATGAGTTCCTGTATTCATAATAGTTTTTAATACTGCTTTTTCTGTGCTGTCTGTGATTATTTTGGATCTCTCTATATTGTTGGCAGATTTCACTATGATCTGAAACAAATTAAACAAATTATCATTTGCAATGGCACATTTAAGAATTTTCATACAAAACTTAAACACATTACCAGATGACGAAATTCCAGAATAGTCTAAACTCAAAGTTGCACAAGACATTTCAAAGCGTGCTTGAATTTAAAAATAATTAATATTTACAGTGAACAAGAGCTCTTGCTTGACAGCAACACTCGACTATTTTAAGTCCTGTATAGTAAGGGCCATTCAAGGTTGACATTATTCCATGTCATGAATGTCAGAATAATGGGTAATTATTAAATCATGAAATGAATACATTGCATTAGCCTAAGAGATGTAATGATAGTCTCAAGCAGGCCTGGTCTCAAGGGCATGTGTAAGTTTCAGAGCAGTAACATTAGCAGAAATAGAGATTTCAGACTTACAGGCTAAGTTAGCCAAATGTCAAAGTCAAGAAAGGGGTCAAGGGGATGATATGATAGTCACAAAGGCATGTGCAAAGTTTCAGAGTAATACAATTGAGTAGAAACAGAGACTTGAGACCTGCATGGAAAACTTCAACCAAAACATTATATTGATGCCAACGCCAGATGAATTGGTGAGGAACAAATGTCAGAAAGGATATGTGCCACCGCTGGAGATCGAACCCAAGACATCTTATGCGCTATGACTGCAGCTCTGTAAAAATTGAATATTCTGTGAAGTGGTAAAAGCAGAATGAACAAATGATCATTAAAATCCCCTATGCAGAAAGTAATATTGGTCTCTCAAATCATATCTACATGTAATCATGCATACTGCTGGTTACTATCAATAAAAAAAACTTTTACTATACCATCCTTATTGAAATTGAGATCTGTGATAGATTAACCCATTACCAGAGGGCAAAATTTTAGACTGGTTCAAATTGAAAGGAGAGAGAGACAACAATTTACTTTTTTAACATTCTGTATAGAAAACATTGTCAAAAATGTAGAAATTGCTTATTACCAGCAATTTCTTCATTTTAGACAATATTTTTCCACTGATATTATTATTATTTTTTCTGAAGGGTGTCACATTGTGAGGATCCTTAGTCTGGCCATCTATCAATTGCCCTTGGTGCATTAATTGGAGCATATGAACAAATTATAGTTTTTGTAGGATGATGATTAATACTTGCCTTGACATTGAAATCTTTTTGACTTATTGTTTGAGTTCCAATTTCCACACTCATTGATGTCTTGAATGGGGTAACAGTCTTTCTGGGGGTATTGAATAATGTTTTTTTACTTTTTGGTGTTACACCGCTTGGGGATCGTAGACTACAGGGGCGCTTCACACTTTTACCAGCACCTGATAATAATAAGAGGATTTTAAGAAATATTTTTAAACAAATACATGTATGGCGTAAATGCTTTCTTCTTGTCAATTTGCCACCCTTTCAAAATGTATAATCTGCTAGCTAATCATCAGGTAGTAAAAAAAATATTCAGCAGATATCTATCTATCTATCTATCTATCTATATATACTGCCCAACTCCCCTTTCGGGTATTACTGGCAGGCAGATATTACAAACAAGTAAAAATAAAAAAAGGTTTAACTTTTTTTACTATATAATAAACCATTCAAAAATAAGCCAACTTTAACAGCAATATTGTAGCCTTTTTTCCTGTAATCTGTTGGCAAGGGTTTGCACCAACAGATAATCAGAAAGAGGGCTTCCATATTGCAGCTAGCTAACTTGAAAAAGGGCAAACTTTCTACAAGCACTTTCCTACAAAAGGAGTAAAAAACATTTTTCTTAACCAATTCCTACACAACAAAATTTTAGACTTGGTCAAATTCAAAGGATGTGCAGACAGCATTAAAAAGTTTTTGAAAGTTTAAAATTTTTCAACTTGCTGGATGGAAAACATTGTATAAAATGGAATAAATTGCTTGTTGTAAGCAAATTATTCATTTTACACAATGTTTGCCAAAATTGATTGCCTGGCAGGTGTTTTTAAAAGTGTCTGTATGTGGGAAGGCTTAAGAAATGTCCTTACATGTAATATTGTGACTATTTGTAAGAAATTACATTTTTTATTTGCAAAGTTATAAATTACAGTTATAGCTCATTTGGCCCTAGCTCTGCGGATGGTCTTCGGGTAATGTGTGCTAATGCATTTGCAAAGATTGTAAATAAAACTTACTGTGTCTGGGCGTAGTCACGGGCTTTATCATCGCCTGAACACCCTCCATATCCCTCAGACTAGAAATAGTTTTTTTCCGTTCTGTGACAAGTTTCTGAACTTTCAGTTTGACGTCGGCAGCGATATTACTGGCCCGATTTAATTTAGTTGTACACTGTGCGCACGATAGCCCTGTTGGATGAATATTTAATTCCTTGTACAACTCTCCCCATCTTTCTAAAGCCGTATAAGATGTCAGCGATCTGTAATTTTTATTTTTTATTTCGGTGTCGCACAAATTACACCTCATCATGGGCGCAGCCATCTTGGTTGTTATGGACAACGCATTGACTTATGAGAGCCGTTATTTGATTGGGCAATGCTCTCACGCGTTTCATATCGATTTTCGGCGGCTAATTCAAAGTTTTACTAGCCAATTGCCCCAGGGGTCGATGTAGCGTAGCAAATAAGGAGACCCCGGGGTATCCGAGGATGATGCCTGTCTAAATGAATGATTTCATTGGTCGACTGTTTATTTGATCGACATTCCCAATCACTATCTAAAGAGAAACGTGTTATAATCTGCACACTGAATCAAAAGATAAAGTTACAAACTAACTGGCGTCGACTGGAGAAGATTAACATTTTACTGCAGAGAAACGTTAAAAACGCAAGGTTTTAATCATTTGCAATAAAATTTAATCACAACATGAAGTAGCTATGTAACCGGTAATGGCATTTAAAATCTAAAACCCTTACATTATTTGCTCAACAAGCATGTCGAATCACTGAAAGTTGGTCATTGTGTTAGGAAAGGGTAAGACATAAATCTACTTCAATTTTTCTTGGATTAAATTTCAGCAAATTTAGGTTAGATTCGGAAGATATTTCCCAGTTTTACTAAACGTGGCCCCCTTGTAACTGCGCAAAACAAATGACAAAAAGAGATCGGCGCAGCAGAGCTCATTTAGCTATAGTATTTGAAGAATAAATTTTATTAGGTTATCTTCGGCCCCTGCGGACAGTTTCGCCGTTTTAACTCTATTCCTACTTAAATGGAGTGACATAACGTAATTAAAGTACCGTGAGTAACCGACCATGGTATTAGGAAAAAATAATTCCTTTTTCAGAAAGTCTACAAAGCGCGAACTGTGTTCAGCCTTCAAAGCCTCTCTATCATTTTCCCACACCTGCACTACAACGACATCCTTTCCGAGCCACAAAGCTTAGCCTTATACCTCGAAATATTTACTTTTCATATTTTGCCGCTCAAGGATGACACGACAGAGAGACCGACCCAGTATTATTTTCTTCGTGGTCCTAGATTTCATCCTATGCTCTAGGGTTCTATCTGTGAAACTGTCCTGACCACGGAAACAAACCACAACTTTGATAAGCTTTAATTATGGCGTTTTATCATATACCCATAACCGATCTTAGTAAAAACCATGTTTTATTTGGGCAGCCGATACTGCTTGATGGAAAAAAAAATCCGTAATAAAATCCGTTTTCGTCGAGTACTTTGTGTAATGAAAATGTCACCAATTAAAATGTAATGACGTTCAGATTCATTCATGAATATAAAAATAAGCCAATACACAAATCTATCATATGTATCCTATCAGAACCTTGGGGTAAAGTTTAAACAATCTATCCTTTATTTGGTCACTAAAGCAAGCAGGAGCCTCCCTGATATCAATATGCATAATGAGGGTATTAATGAAGTTCTGTGGAAAAAGTATTTTGTGTCAAATCGTGTTTGTTTACATTTTGATATCGGGACGAATGCACCCGATTCTGCGACGGAAATGTTCGCTAATCTTCGACATGACTGTTGTAAGCATATGTGTTGATGACTATACTTGACGGAAGATTTAATTAATCTCCGTGATCGAGTTATTTGTTTGAATGACTAGCGAAAGTTAAAACGTTATCACGGACGTCCTAATTTTACGTAATCAAACTTTAAATTGTGGTGTTCACATTTTACAATATCAAAACTTCTTTTATGAATCTAAGGCTTATCGCGAAGATTTTTTTGGAAACATATAACTTCAATCGTCATATTCATTTATGCTTTTGGGCCACGAGTATGGTTTTCTTATTAAATATTTTGTGTTTTAGGCGGAAAATGTGGCTTTATAATCATGATTGAGTAACATACTATACTAGAATTGCAAATAAACAAGAGTTCGAGTTGAACCCTGCATTAATTCGAATTTAAATCCGTTTGAGACATGGCACCCTAAAAAAAGTACCCCCCCCCAACCCGCACAACACCTGCTAAACATTGATGTCGGCTAAATGATGGAGTTTAGCTTAAAATTCACTTCTGGTCTAAATGAATAATTTGACTGGTCGATTGATTCTTTTGAGAGTCGCGATCGGTAAAAAGTCATAGCGTTACTTTGACCTGAAGTTATGAAAGGGTAGATAATCTTGTCAGAAATGTCGCCCGTTCCTGTGTCCTGAATTAAAATGAAACTTCAAAGCAAACAGAACCATTTGCAGAGTGTGATGATTTATCGCTCAAAACCGTGCTACGTTTAAAATCTATTTTCTGTCATTTCACTCTAGTATCGAAATAAAAACATAACAAGGTCTCGGAGGAGGTTCATTTGTTATAGGATTAAAGTTGTATTTTAAGAGAATTTCAGGAAAATATTAGGAGTGTATAGTATATGTAACATATATTTTGTGCAAGGTTAGATGTTTGGTAAACGATTACATTTTTCATCTTCAAATATTTAGTACATAATCTGATTGATTCATTAACAGGTTATTGCAAAAAAAAAAAAAAAAAATGATAAATAAAAAAATAAATAAAATGAAATAAATAAATAAATAAAAAAAGGGGGGATAAGATTTGTAGATTTATAGTTTTTGGAAAATGACAAAATTTGCATATTTACACAATTTTGTATAAATTAGATATGTATATACTTATGTATATATTTTGGTACATTATTGGATCTGATCACCTATAAACGTTCTGTACATGATTAAATTCGTTTGATCCATGATTTGATTTATACATTTACACAATTTGGTGCGTAGTAAGATTAATACATTTACACAATTGGGTACATGGTTGGATTAATGCATTTACACAATACGGTACATGGTAAGAGTTATACATTTTAAGAATTTGGTACATGCTTAGATCTATACATTTATCCAATTTAGTACATGGTTAGATTTATACATTTACACAATTTGGTACATATTAAGATTAATACATTTACACATTTGGGTACATGATTGGATTAATACATTTACACAATTTCGTACATGATTTGATTTATACATTTACACAATTTGGTACATGGTTAGATTAATACATTTACACACTTTGGTACATGATTGGATTAATACATTTATCCAATTTAGTACATGGTTAGATTAATTCATTTACACAATTGGGTACATGTAGGGATTAATACATTTACACAATTTCGTAAATTGTGAGATTTATACATTTACACAATTTTTGTACATGGTTAGATTAATACATTTACTCCATTTAGTACATGGTTAGATTCATACATTTATACAATAGGGTGCATGATTGGAATAATACATTTACACAATTTAGTACATGGTTAGATTAAATACATTTACACAATTTAGTACATGATTGGATTAATACATTTACACAATTTAGTACATGGTTAGATTAATACATTTACACAATTTAGTACATGGTTTGTTTCATTAATTTTAAGAAATTGGTACATGGTTAGATTTATACAATTTAAGAATTTGGTACAATGGTTAGATTTATACATTTACACAATTTGGTATATGGTTAGATTTATACATTTACACAATCTTGTACATGGTTGGAGTTGAATACTTAGAGATTTTCTGTATTGGAAAGGATTTATACATGTACATTAATAAATGTTCGGTGTATGATTATATTTGCATATTACCACATCTTTAGTTTAGATCGGTTTGTACTTTTACAAGAGTTTTGGGTACTTTGATCGGTATGTTTCGGTTTTGTTAGCTTAGAATAAATTAAAGGTAAAGACTAAAGCCTCTGACAGAAAAAAAGTCATACTACCTAGCTACTCCTGACTTTTGACATGTGATGAAGTCGTTCATTTTACCAGTGACAACCTACAAATTTATTCTCTTTTATTGCCTGTATTGTTTTTTTTTTGCAATTTCCAACACTTTTAGCTATAGACAACTTAACCATTGGTTCCCTGCATTTCTCACAGCATTATTTCTATGAGATACTCCTTAGCGACAATTTGGTTCTTACTCGGATAATGGGTTACTTTAACGGAAGGATACTTGCGTTTTAGTTTAAATTTGTTTTTCTTTAATACAAAGGAAAGCACACATATCGCCTTTATTCAAATAAATGGACTCTGTCTAGAAATCCGTCTACTAATCATTATTTATAGGAGGTGAGACCAAAAAAGTTTCTTCTAAATCACATGAAAAATAAGATGGCTAACTTCACGAACCAATTTCTTTTCTCTTACGTTGACATATTCCAGACTTACACTTAGATTAAATTTGACTTTTTGAGACAATATAAAATTATCCCCATGGTAACAGTACGAATTCAATTTGTCTTTATTATCAAAGGCTATACTACGGGCAATATAAAAAACTACATATTAGAATATCATTAGGATTTTATAAGAGTTGTGCTTGTTAGTAGAAATGCCGCCATTTAGAACGTGTGACAAATCACGCAAAAAGGAGCCATTCTAGATTACCATAAAACAAATACATTTATCTAAGAGAGACAAAGGATCCAGTAAGTAAATCAGAGGAAGAATTTTGATTGGAATAAATAGCGAATATTACAACAGTGGGTTTTTCTATTTGTTGCTATCGTGTTCGTGAATCGTGTGTAGGTATTTTTATTGTATGAGACCGAAAGTCGAATCAAATAAAAATACCCAAACACGATTGTAATAGTCCTTTTATTATATACCCTTTGGGATATGACATTAAGAAAATCCTCTTAAATGATTAAGAAATAACAAACTTTCCGAACAAACCCCGAACGTCAATACACAACAAGAGGGCCGTCGGCGCTCACCTGAGATAAAGGCTATTTTTCTTTCAACAGTCTAATTTCATGTTAAGGTTAGGATTATGAAACAAGTGAGCCACACTTACATATAAAAAATATGAACCTTGGGATTCAAAAGTCTTAATTACAAATTCCAAGGCTTAAGTGCTGATTTGAAAGAAGGAAAAAACTTTTTCCTCCCTCTGGATTCATGGGTTATAATTTCAGAAATAAGAAAGAAGTCTGTGAACTGATGCTTCATGCCTATACTCTCCCCGGCTCCACCCCTGGAGACCCGAAGATCATGATTTTAGCTATTTTGTAAGAGATCAATATACTGATACTAAAATATTAAGGCTCTACGCCTTCTGGGTCAGTAGGAGAAGATTTTTAAAGATTAATTTGAAATTTCGCTTTTGTTGCAATGGCAACCAGAGATTTTAAAAGATTTCAATTCTTTTAGCTATTTTTAAGGGGGACCACATAAGGAACATTTCTGCCAAATTGGGTTCAAATCAGCCCAGTGGTTTGAGAGGAGATGTCGTTTTAAAAAATCGTTCTTTATTTCTATATAAAACCCACCCCCCTGGGGACCCGAGGATCATGATTTTAGCTATTTTGTATGAGATCAATAAACTGATGCTTCATGCAAAATATCAAGGCTCTACGCCTTCTGGGTCAGGAGGAGAAGATTTTTAAAGATTATTTTGAAATTTCACTTTTGTTGCCATGGCAACCAGAGTTTTTAACGGATTTCAACTTTTAGCTATTTTTAAAGGGGACCACCTTAGGAACATTTCTGCCAAATTTGGTTCAAATCAGCCAATCGGTTTGAGAGGAGATGTCGTTTAAAGAAATTGTTGACGGACGACGCACGACGGACGGACGCCGGACGAAAGGTGATCACAATAGCTCACTTGAGCACTTTGTCCTCAGTTGAGCAAAAAAAGTAGTCCGTTTTAACGGTACGGTTACGAATTCGTTTTTTTGGTACACGCCGAATACGGATTTTTTCTGTCGAGTTGTATAAGATAGCCAGATTTTAATCCATGTCTTTTATAGGTATATAATAAAATGTTTTGATGTGGTTAAAAAGAGAGTTCTTTTCTTAATTTATTATAAAATAAGATGTAACCCAACAGAGGTTACATTAAAAAGTTGAAATCTATATTTCACCCCCCCCCCAAAAAAAAGGAACACAACAAAATCATTAAGACAATCATACTCAAAGCCCAAAAGCATAAAGGAATATAACAATTGAAATTACAAGATCAAAATAAACTACTATTTCTGAAAGAAGTTTTGATTGTTTAATTAAACCACAGATTAAAGTCAGAGCTTACATTCGAGGAAGGACAAACTAGTTTAAACAAAATATCGTTTAATTTGTCACTAGAGTAAACAAGAGTTTTCTTATCAAAATTTTAAAAGAGTGCATGAGTAAAGTTGTTCGGAAAGTATTTTTTGTGTTTTTTATCATTTATTTTAACTCGTGTTTGTTTAGTTTTTGAGATCGAACGAATGCACTCGATTCTTCTCCTGAAATGTTCGCTAATCTTCGGTATTGACTTCTACATGCAAGATATAGGCTCTGGTTACTAAACTTTTCCGGCGATTTCGATTATCTTCGTGCATGAGCGCACATTTGAATGACAATAAAGAACAGAAACGTCATCACTGACGTCATAATTTTATGTGTTGTGGTGGGTCACATTTCAAAATATCGAAGCTTCTTTCATGAATTGCAAGATAACCGCGTCGATAAATCTATATGCATTCATCCTTTCCGACTGTTTGTCTCTCACCAATGGGTCGATAAACGCAAACCTATGTGGGATAGCAGCTGGAGGCTAGGAAAGGATGTAATGGTAGTGCTGGTGTGAGAAATACCAGATATCCATTGTTAGGTGCTCCAGCCGCCGCGATATAACTGAAAGATTGTTGAAAGCGGCGTAAAACCCCATTCAAACAAACAAACAAGATCTGTATGCTCTAAGGCCTATATAGTGTATGTATGGTTTTAAAGTCAATTTTGATGAGTTGTTGTAGAGGGTTGGGGTGGGATTTTGTGGATTTAAGGCTTGTTTAGATAAATGATGACATCAGTGATAATGTTTCACTTTCTCTAGTTATCCAAATAACTAGAGAACAATTAACCATTCGCGTCTGTCAATCAATAAATAAACCGACCAATCAAATAATTTATTCAGCCCGGATCTGAGCGTATCAACTTCGACATTGGCCGCCATTTTTTTAACCTATATTGTGCGCTTGGCGACGTAAACGTCGTAATTACAGCTTATTCAAGCTGTAGTTACGACGTTTAGGTCACCAACCAACCATTTTACATTTTTGTTACATGCTACTGGTCATAAATTTTGAGAATTAACGCCGTTAAAAATCGAAGCGGAACTTCCTGTTGGAGTTAATTGGCGGGGCCTAGGGTGTCATTGGGCGGGGCTGCGATTGGTCAATTCCGCTCGGCCATGGCAAGCTGGACCAATCAATCCCAAAACTCACAACAAAAGTATCTTAAAGCTTGGTAGCTGTATAGGAATGCGATTCTTTGCATTCTTTCATCAACTACCTATAAAGAATACCTGGTCTGTTTCATACTTAGACCGTGAAATATTAGTACAGCTTGACCACTGAGTCTGTATTTATTTACAAGAAAATGATACTCTTTGTCCCTGCATTCAATACCCCACATTGAAAAGTCTGTTCTTCTTTGAATACTAAACTCGAAGACTCTTCCACTTAAAAAACAACAACAACAAAAACAACTATCGACGATACAGTGCTCATGCTTGATATTTAGGTACTCAATAACTAACGAGGTATGTATTCGCTTATCGCAAGGTCTATTATCATTGTCCTGTTTGTTTAAATGGACAATAATTGGGAAGTTAATGTTTCAAGAGTACCTCTTATCAAAAAAGGTCTACTGCTTAGGTCAACAATTTTGAACAGATTGTAGCTTTAGCCTTAACGAATTTATGTTTAAACAAATCACACACACACACACACACACATACACACACACACACACACACACACACACACACACACACACACACACACACACACACACACACACACACACACACACACACACACACACACACACACACACACACACACACACACAAAAGTATACAGTGGTCAAATACAGCGGCAACGACAAAACAATAGCTTAATCCATTCCCAAACAATTCCGCTATTTTTACGCCTCTCGAGACATAATTCAGGAAAACACTGTGATAATGAGAAAATAGTTCGGGGGAAAAAAAGAAAAAAAAATATGAAAAGTGAAAAAATTGCTTGTTTTAAGCAATTTCTGTAATGAGCAAACTCTTCCTTTTTCACACTTTTTCCTATCCAAAAGATAAAGATCTTATAGAATTCGTCAATTTTAATTGGTCTTCTGCAGGTTATAAATTGGACTAATCTTAATATTTTCCGTGTGGAAATGAGTTAATCATTCAGCGACGACAGTTAAAAGTGGCGACAGCTTTTTGATCCCAAAAAGCCCCATATGTCAAATTTTCCCCTTACTCAGGAATTATTACTATGTCAAGTTTTATTCGCCGTTGAAGATCAGATTCAATAGCTGCTGTTAGCCTTAATTGGTGTTATTTTTATCACCTTGTCAGTAAGCTGTGGTCAAAAGAAAAATAATATTAGAATCACAGCAAATATCACAGCAAGTGCACTAATAATTCAGTCTAAAGTAGAAAATCAGAGATAATAAAGTGGACCTTATCAGATTTTGGGAAGTATTTCAGACTGCTTTCATAAAAGGTGGCTTAGATGATAATTCTCCGATCGCCGGCTCACCCGCCATGCTCTGACAAAACATATCGACTGAGATACCATACGACGTTAGATTTACAATATATATATATTGAGGAAAAAACAGTGGTAGGCGATTTCAACGTCGTCGTGACGTTTAAATCATCCAACAAAATCGAAATATGACAAAAATGTCTGAGTTCAACATTCTTCTTCCTGTCTGAATTAAAGATCTGTTTTGTCAATCGATTTTCGTTGATCAATCCGTGAAATAGTAAATTATCTATCAGTATGTCCTGGATATATAACACCATAGAACACACCATACGGGTTTCTAGATGTTAAAAGGGTTTCGAGAACGTGTTCTGGTACAGTACTTTGATCCAAGCTTCAGATTTTGTTGATTCTCTAGGCTACCAGATGATCTAGGTATTTGCGCCAAACAGGAATGTTTACAAAAGAAAAAAAAAGTATCCATAGCTCCTTTTTACATACAAGAGAGGTTAAGATTGTTATAACATAGTTTGAATGATCACAGGTACCAAATAAATGTTTATTGAAGACAGAGCTATGAAATACTTGACAGTAGAATTTCATCCTTTTAAAGATCTATTCCCCGCAAATACAATTTAACATATAACTGTTTTCTGTGATTTGGGGTTAAGACAAGTAAAAGTTTTCTGTACACATGACAAAGTTTGTAAAAATCTGAAACTTCACTCAACATTTTCACATGCAAATATCTATAATCTTTCTGCATACGAGCTGTCATTTGTAAAATCAATCTTTATTGTTGGAACTAGTTCTAGAACTAGTTC
This sequence comes from Fragum fragum, assembly GCA_946902895.1. NCBI lineage: Eukaryota > Metazoa > Mollusca > Bivalvia > Cardiida > Cardiidae > Fragum > Fragum fragum. Next base: position 9,206,676 of record OX336378.1, read on the forward strand.
AAAATATAGTTCCTAAATATCCAAGAACGTTAAATGACAGTTCAAGAACTCTACAGTTCCAGATAAAGCACTTCAACTGGATCCAGAATTAGGTATTGAATGTGCAAGAAGTAGTTCTTGAACCAATTCTTAAACACTGAGTTCTTCAACACTGAGTTCTTGAACTGCCATTTTACGTTCTCAACAGCTTCCCTCACAATGCCGCAATTTTGTTGTGTGGTAATGGGTTATTCATTCAAGAACTTTTTCAAAAACTAGTCTTTTAACCAGTTCTAAAATATTGCGTTCTTGATCTGCATTATAACGGCAATGAATGTTCTTGAACTGAAGGTCTAGAATGTCCAAGAACAAGTTTTGCATGGGGTAAACAAGAACAACTTGAAAAAGACAGAACTTGTTTTGAAACCTAAAGTTTCAAATCTTATATGTACAAACCCCTTCAAATATCCGTTTGGTTCAGTAAACTCATACGAAGTTAGTAAGGGGAATGACCGGTCATTCATGGAGTCTTCCCTTCAAGGAAAATTGGTTAACAATTGGATATTAAATTCTATTAATTGAAATATTTGATACAAATTTTGCTGTGCAAATTCACAGCTGACAAAAACTGATTCAATGCTCCAAAACGGTTTCATCAGTAATTTTCAATGAAGAATATTTCTTCCGTTTTTCGCCGATCTGTTAAATCCCCCCATCACCAGGGAAATAATTTATCTGTAATTTTGTTAGATATGAAAACATAGAGGTATGATCGGTTACATGTGTGTATCTAGGAAGACCCGTCTCAATTTTATAGGAAGGAATTTTGGGATAGAAAACATTGCGAAAAAAAATAAGGAAATTGCTTGTTGCAAGCAGTTTCTTAGATTTCCATAATGCATTGGGAACCCTTTTTTTCATTAGGCAAGAAACTATAATGAGAAAAATTAGACCTTATTAAAACAATATTCCAACATCATAAAGTAACGTCATTCCTGGATAATGGACCACACCCACATACATATGCGGGCATATGTACTACTTCAGAATATAAATAAATAACTGATTTTAAAATATAAAGACTTATTAAAGCTCCAAAACCTTCACCACGATGTATAATAGGCATCACTCATTGATCGGTCTGCTTCCAATCGCTTGTACTAATAATAAACAAAAGACCACTCAGAAGTTGTTACAGCCCATATGGAATACGATCGTTTTTATAATCAAGTATTTTCGAAATGTTACGATTTCGAACCAGCTGGGGTTCTAAAAAAATATTTTTTTTAATCATTGAAGCACGAGCAAATGACCAATCGCTGGCTTCGCCCACTTACTCCTATTGTCATGCCAATCGATTCAAACAGAAAGTCCCGCTTCGATTTTTAAAGGCGTTATATTATGCGAAAGTCATGGCAAAGAGCATGCTACAAAAACGTGGATAATAGGTTGGTGATCTACACGCCATAACTACCGCTTGAAGAAGATTTAGTTTCGACGTTTATGTTACCTAACCAACAATAAAGCTTAACCAAAAATGGCGGCCAATGTTGCAGTTCAAATTTTAATTCCGGGCTGAATGAATGCTTTGATTGGTCGATACATTCCTTGATTGATAGCCGCGATTGGTTAATTCTTTTCACACGCACGTAACTATATATCATCTGTTGGAAATTAATTCTTAAAAAAAAAACAAGAGGATCTTCATTAATTAACCTAAATATTTATCTATATATATCTATATCTCTATTTCAAATCAGATCTTTTCCTTTCCTCAGTTGATAACGGCCCTTCTCAATCTTTTTTCTAAGAAGAAAGTAAAAAAGCGAGAGAATGCAACCCGAACTTAAGCTGTACACATATTTTATTGAGTTTGAATAAAAAGGGTGGAAAACTGGTTTAATAATTATAAAGCTGGCAAAATCGAAACATAATATTCGAACCATCAACAATGATATTTAGATTACAAATTTCTTTTTACAAAGATCATTGAACTGTCACTACTATCATCTTAATATCGATGGCTTGGAGCAAAAACATAGTATGGGTCTATACATTGTATAGAACCATACTATGTTTTTGCTCCAAGCCCTCGATATACTGTTCATGTACATATTATGTGTAAGGGCCGGAGGCCAAAATACAAATAAAATGAATTGGAATTGGAATTAATAAACACAGGCTATAATGAACTGTATCCAAGAAAGAGATAATTTTTTTTGATTATATACACAAACAAAACCGGTCAATTGAAATCTAATTTGCTGGAAGCTAACATTGGGAACTTGGTTTGCATATAAAGCAGCCTGTCGTGTTTTTGAATCAAACAGGTGCACGAATTAATCGATACAGAACACGAGTACAAATCAAAGCGCTGAAAGCGCTGAAAGCCTGAGATATGTATACAGGAGATATATAATCTGGACAGAAAAAGTTTGATGGTCGTATTATCGGAGATGCCACTTTCTACCCAAATCTACTGTCAATTATGCGCAGATTTGCCAATTTGTGCACTAGGGGACACAACCTGCCCGCAATTATTTTCATCCCGTTGAGGTATTGTAACGATATATTTACATGTATATATCGTTACATATTTTTCACCCAATCAAAATGCTTTGAAGGGATCTGATAAACGCCACCCAAGGATCCTTCCTGTGAATGTTGGTTCAGTTTGGATGAATTATGTTCAGTACTTCCTGAGAAGATTTTTAAAGTAAAAGTTGACGGACGGACGGACAGACGGACGGACGACGGACACCACATCATGACAAAAGCTCGTTGGCTTTCAGCCAGTGGTGCTGCGAGAGAGAGAGCTAGAGAGTGTAAGAGATGGGGGAATGGAGCGTGTGCCAGGTTCGAACTAGGAGGCTCTTGCGTGCGATGTGAGTATTCAACCACACAGACCAATTTCGTTATGCAAATATGCGCTTTATAATCTCCAGATAAAGAGAGCGAGAGAGGACGGGCGGTCGTTTACCAGGTTAACATGATAATGTACACCTCTCAAAAGCGGTATGTAGACGTTGCATCCTTTGGGTAGAATTCGGAGGTAAAAAATATATAGACACAAAGTCCGAGCACGACCAAACTGTTTTCAGACAGTGCGAATATGATCCTTTGAATGACCAATTAATTTGTTAAACAAAACATTCCAATCGTGCGTAAAACCGACAGCTTCGCTTATCAGCTTTATGCAGCAACTTCGTCTAACCGGACCGTTTTAACATTGTTACTCTAGAATAAGTAATATTATTTTGGTATGAAACAAACACCTTATTTTTTCTTAACAATATGATATGATTATATATGTTTAATAATTTCCAATATATTATATATCTCCTTTCTTTCTTTCCATTCACTCGTCAAGTTTTGATAATTTTGCCAAATTCAGAACACTCACACGAAAGTACTGTACATCAAGCCGACAGCTTTCAATGAGTCATACCTCGCCTTCGTCCTTCTCGCCTCAATCGAGCGTATTAATTTATGGTCAGAGCCGATCTACTTTTCAAGCGACAGAAGATCACATTGATTGCGGTAGATGTTTTTACATTATGTTTTCACATTAAACTCTGCATGGGTTTGAATTTTTAGCATGGTAACTTTAGCCTCAGATTGCTCAGGCTAAAAATGATAAATTTAAAAAGTCTTATTTTGATTTTTCGAGTTTAAATGCGTTTTAGTTACAAATTAGTACAGTTCGGAATAAGTCTTACAAATAATCAGGTTAGAGGACGCTTTCATGTGTCTTAAGTCGCCAGATATGCCTAGCACAGGCGCATCGCGTGTCCAATTGACCAATTGCTGGCCCCGCCCACTGACTTCTTTGGCCCCGCTCATTGACTTCAACAGGAACTCCCGCTTCGATTTTTAACGTTGTTATTTTGCAAAATTTTATGACCAGTAGCATATTACAAATAAGAATGGTTGGTTGGCGGCCTAAACGTCGTAGCTACAGCTTTAATAAGCTGTAGCTACGACGTTTAAGTCGAAAAACCAACAAAAGTTATTCACCAAAGTGGTGGCCAATACCGGAGTTCAAACTGAACTTCCAGTCTGAATGAAGGATTTCATTGGTCGACTGATTATATAATTGACACCGCGATTAATCAATTAGGGCTGAAGGATGATTTCACCCGAAATGTTAAATTTGTAACAGTTTTAGCAGAATCGCCTCCTCGTGTTGGCAACTGACCATTCATATGGTTAGAAATCACTGATTAATCTGTGGCAAACACTATGTTGTCCAGTGATGAGTGACAATGACCCTCAACAAAGTCTTGAACATATTTCTAACAAATCTCTTTTAAATTCATCCCTAACCAATAGGCGGAAAGATATTGTTCATGTTCGTCCGTCCGGCGTGCGTCAGAGGTTGTCCGGAGCATAACTCCTACATTTATGGATTTCAAAGTATGTTCGCATCATTTCAGACGACTTTTAGTTTCAATGTAAGGTCAACGTCACATGCAAAGGTCATAGAATAAAATTTACATTGTCTTGAGCATACATCCTGCACATATTGATGGAAATCACAATAATTTGGCACAGTTTTTCTCTATCATAGGTAGATTTTTAATTGACATTAAATTTTGCATTGTCAAAGATCAAGTAGGAAACAATAGCTAGCTTGTCTGGAGCATAAATCCTACATTTATGGACTGACTTCAAAAAGATTTGGCGAGATAAGTTTACTTCAGGAGATGTCTGTTTCATTAAAATACAGTGATTGTCTGTTTAGATGGTCTTATACGCTTCAGATTTTATTTTGAATTTCTACACCATGCGTTCGTATTGATTTGCTAGCGGAAAGTAGTATAATGACGCAGTATGTACGTCATTACTGTAATTTTAGTGAAATCGAAATGTTACGTCATCACCCGAGAAATCCCGATGCATTGCAAATTCCAAAAATAGCGTATTACGTGTAGAACAAGTTCTACTTGATTGAAAGCGAAGTGATTAAACTCCCATATCCCATTGCGTATTAAATCATCTTTAGCTGTTGACTGACAAACTTATTGGATTCGTCAGGTAATTTTCACTAAGATTACTATTCTTATCTTATGTATATAAGTGGAACCGTTATGTTGTTGTCAAAAGAGACACACATTATTTGTGTAGTTATGTAAGTTAAATTTATTTTTTAGTTTCGTCTATCAAAACTGAGCGTTCTGATTGGCCGAAAAAAAAATTCATAACTCAATGAACAAAACTTGAGCAGACATCTATTTTGTATGCTTGCGCACAGAATAGTACCATCAAAAAGATTTAAAGAATTTTAAGTATTTGCTTTCTTTGTTCTATACCATTAAATTATAAGAAATTAAGAGAATATTTTTTTGTTTTCATGGAGGTATGAAACAAAAAACCTAATTCTCGTATTGATACTGTATGATTAGTTTTTTTCGTTTCATACCCCCTAAGAAAAAAAAAAAAAAAACAAAAAAAAAAAAAAAACAAAACCCACAACGAAAACCAAAAACACAACCACCACCACCAACAACAACAACATAAAAAAAACCCAACATTCTCCTCATCTCTTAAATAATAAAATAATCAAGAAGGTAGGAAATCGACTTTTTAGTTGACTTTTTGATACATTTTCGGGGCTATTTTTAGCGATTGCCTCTCCGTTTTTGCATTGTCTCCTTTTCGATGTACTATACATGTATATACCTCTTTTCATTTCTGTCTCCGCTCACAGGCGTTACAACCAATTTCATTTCCGTCCCACGAACGCCAACGATGTCTTTAATATTACCCGGTATTTTTTGTATATTTTTTTTTATATCCGCATTGTATAACCGAAACGAAAATTTTGTTAATGTCATGTATATCGCAAACTTTAAAGGAATTTCATACAAAACATTTCCTAAACATTATTAAAGCTGCTGTGGTAGCGCGTAGGACTCCTAGTCAAGAGGTCCCGGGTTCGATCCCCGGCTGCGTCGAATTTTCTTTCCGTCATTTTCGTGCAGATATTCGTAAATCTACGTGGGATGAGAGCTGGAGGCTCGGAAAAGATGTCGTGGTAGTACTGATGTGAGAAATACCACAAATCCATGGTTAGGTGCTCCAGCCGCCGCGATACGTCTGAAGTACTGTTAAAAGTGGCGTTAAACCCCTTTCTGCCAATCAATCTTAACATGTTCAAATACTTATTTGTCTAACTTTAAGAATAATACATTTTAGTAACCTCCAAATATTGAGAGCAAAATGTTAGCATTATTTGAAAAAAAAAAAAAAAAAAAAAAAAAAAAAAATCAATTTTTCCTTAAGTTGTGATATATTCCTTCCTTAATATTATAATTTCACATGCCACCAATTATGCATTAAAATTCAAAATAATTAATCTTTGTGCGGTTGTTTTGGTATTATTTTATTCATATTATTGAATGTTGTTGGAGTGTTGGTAATGCATTATTTCTGGTATGAAATGGTTTGTATGGCATTTTAAATGTTTTATGATTTTTATTTGTTTTTTGCAAAAAATAAAACGATCTGAAACACATCTAGAAGATTGGTCTCCATTATCTCGTTTATACTTGTTATTAAGATATCGTTATAAACTCATAAGAAAATATCATAGCTTACTTTAATTAACTAAGACTCTGAAATGTAGATTATGCTTTTGATGATGTTTTATGATTAATGATAACTAATGCAGACGATTCTATCGTTAATTACTTCTTCAAATTCATACAGCGTATAAAAGAATTTTTGACACATAAAACTATACCAAGGGAAAAAAGTTTAGCAATTTTTTTCGACCTACATTATTTTTCAATGTAAATGTATAAACCTTATAAAATCACTCTCGTTTGCAAATTTTTAAAGCTAACTAACTAATTATGCATTAAGAGCACGTTTTCCTCGCTTCTGACGCAATTTTGCTGAAACACGTTCTGCACGTGCTTCCACATGTACATGAAGTCTATATCCACAATATCTATCCCAGTTTATTGGTTAGCATCAATAAGAAGATAACTCATTAAAACATTTAAAAAAATTCAAATGGGACGTCGCCCAGGGCTTAACTTAGACCAACGGAATGTAGCCATCGGTATGCTGACTGGTGGTATGATGGTAAAAGAGGTGGCTCAACAAAGTATCGTCAATTAGGCACCATCAAAGACAGACCACGTTCAGGCAGGCCACGTAAGACTACCCAACTTGAGGACATTTACATCGTGACTTGTTCACGGCGTAATCGCTTCCTCAATAGCACTCGTATAGCCGGTTTGGTCCGAAATGCAACAGGAACACGGGTCTCTGCTCGTACTGTAAGAAACAGACTTCGTTCGGCACGTTTACGCGTACGTCGACCTCACGTTGGCATTCCTTTGACACGTGCACACAGACATGCAAGATTGAATAGGACAAGCGCACACCGTCGATGGCCAAGACGAATGTGGAATCAGGTCCTATTCACAGACGAATCCCGTTTTAATTTGATATTTGCGGAGGCGGCAGCGTCATGGTCTGGGGTGGTATATCATAGCGTGGCAAGACTGGCTTTGTAGCTATTCAGGGAAAATTAAATGCCGTTCGATACTGCACCGAGATTGTCCAGCCAGTGGTATTGCCGTTCCTGCGTCAAGGGCTTGCTACCATTTTTCAGTAAGATAATGCCCGCCCACATGTCGCTCGGCACACGTTGGACCATTTACAGACTAATAATGTTGATGTGTTGAATTGGCCAGCCAAATCACCGGATCTGTCTCCGATCGAACACCTTTGGGACCATCTGGGTAGGAGAGCAAGAGACAGGAATGGCGTTAATAACGTTAGAGACCTGGAACGCGTCAGGAATGGGGTCGTATCCCTATGGCCATTAATCGTAGGCTCATTTCCAGCATGAGAAGACGCTGTGATGCCGTTATTGGCGCAAACGGTGGACACACAAGATATTAAATCTTTGTGTTACTTTTACTTCCCTACCCCTACCATGTTTGACGCTGAACAACAAACACTTATGACCTTGAAATCATCTGATTTTTTAAATACTGTGGCTAATACATAAAAGATCGATGTGTGAAAATATGGTTTGAATCCAAAGCTAGACACTGGAGAAATTGGCTGTAACGTACGAAATTGCTAATTTTTTCCCTAAGTATATTTGCTCGTTAATAGATATTTGGTAAACGCTGAGTTTTGAACATGTAGCTATATGTAGTGCACGATCAGATTAGCACAGCTACATATGTAGCCTGATAACCTTGAACTGATCAGATTTATACTGTTACAGGTGAATTGTATACTTATCAAATACACATGGTAAATGATCAGATTTATACGTATACAGGTGAATTTTACACCTATTAAACACACATAGTAAATGACCAGATTTATACATTAACACACATGGTTAATGGGCAGATTTATACATTTACAGGCTAATTGTACACCTATTAAACATGCATGGTAGATGATCAGATTTATACATACAAAAGTGAATTGTACACCTTATAAACACAGATGGTAAAGGCTCAGATTTATTTATACATGCACAGGCGATTTGTACAAGATCAGAATAGCACGTTTATTGATATAGCATCTGAATAGATAATAATTATATTAATTATTAGTGGTTAGGGTTAAGAACAGATTGGTACACCTAAATTTGTAATATATAACTGGATTCATTAACTTATGTTCGGAATATGGTAAAGTTTCATCTCTCCCTTATGCAGCCGATGGTAAATTTTCAGATCTAATTAATACATTTAACTATGGATTGTATATGATCACAAGTGCTCTTTTATGCCTAAGTCACAAATAAACCGGGCGCCGTCCAATCTAAGGATTTTTTATCCACCGGCGGTTTCGACGATCTCGCTGACGTTGGACGATTTTAAATCTGTTTGCTTGTGTGGTCATGAATGAAAGGATTATCGGGCGATTTTTTGTCGAATTGCTTTCACGATCTGACCGTGCGGTCGCCGTCCGATGTCCGGGCGGCGCCCGTACGATTCGTAAATGGATCGGACGGCCGCCGCCCGGGCGCCGGGCGATAAAAAACTAGATTTCTATGATATTTATTCTATGTATCAGTCAGTTGTCAATATGCCAGCAAAGAAAGCAGTTGCTAAAAGAAAGAGTAAGGCCAAACAAGTGGTGAGTTAGGCTGACACTGAGCCACCAGCGGTCAATATTGACGACACCTTAGAAGATGGCAACCGGATGGAAAAAGAAGAGAAGATAGCAGATTTCTTTGAGGGACGGTCCTTTTTCTATAACCAGAGTGACCCTGACTACAAAAAAAAGTGAGGCGCTTAGCAATAATCCGCGTAGGCGCTCTTGCTCGATGAAAAACGTTCATGTTTTATCCAAAGGCAATACACAAATGAGAGAATAATTATAACTTTGCATTGTTGAAGCATTTACAATACACTCAAATAGTCCGATCGCCGAACGACACAAAGATGACCGCCCGGTCATCACCCGGTGATCGCCCAGGCACAGGGCGATAATCGTTCGACAATTGGTGTCTTTCTGGCGCCGAGCGCAGTCCGGACGGGGCCCGGGCGATGTCCGGGCGATGTGCGCCAGGGCGCCTTTCAATCGGACGATTTTTTGTCTGCAAAACAATATTGCGATACAAGAAACATCTCCCGGGCACCGCTCGGCGATCGGGTCCGATGCTTTTTTGAACGCATTGACCCCAAAAATTATCGCCGGGACGCCGGGAGCTTTTAAGTTGTACTTAAAACTCGACGGCGCCCGTCCGATGTCCAAAATTTCCTTCTGCCATCGTCCGATTGTCCCGGTCGCAGGGCGGACGCCGTACGGTGTTACGATTTTTTGTCGAAATAGGCGCCGTCCGGCGGCCATAAGTCATTTGTGACTGAGCTATTACTCCAGCATATAACAATGAAATGCATGTACACGATCAGTTTTATACATTAACAGAAGCTTTGTACTCGATCACAGGGCTCGTACTAGAATTTGAAGCTGAGGGAACATTGACTCTTCTACCATGAAATTCTAGTGGTCAAACTGGTTTTGGAGGGGTCCAAACTAAAAAAAAAAAAAAAAAAAAATAGAAAAAAAGCAAATCGTGAGTATAACTTTCAAGACGAGAGTGCCAAGTGACATTTTCTTGTAAAGGGAAGCTAGTAATTGGTTTGTATATTTTTTCAAAAGTTTAATATAAGATACACAATTGAAAATTTAGGGTTAAACCTTGTATTGGTATTTAGAAATTGCTCACAGAGATCCTTTTGAGCGAAAGTTGTAAGGGTCAAAATAGGAAATTCGATAGATTTGTAGGGTCAAACCTCATACCCTGGGTTAGATCTACATAATTTAACATTATCATGATTAATGCACGATGAATAACATATTTTTCGTTCATGATCAGATTTTTACAGTTATAGATGTTTGGTATGATACAACAGCTGGTAACTCAAAGCAAGAAATCCGCTCAGACTAAAAGTTTCTAACAACCATCTTTCTTTTATTTGTTCACATTTTAAAAACCTCTTGGTGTGTATTATCAAAATACAAAAAGGAAGATTCGGATAAAGTTCTTCTGGAAGAGTATTTTGTGAATTTTTAATCATTGTAAACTAGTTTTTTGATGTCAAATAAACAATTAAATTTGTATAGATGTAGATGATTGGTTCACAAACAGATTCGTACAGTTGTAGATGATTGGTGCACGACTAAATTTGTAAAGTTGTTGATGATTGGTGCACGACTAGATTTGTACAGTTGAAGATGATTGGTGCACGACTAGATTTGTACAGTTGTAGATGATTGATGCACGCCTAGATTTGTACAGTTGTAGATGATTGGTGCACGACTAGATTGGTACAGTTGTAGATGATTGGTGCACGACTAGATTTTACAGTTGTAGATGATTGGTGCACGACTAGATTGGTACAGTTGTAGATGATTGGTGCACGACTAGTTTGTACAGTTGCAGATGATTGGTGCACGACTAGATTTTTAAAGTTGTAGGTGATTGGTGCACGACTAGATGTGTACAGTTGTAGAAGATTGATGCACGACTAGATTTTTTACAGTTGTAGATGATTGGTGCAAGACTAGATTTGTACAGTTGTAGATGATTAGTGCACGACTAAATTTGTACAGTTGTAGATGATTGTGCATGACTAGATTTGTACAGTTGTGGATGATTGGTGCACGATTAGATTTGTAAAGTTGTAAGTATTTGATTCACGGTCAAATATGTACAGTTATAGATGTTCGATACGAGGGCAGATTTGTATACTTTTAGAAGTTTGGATTATGATTTAATTTGTATAGTTGTAGATGTTCTGCAATCGACCATAATTTCATAGTTGCAGATGTTCGATACACGATCACTTTTGTACAGTTATAAATGTTTGATACACGGTTACATTTGTATTGTATAAGATAATTTTTGAAAGAACAGATTTGTTAAGTTGTAGATTATTGGTACACGATAAAATTTTGACAGTTGTAGATACTTGGTACAGGATCAGGTTTGTACAGTTGTATTTGTTTGTACACGATCAGATTTGAAAAGATAAAGCCATATTTTCACCCAAACACACAACAAATAAATAAAAAAAACTTAGTCTGGGCCCAAGATCATAAATAAATGCTACGATTGAAATTCTAAGATCTAAAAAAGTCTACGAAGTAAGCATACATTTCATGAAAGAAGTTTCGATATTTCAAATTGTGAACCACCACATTAAAGTATGTTCACATAGAATTATGACGTCAGTGATAACGTTTTAATGTTCGCCAGCCAATCAACAATTAGCTCGGTCACGGAGATTAACAAAATCGTCCGTAAAATTTAGTAATCAACGCATGTGCATATTACTGTCAATGTCGAAGATTAGCGAGCATTTCCGGTGGAGAGTCGGGTGCATTCGACTCGATCTCAAAATGTAAACAAACACGAGTTGAAATCGATCAGAAAAACTCTAAATACTCTCTTCAGCGACCTTTACTCATACAATCCTTTTGTATGTCGATATTAAGAAGGTACTTGCTTGCCTTAGTGACCAAATGTACGATAGACATTTAGAATCGTTTTTCCTTCCTCTGAGGGACAATATGCCTTTAAAGATAGTAATATTGTTTTAGATGTTTGTAGATGTCTGATACACGATCAGATTTGTATGATTATAGGTGTTTTGTGCATGATAAGATATCGTTTAGTTGAATATGTATGTCAACTGATTAGATATGTATCGTTATAGATGTTCACGGTCTAAATCGCATTATTGTAAATGAGTGGTACAATACCATATTGGTATAGTTTTATATGTTTGATACACGATCCGATTTGTATTTTGATAGATGTTTAGTATACGGTCAGATCTTTATAGCAATAGAAGCTTTGGACACGATCAGATTTGAACAGTTGTAGATGTTAGTTACGCGATCAGATTTGTATAGTTATAGATATCATGTACACGATCAGATTTGAACAGTTGTAGATGTTAGTTACGCGATCAGATTTGTATAGTTATAGATATTAAGTACACGATCAGAACTGTTAAGTTGAAGATGATTGTACAGTGGTATATGTTCGGTACAGTCTCAGATATGATCGTTGAAGGTGTTTGATACACAATTAAATTTGTGTCGTTATAGATGTTTCGTTCACAATCTGATTTGTACAGTTGTAGATGTTTGGTACACGATCATATTTACACAGTTAAAGATGTTTGATACCCGATCTGATTGGTAAAATTTTAGGTACATGATCAAATTTGTGTCATAAGAGATGTTTGGTACACGTTCAGATTTGTTCATGTATCGTGTAGATTTTTGGTACACGATCAGGTTTATATAGTTGTAGATTTTCGGTACACGATCAGTTATTGTTGTTTTGATGTATGGGCTCAATACCGGCTTTAATTATATTTAACTTATTGTGTCTCAGTTTACTTATTCATATGCTTCCCTAGTATCACCATTAATACGCATTGGCTCTAAAATATTTGGCGTAGGATTCCTTCTTACAGGGTCCCGGGTTCAATCCCCAGCCGCGGCGAATATACTTTCCGACCTTTGTTCCAATGAATGGATGAATAATCGTAAGGTTCTCCAGTCGCCGCGGTATGACTGAAATACCGTTACCAACCAATCAATTTAATAGTCTTGTCCAAGGACATACCATCATGACCAGCAGCACAAACATGATTCAAACTCTCAGCCCTTGATTTCTCTTAGTTTAAGATAAGATACGCACGGTCCCTTTATCTATTTCAAAACAGCATATTATGTTTTGTCTAGTATTTGGTTAAGCTAACCACTGTCATTAAAGCTATGTCAAAAGTTGTAAGGGCACAATGCTTAACTGTATTATACTCAAATTGTGTTATTAAAGAATGTTGTGGCCGATAAAAGCAAAAAAATATATTTCGGAAATAAATGCCTCGAAAGCGATATTCTGACAAAGGCCAGAACATTTCATTGTCCTTAGGACGTCTGCCTATCATAAATAAAGGTTTCATGGTAGTCCATACGTCTCGTGTTAGTCTCATAGAGTATTTCCATAGAATATTAAGATATCTTAGATTGACAAAAGGTGTCAGGTATCACATGTGATACCATAATAGCTAGTCGTATTGAAATGTTCCCCACCAAAATTGTTTACAACAGTATATCACCTTTTATCTATAGTACACGGAGTAAATACCGAAAACCTTTTTTTAACATTAACATATATCATCACGTTGTATAACCGGATGCGGGTAATTGCAGTAACGCACATCAAACATGGCGACTCCGAAATTATGTAAATAGTTATCATGGTTTATTTACCTAAAGGGGAGATGTTATTCATAGCTTTTTTTCCCTACCCGATGTTTGTTTTATGATACGGAAAAGGTCTGATAATAGTTTACCTTTAATATACGTATCAGAGCTGTAATTAAGCGTTTAAAAATCAACATGATGAGGGTAATTTTTAATATTTGGAAAAATAGGAAAGATGCGAGTAACTGAGCGAATATGATGCAAGTAACTGAAGAAGCGCTTGAGTATATACGTCTGTTCAATCATCAATATATATAACACTTGAAATGATATGTGTAGGGTAAGTACTTTGTTAAGCATACAAATTCATCGGTGGTAGGTTAACTAATTTTAAGCTATCGTCTTTACACAACATTTTACTAGCCGACTGATAATAAAAAAGTATCAGGACAACTTAAAAACTTACAGACCGATAGTACTACTAATTTAAAACTGAATCAGGTTTTACTGTTCAGCATCTTTAGGCATGTTTAAGGGAACCGGCTCGGAAAATCCTTATAAACTACCGATGCCCTACTTTATTTATATACAAGCAATATCGTAAACTCTACTTACCACGGTGACTCATTCGATGACATTGAATCTCCTCATTTCAAATATTTCAATATGTTATTGGATCTAGCACAGGCCAAACAAGATGAGTACTTGCCATAGATACCACATGGCCATAAACACAATATTCAAATGAAAAACTTAATCTACAGATAGAGCGAAAGTGTTCTCTCAAATTAGGATCCACGACCTTTGTAATACAGAGATATATTCTCTCATTCCATATAGTTCAGTCTTTTTCAGTTACCCACATCCGGTTATACTCCGTGATCATGCGAAGGATCGATGACGTTAAGTTAAAGTTTAACATGTCGTCAGGTAAGTGCACCTAAACATGATTATTTTCGTTTATTTATCCTCGCTACCGTAGCACATGCCCATATGAGCGACGCCCCAAGAAGACGGTTAGTTGTTACGGGGGATAGTGTAAGGATACAGGACGAAACTGCTGAGAGCTCCACCTGGTTCTTTAACGTGCTCGATGGATAGCATCGTCACACGGGGCCTCGGTTTAACGTCTCACCCGAAAGACAACTAGTTTTGTTAGTTGATATGGTCAGCCCAGGGCTCGAACCCGTGATCTTGAGGTTTGAAGTCAAGTGCTCTACCAACTAAGCTAATCGGGCTGACTAAACATGTTTGCTAAGCAACCTTTATACGAGCTCCACTTCGTGAGCAGCAATTTTGACAGGCCAGTTTTGTTGTAAATGAATCCGTGGTCTCGGGTAAGGAGAAGCTGTTAATCTGAATATATTATTTTAGTTCTTGTAACCTTACATACTCAGTCCAACGATGTTGAAGCGTTTATATTTTTTCTTGTAGAAAGAAGAATTTTAGGCCCTCACAAAATTAGTCAAAAGTTTGTTTGACGTCATCATCAGTGCGGAAATGGCACACCCTGAGGTATTTTGTCGAACCCGCGTGCTGTAAGCGAGACATAGTTATCACAATTTCATTTCGGTGGTAGTGTGTTAGTGTGTGCGTGCGTTAGTGCGTGCGTGCTCCCGTCCGAAATTTTGTCCGGAATATAACTTATACATTTATTGGTGGATTTTAAAATAATTTGGCAGACTTGTTCTTCTTGATGAATGCTAGTGTCATACGAAACGTTTGTCGTGATACATCCAAGGTCAAGGTCAAAGTTGAAGGTGAAATGAAAAATGACCTTGTCCGAAACATGACTTCTACATTTATGGGATTTGAAAATAACTTGTCACATAGTTGTTCTTCCTGTGAAGTGCTAGTGTAATGCGAAACGTTTGTTGTGATACCTCAAGGGTCAAGGTAACAGTTGAAGGTCAAACGACAAAATTGACCTTGTCCGCTGGATAACTTCTACATTTATGGATGGATATGAAAAAAAAAACTTGACACAGTTGTTCATATTGATGAGTGCTAGTGTCATATGATAGTTACCCGAGAATTGATTTCTTCAAAAATCTTAAAAATGCCTATTCAAAATGTAAATAAACCTGAAAATCTTTCAGACATATCTGACTTTCAGCCCGATCGGATCCGTAAGTCAAGTGTTATCTGCCCTTGAATTTTTTAAAAAAAAAAACCTGCTACATTTCACTTTGTTAGAACTATTATAGTCCTTTAGTTTTTCACAAATCCCAATAATACTTTACTAACTGTAAATGATAACAAAATCTTTCATGGGTTTGATTTTCAGCCTGATCAGACCAGTAAGTCTAGATTTATCTGCTCTTGAATTTGAAAAGATGCCATATTTCACCTTGTTAACACTTGACCCTTTCCCAATCAAATCATTGTTTTTTACGACTGTACAATGAATGGTTAAGAAAAAAGAAGTGTGGCAAAAGGAAGGTGCCATTTCTCCTTTTCCCACACTATCACCTATCCCATCAGACAAGTAGAAGCATGTTTTACAATTATGGCACTTGGTCAGAATATTTGTATTAATGATATCTGGGCCAAGTGTAAAACTGGGTGACATGCATGACAAATTAAGAAATGATATTTACTCTTAAATAATTTAACTTTCAATTTCTTCTATCAAAATTGGGCGTTCTGAATGGTTGATAAATTTATTCATAACTCCATGAACAAAATTTTGAGAACGCAGCGATTTTGTATGCTTCCACACAAAATAGTCCAATACAAAAAGGTACCAAAATTTGTAAAATATTTTATTTTTTCGCTCGAAGCTATTAACTTATAAGAAATGAAGCGAATATGTTTTGTTTTCATGGGGGTATGAACCGAAAAACCTAATCACACTTATGTATGAACCCGCTTCGCGTATTCATACAGTGTGATTAGTTTTTTCGGCTCATACCTCAATGAAAACAGAAAAATATATTCTCTTCATCTCTTAATAGTTTTGATATCTCATACGAATAAGTGTTAGAAAAATATCTATGATAGGAACTATACCTTTTTTTGGAATTTTTGAAGTTGTTGGATTTAATATGGATTTCAGACATGCACTCAGTTTGAAGCAATTGTGCGCACATAATATCTGGCTTCGTTCCATTCATTTTCATGGAGTTTTGGTCCCTTGTTTAAAAACATTTGCCACACATTTTCTCTTAAACAAATTCATGATTTTGATTCAAATTTCACATCAAACCAAAGATGTGCCTATTGCATTTTAGTTACGGTTCATTTACTCTTCGTATACAGAGTTGTTTAGAAAAAAGGCTTTATTTCATTGGCATTTTTTTATGCATGACATGCAATAGTAAGGGGGTATTATCAGATTAAGAGATATTCTAGTTTCAGAATTTGTTACTTTTGAAAAGAGGGGTTCTTGTCTTCGACCCTTTATCATCACGATGTGCACAAGATCGAAAAATGAAGATGAATGTGCAGGCAGAGTTTGCAATGTTCTTAAAATACATTTGACCTATTTTTATGACGTATGTATGACGTATGTATTTAACGGATACAGTGGTTAAGCCTCCATTGGCAGTTTGTACTCGTTGAACCTCAACATTTTGTCTGTAAACTTAAGCTATCAAAGATGACGCTTTGCTAGCTAAAGACCACTAGAACAGATTGTGTCTTTCTATCGTCTCTCAATGTGTAAAAACATGTAGAATTTAATATGTGCGTTTAGAAGTTCATTTCAGAATATACGCACTACTTAGTGCTACAGTATTTCAACTATATAGAACTGAGATATTTGTAACTAAATGTAAAGGGTCATTCTAAGTATCATCATGAAAACCCGGTTTTGAGAACCCCTATTTGCTCCGAACTCTGACCTCCAACGGGATTTTCGGCTGAGATGTCGAAAGCCATTATTTTATAAAGTATTGTGTATGGGTCGTCTATTAAAAATGGAATCGATTGTTTACTAGAGCTCCATCAAGCTGCAGTTAAGACGTTAAAGTTACCAGACCCCCCAAAAATGCTTAACATAAACGTCGTAGTTCATCATTAATTTGGTTGGTTTATCGATTTTGATTGATATTTACGATATGTACGTAAGTCGAACTACATAGATCACTTACCTTATTTGTATAAGCGGTTGTTTGCATCCTTGGGTTACTCTACTTTGTTGTGAATAAAAACCCACAACTCGTTACAAAATAACTGTGTTGCTTTAGTAATTACAGACTGATACAAGAAATTATTGCGTCTTTTTAGCTAGAAAAGCATCAGCTTTGATAGCTTTAGCTGATACACAAAATTTTGAAGTCGTCTCAAAGTTCAACTAGTGCAAGCTGCCACTTGAGGCTTAACCACTTAATCCGTTAAATACCTACGCCACAATAAGTAGTTCTTATGTATTTCAGGAATATTGCAAATTTGCCTGCAAGTTCATCTCCTAGGTATTTTTACCCCCCTTGAGCACATCGTGTTAAAAATGACTCTAAGTAGAGTCTTCAAATACGTTGTAGACGACCTTTTCAAATTGTTGAAATTGCTAAAATATTTATCCCTCTTGGTAGAAAACAATGTGAAAAATAAAGAAATTGCTTGTAACAGCTTGTAACAAGCAATTTCTTCATTTTCTACAACTATTTTCTGAAAGGGCATAAAAAGGAGGGATTGTGTGGAAATTGGTACACTCTTTCGTTACTTTAACCTCGTTTCTTGAACATGATAACGTTTTACATAGAAGATTACTGAACAAAAGACTGTTACAGCACTTTTCAGTACTTTGATTTTTGTAAGGACCTAAACGGTTTTAGTTTGAGAAAAGCAATCATGGTAAAAAATTATCTTACGACTCCCGCGAGTTTCTCTCAATCAACAATTTAAGTGAAATAACCATGCAACGGGATATTAACTGGAACCAATCTTTGTTTTTTAATCGGTCACTGCATTATTTTCTCTATTTGAAATTAGTAAAAAATGATCGAAAAATAATTCACTGTATAAGAAATTCAAATATATAGGGAATATTATGTTACGATAAAGATACAACATTTGTATTTGCTTTCAGCTGCGGAGGAAAGATTTGATATCTCAAGAGACCGAAGGCCAACATTTCTTCCGCAGCGAGATGCAAATACACGATGTTGTATCGCAATCTTAACCCATTCCAACTCAACAAAATTTTAGACCGGTCCAAATTGAAAGGAGCTGCAGACAATATGATAAGTTGGTGAAATTTAAATTTTCTTTGCCTTTTTGGATAGAAAACATTGTGGATAATGAAGAAATTGCTTGTAACAAGCAATTTCTTCAATTTCCACAATGTTTTCTAAAGCCGTTATATTGAGGGGCGTAAAAAGGAGGGATTGAGTGGGAATGGGTTAATATGATATTGCTGTTATTGCTGTAGTGTAAGGTAGCTTTATATACGTCCCTTTTTTTTGAATGCTCTGTAGCGTAAAGGTTAAGGAAGTCGGACATAACAGCGCTAGCGGCGTTGTCGTATCCGTGTATAGGTTCGAATCCCATAAGAGTCAGAAATAATATTAATTCTCCTCTGGGGTTGCAAGAGACAAGATTCATTGTTGTAGTTAAGAGAAATCAATATACTATAAATAGAATTACTATAATCACAACAGACTGTCACATTTATCATTATAAAAGAAACGGTATAAAAGATAAAGTATTCTGTAAAAAATCAAATTTGGTGTGTGGTACCTTCAGTTGCACCCGATTTACAAATAGGAAAATTCTGCTTAAAGTTTAAAGTTAGAGTTTTAAGCCGCTCCCTCTCCCAAAAATCCTTCATTGCAGAATATGCCAAGTTAAAGCGAAAAAAGATCCTCTGAAATATACCCAATACAGCCATAGAGTGCACCTACAAGAGGTTAACTCGGTAGCAGCTCTATTAAGAATGAACAACGGCATCTTTCATAAAAAACTCTCGCTGTGGCACGAGAACTATTGGGATAGGGTTCAGTAAATATTTTGTGATACTCCTTACAAAGCACCAAATAATCATATACAGGTATTAATTAAGCATCCACCACTATTTCTTTCACCCCTACAATCTTGTCCGTCCCGAATGGGGTTGATGAAACAAGGTTTGCTATTATTCAAGCATACCTGAATCAAATCGGAGAAAGGTCTAGTACAACGTGATTTTGGCATTGCTAACTAATTCAAATGCATAAAAGCTAGCCTAGACAATGTAAAATGCAGATGAGGCCAACAGAAAAAGACTAAGTGCCAAAATGCGTGATTTGTTATTCAAATAACATAAAAACTTCATAAGATTTATTTTAAACTGAGATTTACCTAGTTAAGTTTCCGATGTGGTATTCCAATAAAATTCAACGAAATGCAATTGTATAAAACAGTGTAAAAACACGCTCGAAGAAGTAATCGGATCGTTGGGAGACCGTAAGGACCATTACAATCAAATTTGTTGGTTCTTTTATCAAGAGTATGATGAGGGTGTTCATTTGTGATAATGCGAGAACACGCTGGTGGAATCGTGATTGTACGCATGTATGGGGACGAAGACTCAATGGTGAGACCGCATGAGTACGAAAATACGATGATGGGAACAACAGAGAACAATCGGAAGATAATGAGATTATCTGACAATCACGCCAACCTGCTCAAGTGTTCTCATCATTATTTTCGCGGATCGCAAGTCACGCCTACTGAGCTCCCACAGCATATATATATATGGTTAAACATAGTAGCATTAAACAAAAGTAAAATGGTTAGTTGGTGAACTAAAAAGAGTAACCGTAGCTTGAATTAGCTGAAGTTACGACGTTCAAGTCGCTAAACCAACGAAAAATGCCTCACATAAATCTCAGCTAATGTCACATTTCAACGTTCGCTTCCGGACTGAATAAATGATCTAATTGGTCGATTGATTCTTTGACTGACACGTGATCCGTCGATTCTCGTCGCGATTTAACAACCAAGGTCGAAATAATTCGCTTTTTTAAGATTTCTGATTTAGAATGACTGATATATCTTACTAATAATACGTTCGATCTTCCTAATATCATTTTCGGAAAGCTCTCTCTTGTTGACTGCTTCTTTTTCCTATCCCTTTGTCATATATCAATGATTTAATTTTAGTTTCTTCTATGAAGATTCAAGAGATTTGATTGACTAAATGTTTCTTTTCATCTTCTAAGAACAAAGATTTGATAATACAACAATTTTTGTTTTCTTGCGCACGAAGAAGACCCATGAAATTTTAGTCAAAACCAGAAGACAATTACTTTGTTTTCTTGATGGCATTTAATTATGCAAAGAACATCTTTTGTTTTCATAAAGGTGAACCTGAAATCTAAATAACACTGACGTATGAATCCGTTTCCTGTATTGATACAGTGTGATTAAGTTTTGAGTTTAATACCTCAATGAAAGAAAAAAATAGTTTCTTCATTCCTTAAGTGTTTACAGTCCTGACATCCGGAGGTACAGACGCACTATAGTTAGATAAAAAGAAAACGGCTATATAAAGGGATGGATCTAAAAAACCAAGTCCAGTGTCTACGCACTTGAGTAGACTCAAGTTTCAACACTTAAAATCGTTAGCAAAATTTTCGGTCATCTGTGGTACTGGAATAAATAAGTGTTGTTGTTTGTCTAAATGATTTCGTCATATGGGAAGAACAAGTTCGAGAAATAGAGAATCAGGCTTTCTACCAGGCGACTCTACGGTAAATCAAACACTTTCAATCTATCATACAATTTGTAAAGCACTTGACAATGTGCTTGAGTTTAGAATGATAGTTTTGACATAAGTAAAGCTGTTGATAAAGTTTGGCTTAAAGGTCTTTTAAATAAATTGCATAATGCGGGAATCAAGGGGCGGCTATTAGAATGGTTTACTGATTACTTATCAAATAGATATCAAAGGGTGGTTCTTTATGGTAGTTTTTTTTAACTCTGTGTATTAAAAGCAGGTCTTCCTCAAGGGTCTATATTGGGTCCATTATTATTTTTAGTTGATATTAACGAAATATAGTCGAAATTTGGAATACAGTATAAACCTCTTTGCAGATGACACTAGTTTGTCACTAGAAATCGACGATCCTTATTCATGTGGAACGAAAATACAGGCAGATATACATACTATTAATGACAGGGCAAATAAATGGACAGTCAAATGAAACCTGAATCATTAATAATCTCTCGTAAAATAAATAAACCCCATCATCCTGATTTATACATGTCATCTACAAAGATTCCAAATGTTGAAAATCATAAACATTTGGGTATATTTATATCAGCCGATGGTTCTTGGGGTTGTCATATAAAACATTCTATATGTAAAGCTTTGAAAAGAATAAACATAATGCGTAGTCTTAAACATCGCTTAGATAGAAAAACTCTACAAACTATTTAGTTTTCATTTGTTCGTCCTATAATTGAAAATGCCGATGTAGTATCGGATAATTTCACTAATAATTTGTAAGACGAACTTATCAAAATTCAAACAGAAGCGGCAAGGATAACAACCGGCTGCTAAAAATTAGTATCACTAGGTGATCATGAAAACGAGTCCGGATGGGAATCTCTTGAAGCAAGAAGGAGGAAACATAAACTTATATTGTTTACTTTAATATATTGTAGGGGAAAAGTCCTAAAAACATAAGCT
Source organism: Fragum fragum (assembly GCA_946902895.1). Lineage (NCBI taxonomy): Eukaryota > Metazoa > Mollusca > Bivalvia > Cardiida > Cardiidae > Fragum > Fragum fragum. Next base: position 9,228,991 of record OX336378.1, read on the forward strand.
CGCTCGTTCCTGAAACAATCGGAAGCACATCGCAATACAGCCTGCACGAATCTCGTAACCATAGAATTCCAGTTTGCAGAGCAGAACTTTATAAAAGATCGTTTCTCACCACAGTCGCCCAGGCCTGGAATGAATTGCCTATGGAAATTCGAGATCAAGATTCATTATCCTATTTCAAAATTATCTAGGTCGTTTAAAACCTAAACCAAATAAGTTGTACTTTATTGGGAAAAGGAAGCTTCAGGTTATTCATACTCAGATAAGAAACAAATGTCGTTTACTCAATCACCATTTGTATATGAAAAATATTGTTGAATCCGCTCTCTTTTCTTGTGGAGCGGCTGAGACGAATACATTTTAACTTTGAATGTAATAAATACGACACAATAAGGAATAGACTATCAACAACACTGGCGATTTTTGGCAATAATGACATTGAAATGCTTCTTTATGGAAAAGATAATCTAACTTTTGAACAAAATTCAACGATTTTCTCTGAGGTTGAGAGTTATATTAGAGGTAGTATACGATTTTCGTCGTAATTATTTCTCCGTCAAGCTTTCATCTTTTTTTCCTATTAGTTTTTTTCTTTACATTGTTGTTGCTGATTTCGTTTGTCACATCTATGCACTTGAAACACCCTTTACCCAATTATCTTATATATTATCTTTCAATTTTGAAATATACTTACTAAATTTTTAATCATGGAGTTCATCAATTTTTTCATTAATTTTTTCTTTAAATTCTCTTCTCTTATACAATTTGTAAATTGTTGATAGAAGTAGTATTTATATGTATATGAGACATTAACAAGGAGAAGAACTTTATAAGCTTTGCTTTCGTTCTAATACTTTTTGCATGACACTGTTAAGTATTGTAAATTATGATGTACATTTCTAATATACATGTACAAATAAAATATGTTTAAACTAGAAATAGACAATTTTCAAGTGGTAACTTTTGTGAATGAGGGTATTGAAGGTGATTGGGAAAAATCCTTATTCTTAAGACAGTAGATATTTTGCAGAAACATTCCATTACTTATTTGACCGAAGCATATATAATACCTATTGATCGACAACCTAAAGACACCGGGATAATCTTTACATGAATTGAGCATTCCAGACATAGACATGGATGCATTTAGTATTATAAAACCAGCTCGTGTATGTAAGGCTCGAGTGTTTGTCAGTTTAACTTCAATATCACCAGTATTCGAGCCCTGTCCTACTTTTATAGGTAACCGAACATCAAAGCATTTGTTTAAGTCAGTCAGCGATGAAAAAGACATTATGTTCACGTCAAAGTTTCAATCTTTAGGTTTTTTTTAATATTTATTGTTAATCATTTCAGATTCAATTACTATGTTCTGAAAATGTGGTATCAGGACATATTCTTTCGGACATCTGTCTCTCACCAATGGGTTGATAATCGTAAACCTATGTGGGATAGCAGCTGGAAGCTAAGAAAGGATGCATTGTTAGGTGCTCCAGCTGCCGCGATGTAAATCAAAGATATAATATTTAAAATACATATGTAATTGTTTTAAAATATAATTAGGAGGAATGACTTATCTAGGTTTAAAAACACTGCATAAGCGAAAGTTTTTGCCTGTTAAGCCTGCCTAGTCTCAATTCATTTTGTGTTCTTATTTCTATCATCTAGATGTAGAAAGTTCGTATCATTTTCAAACTTACGCTTCTTGTACGGTATATACAATTCTATGAAATACAACATTTCCTGTGGCACTATAGCAGCCATTTTGTTTCTTTTTGTAAATGTAAAGGCACACTAAGTTTGCTTTTTATAAGAAAGCATCATGAAAAGTTTTTTTTTCAATACCTGAGACATGAAAATAAATCAAATGTCGGGTGTATGAAATAACGGCGACAATATATTCGACGGAAACCAACTTGCGTCTCTGCTCACATAATGCAGGTTAAAAGTTAAATTTATAAAGTTTATATGTCGTGCCCATTCTTGAGAATGCCCATTCTTAAGAATGGGCAGATGGTAAAATCAAGGCTTTGCCCATTCTTAAGAATGGGCAAAACGTTGATTTTAATAGGAAAATTGGCCTATTCGTTGGTTATACTGTAAGAAATATTAATTTTAGAACATTTAATTAGTATGTGAACCGTAATATACCATAATAAAACGTTATTATAGAAAAACCCACTCCGATACGGCTTCACTACAGTCGTTCGATACAACTTCCGGTGAACTAATAATCTTTTTAAAAGGTCGTCCCATGGCAAAATAAAATATCATGGTCATATTGTTTTTGTAAGATCAATAACATCTAATATTACGTAATCTTATTCTGTTATCAATCTTCCATCTTAGAAAACACGAAGACGGAACGCAGTCAATCCTTAAGAAATGACGATGTCACTATGACTGTTTCTACCGCATTCTGTCAGCGTGTAAACCCGTCTTTTGATTAAAAATAAGGCATATGTGACATTATTAAGTGTGTGAAGTTATTCAACGAATTATAACCGTGACAATTAGAGGTTTTACGCCTCTCAAAAAACGGTATCACCTTGATACATGATTCGTGTCCGGTGATCTTGCGTGTCCGGTGATATTGCGCGTCCGGTGAACTTGCGCATTATGGGAGTTATCTTAGATGCGTAAGATCACCGGACAGCATCGTAAAGGAAAACAACTTTTAACCCAATCCCACACAATGGCGCTTTTTGACAACACTTAAAAAAACAATTGGTAAACATTGTGTAAAATAAAGAAATTGCTTGTAACAAGCAATTTTTTCATTTTCTACAATGTTTTATAACCAGGAGTATGAAATATCTAAAATTTCATTGAGTTTAAATTATCATCTGCAACTTCTTTCAATTATTGGACCATTGTCAAATTTTCTTGTGTAGGAATGGATTAACCAATTACCAGACAAATGTTAGATAATGTAATAACTGAAAGAATTAAGCTGCAGGAAATTTTGCAAAGTCTACTCAAATTGGAAATAAGCACAAAATAAGGTAGAAAATATTTGGCGAAATTGCTTGTTACAAGCCATTTGCTCCTCTTGCTTCAAATTTTCCTTAATCATATTTCTTCAGGGCGGTTAAGTGAAATTATGAGGTAATCGGTTACAAACAAGAGTAACAATGTGATGCTAAATCACTTACAATCTTGTGTCATCTATTTTACTAAAGTAACCATCCTTTATAAAGGTGTCATTTTGGTGACTACACAAACATTTAGGCATGTTTCATAAGTATAATGGACAAAAAGGGTGATTAGATGAGTAGTTACAATTACATTGCCTCTAAGACAGCACAATACTTCATATATATCTAACCATGGATTCCTAGTATTTCTCACAAGTACACAATAACTACATCCTTTCGGAGCCTCCACAAATGTCGAAACAGACATTTGCCGCAAACCCAGGACCAAACCTGGAACACCCTAGCTGACATGCTACCGAAAGCAATATTGCCGCGGCCGCAGAATTCAATATAAACTGAATTATCCTTGCCATTTCTGGCAAATAAATCTTGGCAATGAATTCTTTGAAATAGTTCTACAGAAGCACTTAAAATGTTTCACTTTTTTACAATAGTCAAGTTAAGGTATGTAGAATTCATTCAAATAAAAAGGTATTTACAAAATTTTTAAAATATCCATTCTATGCCATGAACATAAAAGCCATGTTTTTCAACTGACCAAGGTTATATGAAGGTATCTGACAAAGAGTCATTCTGAGGGTCATTCCTGTGAAATTTGGTTAAAAATCCCCATCCACAGGATTCGGTGAAGATTTTAAAGTTTTCAGAATATATTTCATATTTGGAAATTAGCCCCCACCAGGAAAAAGCCATGCTTTTAATATAATCAAATTTATTGAAGAAATCTGTTAAAGGGTCTCCAAAGGATAATTTTGTTGAAATAAGTCGACTTGTATCTGAGAAATAAAAGTTTTCACTGTCTACCATATATGGCAATAAGAAAGTCACCAAAGGCTCATCCCTGTGAAATAAGAATTAAATCAATCGACTGGTTTCTGAGAAAAAGTTTCTTCAAAGTTTTCACAATATTTGGAAATTAGCCCTGTCCATTAACCTTTAACCATACGACAAAGCTTTATACCAGTGCAAATTGAAAAGAGTTGCAGACAACAAATTGAATCCTGTGAATTTTCTAATTTTTCAATTTTTTTGAAAACATTATGGAAAATGAAGGAATAGCTTGGTTCAAGCAAATTGCTTCATTTTACACAATGTTTTCTCAATTGGTTTCTTGAGGGGTGACAGAGAGTGACATCGTGTGGGAATGGATTAAAGACACGATTTTCATCTGATCAAATTTGTTTGAAGGAATCTGATTCAGGGTCACACAAGGATCCCTCCTGCAAAATTTGGTTGAAATCTATCCACTGGTTTCTGAGTGGCTTTTTAAAACTTTCAACATACAATGTTTCCACCCATTTAAGCCATGTTCTCAAACTGATCAAAATTCTTTAAAGGAATCTGATGAAATGTCACCCAAGGATCATTTCTGTGAATTTGGTTGAATTCAGTTCAGTACTCTGGTTAGAGGAATTTTACAGTAAAACTTATGGACAGAGAGACTACTGGAAGCACAACAGACACCAAGCCATGTCAATAACCCTATGGCTTTTAGCCAGTTGAGCTGAAAATTATGATCTATAGTGCAGTATCAATGAATTAGTCACTAAAGCCCCTTTTCCAGCAACAATGGATGAAATGCTACCATGTTCCATAGGCATCAATCATATATTTTCAGCAGGCTTGAGCCAAAAGAGCGTTATGCTGAGTGGAACAAGGAAGTTGGCTTTTCACCTGGTATAGGCAGAATGGAACCACGATTATTTAACCCATTACCACACAATGACACTTTTGGACATCCCTTAGGAAAAATAACGGGAAAAACATTGTGTAAATTGAAGAAATTGCTTGTTACAAGCAATTTCTTCATTTTTCACAATGTTTTCTGCCTAGAAAGTTAAAAAATCTAAAATTTCATAAACTTCAAATTGTCGTCTGCAACTCCTTTCAATTTTGACCAGTCTTAAGTTTTGTCATCTGCAAATGGGTGAATGGAGATCATCCCTATGACAATACAAACATTTTCAGCATGTTTTAGAACGATTTACCCCAAACTGCAAGGTTAGAGCGGTAGCCTTGATATGGTCATTATTACAACCCCCCCCCCCTTGATATTAGGTGGAATGTCAACATAAAAAATTGAAATCACCAACAGTACAATAAAAACAAGATGTCTTTGTGAAACACTATGCCCCCTAAACAAGAATTCTTTAGAAACGGGCAAAGGGTTAAAATTGTGACCTTGACCTTGATGAAATGAGCTTCCCCAGTTGCGCCTTGTTGAGACATATCTACATGCCAAGTATTAGTTACAGTTACAGGAAAATGTTTAGTAGGCAGGTTAAGTTTTACAGACAGATGGACAGACAGATGGACAGACAGACAGACACCGGTAAAACAATATGCCCCCGATCTTATCGATGAGGGGGCATAAAAATCCAGCATATTTGAGTAGGGTTGCACCAAAATTGTGACCTGTAGAGGGGTAACACTGAATTGACAATGGATGACAAACAACACACAACCAGAGGACAATCTGGACAATCTGGACATTCAACAATAAAAAAGTCCACCATGAGCACCTTGTTGTACGGTGAGCTAAAAAAAATCTGAACTCAGTCAGTAACACACTTTGATCCTGAATCCAAAGGTCATGAGTTTGAACCACAGATCAGCTATATTCATTTTCAACATGTGTCATTGCATGTGTGATTAATCTGTCTCTAACCAATGGCCAAATGAAAAGTACATGTACTCATTGACATTATATGGTAGCTCCTTGAATGTTCAAGTTCTGGTATGGAATCAACAGGAAGCCATGGTTAGGTGCATCAGTTTCCCTGATATAACTGAGTTACAGTTGAAAAAAGCATTGAACTACAAACAAATAGAAAAGAAAGGTAGTATTTAAATATTTGGCAAGTGAATATAAAATAAGCTATTTTTACAGGCCAAATGCAAATGTATCAAATCCATGAGGAATAAAAATTCATATTTAACCCATTACCAGATGCCAAGATTTAAGACTGGTCCAAATTTAAATTAGTTGCAGACAAAAATTTAAAATCTGAGAAATTTTAAATTTCTTTTAAAATTTTTGGGTAGAAAACATAATGTAAAATGAAGAAATTGCTTGCAACAAGCAAGTTCTTCATTTTTTACAATGTTTTCCCAATTGTTTTTCTTGAGGGGCATCCTAGAGTGTTATTGTGTAGGAATAGGTTAAATGAAAAAAAAAAGCAGAAATAAGCCAAGAAGTTTCCCTCATAGCTAGCCTGTTTAGTTGGACAATCAACCAAGGGTTTTGCATGTCTCAATAGTGGCAGGCTATAAATCTGAGAGAAATTGAGGGTTGCAGGTTCGAATCTCTATGACTGCACTGCTTGTCACATAGGTATCTATGTTTTTGATATTCAAAGCCCAGGCTTACATTTACTGATACGGAGGAAGCTCGTGAATACTCTTATAATTCTTTCCTGTTTTCCTGTTTTTTTCAAAAGTTAAGGCTTGTCAAAATTCAAAGAAGTTGCAGGAGAAAATATAAAAAGGGTGCAATTTTAAAGTAACACATCTTCTTAGTAGAAAATGTTGCGGGAAAAGAGGAAATTGCTTGTAACAAAGAATTTATTCTTTTCCCACAATGTTCTCTAAGTTTTAATTTACAATGCCTTAAAACCAGAGTTTGATCAGGAAAGGGATAGGTGGACTAAGTGATGATATAGCTGGAGATCTTTAAAGTGTGGCATTAATTACCATACAAACAAACAAACAACTGACTTCAATAGAGCTGTTCTCTTCAAAGTAGTTAAATGAGTTAACTTCTAATTTGACATACAAGTGTTTTACCTTGCTGTGATTTTATACTTGAGGAAAGATTGTGGAAAGAGAAGAAATTGATTGTAACAAGCAATTTCTTCTTTTTCCACAATATTTTCTACTACATACAATGATTTCATTTCAAACTGCATCCAACCACACTGTTGTCTGCATTATGTAGATGCATAATAAACCGATTATAAGATGACAAAATTTTTAGACTGGCCCAAGGTGAAAGGGGTTGCAGACAATATTTTTAAGTTCAAAAATTTTAGATTTTTTCAACTAACTGGGTAGAAAACAAGGTGCAACATAAGAAATTTTCATTTCATACCATGTTTTCCCAACTGCCTCTCTTGAGCGTTAGAGGCGTCATTGTGTGGTAATGGGTTAAGCCCATTGAATGTTACTGATATACTGTTCTAACCAGCATATATCCCAATGCAACTCATAGGCAAAGTTTCTGATAATAAAAGTCTTTCCACTAATGTTTCTATAGTTATTCAAGTAAAAAATAATGCTAGTCCAAATATATCTAGGCCAACTTCTACATGTTTCAGTCTTTACCAAATATCTTCTTTTAGCTAAATGCAGAGGCATTCAAAATGCCTGTATGTGTTTACTACCATTACTTAAATTGACAAATAGACTCTAGCAGAACACTTGCTGTAGTAAAATATATTTACTGATGGATAAGAAAAACACATGTATTCATATTTGAAGAAAAGTTCAAATATGTGTTTGGCTTGTAAAAAAAAGGGATCAAAAGGTTATTATTTCAGATATTTTCATCACATTTATCAAAAACAGCTTCAAAGAAGATTTTTTAGTATCAAATTTCAAAGTCTTTTCTTTTATGGGTCAAGAGAAGATTCCTAATTATACTTTTGCTTATGAAGCCCAGATTTTAAACCAGTTAAATATATCATTTCTTTGCAGATGATTTATGGAGATGTACAACCTACATAATATAGCTACTAAATAAGTTTAAAGTAAACTATAGATGTACATGTTAAAGTGAGTGATCAAAGGTCATTTTTTTCTATAACCTGTAAAGAGAAAATTGACCTTTGATCATTCACTATAACTTGTACATCTATAAAATATATTGGTGAGTGCTCAGTAAAATAAAACAATCTTAATTTCTTCATTCTTCATTGCCCAAAGGAGATCCTGGGAACTTTGGAGAACCATGTGACAAATATTGATATCAAGTTCATTGATAAACTGTTTAGAAATTTTTTTGAGTAATATTGTTGTTTAAGAAAATATTCTCTGTATCTCTAAAGGCCTATTGTTTCTCTTCTCTTTTGCTAAGCCATCTCACAATCCATAAAAGTAATGTTGATAGCAGTTCTCATAGAGGACCATGATCTTGTGCATAATGCCAAATAACAGAGCTATCAGCTATCCTAGTCATGGGGAGAGCATTTCCAATCTTACCTGTCTAAATTTCCATTTGTCAGTTGCCAAAGAAACTAGTTTGTAAGAATGTAAAAGAAAATCCAGTGATAATTCCTACAGCATTAGGGGTTTGTGAAATGCCTTTTCTAATCCCACCCCACCCAAATCCACTAATTCTATATAGGGTGACCTTTTGAGACTCTGCCACTTCATACATGGTAGGAAACTTTTTTATTCCAGAAAATAGAATTATTTTCATGGGTCTCTGCAACTTGAGACATGACTCTCTATGGTCATAATTGGTATCAGAATCATAGAATTAAGCCTGGCCTATAAAAGCTCCCGTTGTTTTTTATTGGTTATAATAAGGGATCTGCATTATAAGGGATCACCCAAGAATCTTTCTTGTATATAAAAGCCATGTTTTCAGAAATATGAGAAAGCTTTTCCAAGACCTATTGATGTGGAATTTGGTTGAAACCTGACCAAAGGTTCTGATAAAAGGATTTTTCACTATACATAATTATTTTATGCCAATAAAAAAAATCATTTCAGATTAACATAAGGAATCAGGAAAAGGGGTAACCCAAGGATAATCCCTGTGAAATTTGTTTTAAATCCATCAAATATTTTCTGTGGAAAATTTATAAGAAACTATTTAATTGGGACATGACAGAGTCAACGCAATGACAAATCCCCTTCAGCCAGAGTTAGAATATTTTTTTTGTATTGAAATACCTGAGGGATATCAAAACTATGTAACTACATATCTTACTATCTTCAAGTAACCTATCAACAATGCATATAATTTTGATCCAGGCATCTCAATTCAATAAGCTTTATTAATCTTTTACTTCATTATTGAACAGATTTTTTTTCATAAAATTTATCAGAATTAGTATGCAATACAGTTGTACCTGTAGTTACTACAGTAATGCAATGAATCTTTTAGAGCTGTTTCAGTGCAATACTGCAGTAACTCACACATATACATATAACTCATTATATACAACTTTTTTTCTAATTTCTTTTCTTTAATATTTTCTTTTAATGAAAAAAAGGAAAATATGTTCAGAATTTTTCCTTTAGTAAATTAGAAATGAAAAAATGAGAATGTTTTTTCCTCTCTCCTGCAAAATTTGCTAAAAACAGAGTTACTACAGTTTTGCGATGAACCCTTGATATTCAATTACAATATTAAGAGTAAAGAGTCATTAAGATGACCATACGAATATCCTAAAGGTGGAAAAATGTACAGGCAAACAAGATGTGTTTGTGAAACACAATGCCCCCAACGTACATGAGTGTTTTTTGGTTTGATCTTGGTATGTGACCTTGACCTTATCACATGACCTTGACTTTGAAATGAGGAGATGCGTATTATGGAGTTGTATTTTGAATATGCTGGTAGTAATTGGCAATGTTAAGTTTTTTGGTTAAGTTTTGCAGACAGACAGACTCAATGACAGACAGACGGACAACGGTACAACAATATGCCCCATATCTTTCGATGCAGGGGCATAAAAGTATAAAATGAGCTTCAAAGCTGTTATAGATACTAAGTCCCCTTTTTACTTGATATTTAATGGAAAAAACTATTTTGTTAGCATTATGATTCTTTCTACAAATTTGACAAATTAACCCATGACCAGACAATTTTGCTTTTTGGCAACCTGAGGAAATATGATCACAGAAAACTTTGAGGGGAAAGGAGACATTGCTTGTAACAAGTAATCTCTCCTTTTCCCCAGATGTTTACTACTTTATTTGGCAGTTACTTTCCAATCTTAGTCCGATTTGAAATGTCAACTGTAAGTTTTATCATTTAGAACCAGTCTAAAATTTGTTGTGTGATAATGGGTTTGAGTTGCTAGGATATTTTCACCTAGCCCATTCCCACACCATTCCACTTTTTGATGCCTGTCATTTAAAAGCTTTGATAAACATTGTGGACAACAAAGAAATTGCTTGTTATAAGCAATTTTCTTCATTACCTACAAAGTTTTTACCCAAAAGACAAAGATTATCATAATTTAAGTCTTTATGAAAGTGTTGTCTGTAACTTCTTTAACTTGGATCAGTCTAAAATTTTGTTAACCTGTATGAATGGCAGAGTTTCTCTTGATATTTGGTGTAATATGCTATTTTATTTGATATTGGGACTTCCACATAGCTTAAAAAAAATTTTGGAATTCCCCTGCAGCATAAAACACAGAGACTAAGCCAAGATTTTTTACTTGTAAGCCATAACAAGGCAATTGGCATTAACACTTTCCTGTTCAATCCCTGGTTTATAGGTCCCCATGGTTTCATGCTAGCAAAAACATTGTGGGAAAAGAAGAAATTGCTTGAAATGAGCAACTTCTTCTTTCCCACTATAATTTCTACCCTGTACATTGGTTACTTTTCAAATTGCACAATTTTAAATTTTGACAAACAGGAAAGGGTAAAGGCCCCTTTTTATGATATTCAATACAAGGATCTTCCTTGTATGTAAGAAAATGTGCAAAACTTGTATAGCTGTAGTTATAGGAAATTGTCATCAAGGTTTATTTGTTGAATGGTGTTTAAGGCCACTTTCAACAGTATTTCTGATACATGGATATCATATGACTTGTGCACCTAACCACGGCTCCTGTCCTTTCTCACACAAGTAAAACCACAAGCTACATCTATTACAACGTTCCACTTTTAATACAACATTGGCACATAACAGATCCTATGACCATACGTGAGAGCCATATGATGCATGTTGTGATGAGCTGTCATATTCCTCATTACTATATAACCACTTCAAGCAAGTTTGAGAAAGATCGAGCCAAAATTAAGCACCTGTTGCATTGTAAAGAGGAAACTGGCATTAAGAACACTTTTCCTGTGAAATAGGATGGAATGTCATCAAAGTCCAAAGGGATCTTCCTAATGACCATTCAATAATTTCTGTAAGTTTGGGAAAACCCACCAAAATTGTGAAAGCTAAAGTGTTATTGCTGAATTTATGCCCGACATTAAAGGATAACAAAAACCCACCATGAGCATATTGTGACCAGGTGAGCTAAACGACTGATTGCTTTTGATCACCCCTTTAATGGATACAAGATATTGATTGTTTGCATGAACAGTGATGTCAATGACATTGCATTTCATTGGGTGATATGAACTTGAAATTAAAATCTGAAAAACACCTGCTTTATAAGTCCTTAAGATTTTATACTTGAGAAAACATTTTGGAAAAAGAAGAAATTGCTTGTAACAAGCGATTTTTTTCTTTTCCAACTATTGTTTCTATTCTGTGGGTTAGTTACTTTTCAAATTGCACTCTAATTTCATTGTTGTCTACAAATTCTTTGAATTTTGACAAAGTAAGTCTTAAACTTTGTAAAGAGTTAAGAAAGGTTTTGTTTGAATTAAGTTTAATGCCACTCTGAATATTCTTTCACAGTAAAGTTCACTTATTTATTGCGTACTACTAGTGCTAGGCTTGAGCCCTGAAATGTCTTGCCCAAGGACAAACCCACATGACCTGTGGTGCAGCTGGGATTCAAAGCCATAGTCCTTGACTTCTTGCTAGCAATGCAAGACCCCTTTGAAAAATTGTTCTTCTTCAACAAGGTTTGATGGTCCAAACTCATGGGTGTGGAATTCACATGCCCATTTGTCTGACATGACAGGTTTATCTTCTTGGGAAAAAGTACATTTCAAGGACAAATAAATACCAGGGCATATCTTGGAATGGTACAAAACAGATCTTAACCCATTCCCTTACAGTCACAATTTTTGATGCCCCTCAAGAAAAACAATTTGGAAAACATTGTGGAAAATGAAGAAATTGCTTGCTACCTAGTAAGTTAAAAAAAATCTAAAATTTCATAAACTTTATATTGTCTTCTTTAACTCCTTTCAAATCAGACCAGTCTAAAATTTTGCCATCTGGAAATGGGTTAGAGAAAACTTGTTATATATTGGGAAATTATGATGATTCTATAGTGAAAGGTGTAAAACATTGATGTAAGTGAAGAAAATAACAACTTTTTCTCTAAATCTATCTCTTCACCTTTTAGGAGACAAGTTTGTTTAAATTCTGGAAAAGTAAAGAGCTAATCTGTACAACTGTACAATCTATATTAATGGGTTAAAACATGTAGTTTTAATTCCTTGTTGCAAAGATTTAAATCCATTTCATTTGGATTGATTGTATCGCACTTAATATCCATTGCAACAGTTATTCAGTTATTATGCAGAAACTGGTCACCTTACAATGGCTTCTTGTCATTCTTCTCAATAGTGAATCCGGGACAAACGATATGGGCCACCAAATGCTCATCTACTTAGGGAACTACTTATAACCACTTATATTTTACATTGGAGAGAGATACAGAAAGGACAATGTCAAAATGACTTTTATCAGAACAGAACAGAACAATTCTTTATTTTCACCCAAGTATTTACAAATACAATAAGGGCAATATACATTATAACAAATATAAGGATTCTAAAGAGGAACTTCTGGTGTATAACATTAACATTAATTATTAAATTTAGGGATAGAGCCTGCTTGCTCGGATTTCCTCTACACATCCATGTAATGATACGTTGAGGAAGCCCGAACGTGGCCAGATGGAGATCTTTTCTATTAATATTATTCAATTTAGTATTGCTATTGAAATGTTCTATAAAATTGATTGTTTGAATTTGGACCAGTCAAACGATTCTCATCAAACGTGTTATGTACGGATAATTTAACAATAATGTAGAAAAGAAGATGCCATAATACTAGTAGAATGGTTACAGTATGTCAACTTGCAACATTGATCAACTTATACAGTAACAATAAGTGTAATAGTAATAACATTATGGTCGAAGGATTTTGTCTGGGAAAGGGCAGGTATTCTAGTCTAAGGAGAGCTGAGTGACGTCATTTGATAAGCGTCCTCGAGTTGTTTGCATATCATATGTCAGAAAGAGTTATAGCTTAGCTGGGGCTAGAACTCACTACTTGTGAATTTAGCAAAAAGTGTGTTACAAACTGAGCTACCTGGATTGTACAATGCATTTCAATTGGCATGTGCTCTATTCCCACTCATCTTCACATTTTGATGCGTTAAATAAAGACTATTGAAAACACTGTAACACATTGCCATGTATATTGCCTATGACAATATAACTTTTGGGGACTGCGTCCATAGCACAGTTAGTAACATATGCCATTCCCAGTTGCGAGGTCACAAATTCAATCCCGGCTTGGACAAAAATCGTCTCAGACATTTGCCTCCCACAATTGGGTAGATAATTGTAAACCTAAGTCTAATGAGCAGCTGGGGGCACAGAAAGGATGTTGTTGTTGCACTATGAGAGAATCTAGGGGTAGTTGCTCAAGCCTTCATGATATGACTGAAATACTTTGTGGCTTAAAATAAAATGTAAGGGAAGTCAGTTCAATAAATATGTGTTGCTATTGTTTATCTTCGGTCAAACTTCAAAATGGGATGTCATGGGTTCGATCCCCGGCGGCGGCACATATTCTTTCCAACATTTGTCTCTCACCAATGGGTGAATAATTGTAAACCTAAGTGGAATAGCAGTTGGAGGCCAGGTAAGGATGTAGTGGTAGTACTGGTGTGAGAAATAACAGAAATCCATTGTTAGGTGCTCTGAGCGGCTGCGATATGACTGAAATACTGTTACAAGTGGCATTAAACCCCATGCACTCAATCAATCAATCAAGACAAAACTTAAGTGACAGTGTGACTTATTGAAATGCAGTTTTAATGGGTCTTATTTTTTCATGTTTTTAACGTCTGAAAGTGTTTTTTTTTACATGTCAACCTTTTGGTGGAAGCGATTACCTCAGTCAGGTCCTAAAGGAGGCTGTGATACCTGATATTGAAATAAAACAACTGATTTCAATTGATTTGGTGAATGAAACATGATGTTTTAAGGTTAAAATCATTTTTTAATCATTTTTTTTCAAAGCAATTTGATTAAATAATTAGCTCAAGCATTTTGAATTTAATACACACATATTATACACTACCTCCCAGGCATTAATTGACAATTCCATAATTTCCTTAACTGCAGAACCCGGGTCTTTATTTGGACCAGGGTGGACCCACATAGACATTATACCCTACCACCCGGGCTATGGCTTAATCAAATGCTATTTCAACTCACTATATGGTGCAATAGGACAATGTCACTACATTAAAAAGTAAAAGGCAACAGTTCTAGAATTAGGCCTATAACCATTCCTTGCATAAAAGCACTCAACACTTTCCTGTTTTTTTGTGTGTTTTTTTTTTTAAATTTTACATTTGTACAAATCCTAAGAAGTTACAGATGACAATTTAACGAGAGTGCAATTTAAAAAGCAACCATCCTACAAGGTAAAAATTATTGTAGAAAAAGGAGAAATTGGCTTGGTACAATTTCTTCTTTTCCCCCAATGTTTTGTCAGGTATAAAATCGTAGGAACGTTAAAACCTGGGATTGTACACTAATGGAAAGGGTTAAAGTAGATTTCTATAAAACAACGAGTACAAATCTAGCGATAGATACAATACGTCCACCCTACATAAACGGTACGAAATAGTTCAGGTACGACCTGACGGATCATGAGTACATGCGTTATCTATCACAAGGTGATAAATATTTTACTATTTAAAGTATTTAGAGTCCAGTTTGGAACAGGAACTTGTAAAAGTTAAAAAATTAAACCTGTTTATATATCTCGGGGTGCGAGCTGCTCCGAATGTGGTAGAGAAGTGCGACAAAATTGTGTTTTGTAGTAGTGAAAACTCTCCACTTTGTGTTTGTCAACCCGCACGGTTAAATATACCATTTATTTATTGATTGGTTAATCTAGCAATTGATTGACGACTGGTTGGTCGATTCATAATATATTGGTCGATATTGATCGAAAAAAACGCGTTCGGTAACATATACAAACTGTATTGACCATTCTTAAGAATGGACGCCCATTCTTAAGAATGGGCAAAATGTGTCTGCCCGTTCTTAAGAATGGGCATATTCTCAAGATTGGGCACAACATATATACCGAGAACACTTAATATGTAGTCGATTGACGTTAATTGGTTATAAATCACTGTCGCCGATATTGTGATTTTTAAAAGTTTATGCTTGTAAACAAGTCTCATGCTATCCACATTTATGTATAAATTGCCCTTTTTTTTCGCTTAATCCATATTGTTTATTGTTTCTTTTGTTATTTCTGTGTAAGTTATATCTCGATTAAATCGTAATATCTCGGTCTCGGTGTGTAAATGTGTATGTGCTTCCAGTTATTGCGTGGGCAATGCCCTTTTCGTACTCGATCATCGGATTAACTGACACCTTAATAATTTAATTGTTAGTTTCGTCTATCAAAAAAGAGCGATCTGATTGGTCGAAAAATTTAATTCATACCTCCATGAACAAAATTTTGAGTACGCAGCCATTTTGTATGCTTCCGCACAAAATAGTTCACTACAAAAAGGTATCAAAATTTGTTCAGATGTTGCATTTTTCGCTCGATGCTATTAAATTATAAGAAATGAAGATAATATTTTTTGTTTTCATGGAGGTATGGACCGAAAAACCTAATCACACAATGTATGAATCCGCTTCGCGTATTCATACAGTGTGATTAGGTTTTTCGGTTCATACCTCCATGAAAACAAAAAAATATTCTCTTCATCTCTTAATATTTCGCAGTTTACTCTAGAGGCTTCGAGTTTTGTTCTTTGTCATGAAAGTCTGTTAGGTATTGTCTGTAGTGTCTTTAATTCTTTTTTACACTCATGAAACTTAGCTCATATTCAACGAAACAACAGTCTCTTTGACAACATGGACTTGGTAAAAACTGGATACTGGGTCACATACTAGACAAAACTTTAAGTTTCAATTTTAGACGCGCCAGTTTGGTCGGATACTTCGACACTTGCCAAGAATATTGTTCTTGAGCAATATGAATTATAAGAATAATGGATGATGTTAGGTCATGAACTCCCTCACATGGCGTCTTTCGGGACAATAAGTTCTTTGATTTATATAAAATGGTAATTTTACTGAATATCAAGACACACACCTTATAAAATGGGGAGAAGAATTGGCTTATTTTATGAACCAATGCCTTTTCCGTATCTTGGTATATTAAAGACTAACTTTTAAATTCAATTAGAATTTCAGTCAATAATAGTCGCCCCCGTTGCAACTCTACGATAATAGTTTGTCCTTCTTACAGTAGAATCCTTCTAATTGAAACACCAATTTGTCAACACCTTTGTTGCAATTAACTAGAAGTTGCTATTAACAGGAGCCATTTGCTCTTTAAATCTAATGTTTGTGAATAATTCCTTTTTCAATGAAGTAGTGAATTACTATATCAGGGTTTCAATTAAGAGTATTCGATTGTATTACTGAGTGAATAAGGGCCGAATCACATCTTTTTTATTAGTATGTAAATATCATTAAATGTTTTAGAAGTACCGAAGGGTCGGTAGTAAACTGAAATAACGAAATTAATTTAATGTAAATCTGCTAAAATGTAAACGAAGTTACATATTGAATCTACGCTTAGAACGTTATTAGTCTTTTTCCACACACGCTCGAGTGTTTTGCATTATAAATACAATTGTAGCAGAATATTCTAAGATGGACGAGTGCCCTTTTTATTATTTGATATTCGTATTGTCTGGTCTGAGAGGGCAATACGCTTTGTGTCATTCAAATATCCGATTGACTTTATGTGCAACGAAACGTTACAAATAGTTATCAATCGCTGCCCCCGCCAAATGACTCTCTAGGCCCCGCCCATTAACTCCAACAGGAAGTTCCGCTTAGATTTTTATCGGCGTTATTTTGTTAAATTTATGGCCAGTAGCATATAATAAAAAAGTAAAATTGTTGGCTTGGCGACCTAAACGTCGTAACTACAGCTTGAATAAGCTGTAGTTACGACGTTTAAGTCGCCAAGTCAACGGTAAAGGTTAACAAAAATGGCGGCCAATGTGGAGTTGATATGCACAGGTCCGAGCTGAATAAATTATTTGATTGGTCGGTTTATTCCTTGATTGATAGGCGCGATTGGTCAGTTAGTAGCTCGGATAACATACTGTTGTTGCTCTTCTTTAACAAGTGATGGAAAGAAGCTTGGTAAGGTATATCTTTTTCATCTTGATCTAATTGAAAACATTGTTGAAAGTTGCAGTAACCCCCATACAGTCGACCGATCACTGAAATGTGAGAGAAAGAAAGTCCCGTACGATACTATTTGATGAGCATATCAATACATGCCAAAGAATGCAAATACGCACAAATTAGATATTAATGAAAAATAAACACAGGGACAGAGAAAGCTGAGATAGGAATAAATCAAGAAGAACTTAGTACGGCATATAAACGTTTTTTTTCCTCTCTCTTTTCTACTTAGTGGATCTATCACCATATAAGCCAACTATCACCATTATAAGTCATCATCAATGTATTTGTGTTCAAGTATAACTGCAGGATGTAGTAAATGAGGTCGACTTATTCAAGCAATCGAACACTTTTTTAATGAGAATACACGTCATTTCGTACGATTTCTTAAGTGAATTTTGATTGTTTTTAACTTAATATCATTTATATAAACAAGTCCTCACATTGTAATAACCTTTTATACTTTTATATATGCAATACGTTTAACCTTATACGAATACCTTCTCCAGAATGCGCTTAGCGTTTGTATTTATTTTAAGTAAATTATGATATGAAGCAAAATTCACTGTTGTATCAAAATTAGCTGCGAAAGAGCCCATTTTTATAGGCAAAATCCCGATATGAGGAGAAAACAGGACCGCTTAAGACTCAACTGGATTCTTGAATAGTCCTATGATTGAAAGTAGGACGTCAGCATCTTGATTTCCCCTTTACATGATAATCCACTACAAATTTTACCAAAATTGTTTTTTGTCATTTGAAATGATAGATAATGAAAAGTATATCGGCTCCTATTCATCAAAGAGGATGTGTATGTATTTATATTTATTGTCTCCATCGAAGCATTTTCCCAGATGATCGTCGGTTTCCGAAAAGAGAGATTTTTTTATGCAGATAATGCAAGGACACAGGAGGAAAATACTTAGAGCTCTGGCTGGTTCTTTGACAAATTCCAACACAAGTCCGTTTTTTTAAAAACCCCATGAAAAGGGTATAGGAAAACAATGTGGAAAATGAAGAAACAGCTTTTGACAAGCAATTTCTTTCTTTAATTTCCATTTGTTTTATTCTCTGTATGAAAAAGATCGTAAGATTCCATGGACTTAAAATTTTCGTCAGCAAGGTATTTCAATTCGGATCATCTAAAATTTGTCGTATGATAGATGTTTTGTATGTAAAGTGTCACACATATCCTTGATTGAACAGCTCAAGTGGATAATCGTAAACCTAAGGGGGATAGCAGCTGGAGGCTAGGAAAGGAAGCAGTAGTAGTACTGGTGTGAGAAATACCAGGAATCCATTGTTAGGTGCTCCAGCTGCCGCGATATAACTGAAATACTGTTAGAAGCGGCGTTAACCCCAATCAATCAATCAATCAATCAATGAACATCTCAACAGGACAATTCCGTTATTAGATGGGTCTTATCAGGGATTGAACCATCGATCTCAAAGGTTGAAATTGAGTTCTCTACCATTTGAATGAATTTGGACATCACCAAAATGTTAATTCCAAATAAAACTTCATAAAGCGGGCTCAGATTAATCGAGCCGGATGTCCCTTTCAACCAGAGCACTCGTTATGAACTTTAATTGAAGAAATAAATTTAAAAAAAGAGTTTTATTTGATATGGTCGGTGTAGGTAACTTGAATAACAAACCGGATAGAATCGAAACAAAGAAAAATCATTGAAGAAAATGTTGATCTTTCGCACTAGAAAGTCACAACCAGATATTGTTTTAGAATAATACATGTTTTCCTACGATAATATAGAGGATAACCAACTGATTATTCCAGATATGAAAAACATTTCACGAGGATGCGGTGTTAGGCGTTGAAAAAACGAGTGCGCCGCACGAGTTTTTTTAACGCCTAACATTGCATCCGAGTGAAATATTTTTTCATATCTGGAAAAACCAGTTGATTATTGATTATTCTATTTATTGTATACTTTATTATGATTTTTTATTAAAATATCAAACCAATCTTTTTGATTGAGAGAAGGTCTATTGAAAAAAGTGCGGATGAATTAAAGATTTATTACAGAGAGTGAAACTGAAAATGGTATCAAAATTTATTACACGGAGAAATCCCTAGATTTCACAGCAAGGTATATAAAAAAAGGTCAAATATAGTTTTGAGTAGAATATACATCTAAAGACTTTGGGGGAATTAAATTGATCATCGTTGGTACATGTACTACTATATTCCATGGGAAACAACGCCTCTTGAATAAGATGCTGAAAAAAGGGTTTGAATATTAACCCTTTTCATGCTGAGCCCGGAACATTCCAGTTTTGGTACGAGGTAAAGACAAAGATTAGCCTGCACATAAGAAATATTGATTATTGAACTACCAATGCTACCCTTTGATTTCAAATCAACTCTGAAATGGATTTTATACAACATGACAAGGGTTAACACGGATTTAGTCAGTACAAATTACACGGTTTTTGTCAGAACAAGAACGGGAGACTGATAGGGCACACAGACAGAAAGCAACATGTCTTCCGCAGTGGTGGTAGATATAAATAGGTATAAAGAATACTTTTGAAAGCTCTTTCTTCAAATTTTACAATATATGAAATCTTCTTTAGAACGTTAACATAACTAAATTAACAGAGAACGTGTTTTCGAGTTTAAAAGAGAAGTAAACAGCTTCTTAGATTAAATATGTCATAAGATCTGCCCTATTAAGCCTGCAAAACCTACAAATGTAAGAGCAATTCTCTGAATTTTAATGAACCTAACTTTTATCTCACTGCGTCGTTGTGTGCGGCAAAATAGTGATAGGAAGAAGAGTTACATGTACTAGAAAGTATCCATATAATTCGTAGTTCTTTTATCAGATGAGGATCTGAAGAAAGAAGTCCAATCCTTGGATAATTACTTTGCACCAAAATCAGCTCTTTACAACAACTTTTCTCTTGATAATTAAAGGCTTGTCTAAAATTGTAGACAAAATCTGATTACACGAATCAGCATGAATAACGTTTTTTATCGAAATTGTTCACATTTTATATAATTTTGAAAACAACAACAACAACAAAAAAAAACTCACACAAACATCAAGTCACGCAAATTATCTGTTGCATTGCGGAATCCGTATGATCGATTTCTTGGGTATTTGAAAAAGAATTGACCAATCGCTGGCCCCGCCCACTTACCCCATTTGTCACGCCCATCGACTCCAACAGGAAGTCCCGCTTCGAATTTAAACGGCGTTGATTTGTGACCTAAACGTCGTAATTACAGCTTGAAATAGTTACGATGTTTAGGTCGCTAAACCAAAATGGAGGCCAACGTAGGAGATCAAATCTCATTTCTATTCCAAATGAATGATTCGTCGATCTTATTGTCAACCGCGATTGGTCAATTATCTCCATGAAATTATGCAAATGAACCTCGGAATAATACGCAAATTATAGCAATGTTATTTAAGAGAATAAAAGAATATTCTTTGTTTTCATTGAAGGTATGAACCGAAGAAACTCATCGGTCGTTCTAATTGGTCGGAAAAAAATAATTCATAACTCAATGAACAAAATTGTGAGCAAGCAGCGATTGTGTATACTTGCGCATAGTCCCATACAAAAAAACAATCAAAATTTGTGTTTTTTTTTGTTGTTTTCTTTGCGATGCTACTAAATCATTAGAGATAAATAGAATATTTTTTTGTTTTCATGAAGGTATGAACCGAAAAACCTAATCACACTTATGTATGAATTCGCTTCGCGTATTCATAGAGTGTGCTTAATTATTTCGATTTATACCTCCGTGAAAACAAACAAAAAAGAAACATTCTCTTCATCTCTTAACTAGATTTGAACCACAGTATTTAAAGTAATAATGAATCAAGTTTTAAAAAATCGGATATCTATTTCATACTCTCTGGTGGATTATTGAGATTTCTTTTATGGATTATCACATGTTAATTTCACCGTTTAGCCATTAGAATCCCAGATAACAAAGGAGTTCATTTGAACACGCCCTCGACCCCGACCAGTCCGATTTTAGACCTACGCAAACGTCAAATTATATCTAAATGGTATTATTTATTACTTTCATCAAAGTATCTGTCACTATGATTATTTACATTTTTTAGCAAAAATACACAGGCTTTATAGTTGTCAACACCCTTATTTAACAGAGCTTATTTATTATGGAAATATTTCGGCCTATAACATTAGTGTTATAGATATGAAAAGCGTTATAGATATGAAATAAGAGGCATAGAGTTTCTGACGTCGAAATAAATCAAATACAAACAAATGACGTCACGTATATCATTTCCACGTTATGACTTCATACCAACGTTTTTTTTTTTTTTTTTTTGTTTTATTGGGAGGGGTTTGACCTCATTTTATCTGTTTAAAGTACCATGTTTACTAAGGAAAATACTGCCTTTTGAATAATTTGGAGCCAATAAGTTTACTACTACCGGCAAAGACAAACGATCTTTCTGTCCTTCAGAATGGATAAATCATGAGGTTGAAAATTAGAATTGATCCGATATAATAACAGCACTAAAATACAAAATGCATTAAGTCAATCGGATTTCAACAGAGGACTTAGACTAATAATGTCAATTCGGCCAGTGCGATTATTTATTCTCCTTGTTTCCCCCACAACTTTCTGCACAAAAATCTTTATAGAAGATACTTTTCGTTTAAAAAGTCACACTGACAAAAAGCAGGACCCTTGATTTTCTTTCCGTAATAGATTAAATAGAATAAGATGTCTGTTTTACATATTTCGTATATAAATGACATTGACAAATATATTCGGAATGAGAGACAAAAGTGGGTTATCTTCCCATGGTTTTGTAGGTTCACCCAGTTACACCTGGTCCTTGATATTGTTTCCAATGCTTTTATCCCTACTTAATTTGTATCTATTGCGATTTCCTTTGTTTAACTATGAACTTCAAATATATAAGATTGAAGTTTCGTTTAAAAAAAAGACACGTAACAATGGTTTATGAGCTATTTAAATCTGAATAGGTAAAAAGATATAAGGATAAGTACCATTGGGTAATCTACAATGGATAATCTACTTCTTTCTCGCATTGGGACCATAATTTGTTGTAAATAAGATGCTATATAATTTTCATTGAAATAATTTGGCCCAACCTAAAGACGTTTTGGCGCCTAAAGCGCTCCTGCAGCCTGAATTTCGTTTTGATACAGGTATTTTAGAAATAATGTTTTCCAATTTACGTTTAAGGATTTGTGCAACAAATATTCTCAGTAGGGCCGTATCTGTAATTTCCCTTACACCATTCTACCTGAAACGAACCCAATCATCCGGGCAATATTTTCAAGAATTCTAGTGAAGGGGCACCAAAAGACCATTTCTATGAAATCTGAGTGAATTCTAGTAAAAACAAGTTTACGGACTGTCACAACGCCATGCCAATAGCAAGCTGGCTTTCGGCAAGTGGAACTAATAATACTTTAAACTAATCAAAGTATCTATTTAGACAGGAAGTGAATTTTGAACTCAAACATATATCTTAGTGTTTTTGTTAGTTTTGCGACTGAAACGTTGTAACTACAGCTTAATCAATGTACCACATTTAGGTCGCCGACATGGTTTACCTTCAATATTTTATCCCCGACCACATATTGTACAAAATAATGCCGGTATTTTTTTTTAACTCAGTCAAACTGCCAGGATCGAAGTTAGTGGACTTGGGAAGCAATTTCTCATTCTAAAGGTAGACACACTTTTAAACACGTAGTGTACGAGAAAAGCTGGGGACAGTATGAGTACTATTTAAAGATTCGTGTGAAATGTCAAAGATAATTACTTCACACAGAACTACTACCCTTGTTGTACTGTATACTAATTTATTTTTGATCGAATGCGAAGAAAGATTTAAGCTAATTGAGTCGCTCTCGAACAGTGACAATCCAGTTGCTTCCTCGTCCCTGGTAAAGAGGCAATGACTTAAATCCGCTGATGCCCATTTTTAAAGCTGGGTAAACTGGGGCAGGCTGTTAGGAACCTTGCTCATGAACACACCCGGTGACGGTTGGGCTCGAACCCTTGACTTTCCGATGACGAGTCAAGCACATACACCACTCGGACCTGTTTTCTAATATTCTTGTCGATTACATGTGTTTAGTCTCTTTTCAATTGTCATCCTAGCTCACGACATCGCGGTATCTCTTTGGTTATGAGATTCTTAAACTTGGTTTTAAAAGTTCAAACCTATTATCTGTGTGATGAATAGGAACTACATTTTATTCGTAGTTTGGGGATTCTAGAATTTAGTTTAAATGCACAGAAATGTTGTAGATGTGAAAGAAATAACTGCTACGAGATTCCACCAAGGAAAGTCAAGGCTATCGTACTTACTTTTCTATTCCAGACCTAGTAAAATTCAGCTTGCCCAAAGTTCATAATATATCTTATATTATAACATTAGACATATTACAATGTAATTTCAGATTCGAGCGTTTTGATTTGCTGATTTTTCCCCTTTCCATGAACAATTATTTGAGCACGGAACTATTTTGTATACTTGCGTACAAAGCGCATTAATTAAATTTGATTAAAACTAGTACATTACTTGCTTTCTTAAGCTTGTTGGCATTAAATTATAAGTATTGAAGAGAATTTGTGTTTCATTGAGGTATAGTCTCGACAACGCAATCACGCTAATGTATGAATCCGTTTCGCGTATTTATACAGTGTGATTAAGTTTTTAGGATCGTACCTCCATGAAAATAAAAAATAATCTCTTCATTTCCAAAAAATAAGTCGAAACAATAACGATAATGTTAAAAGAATAAAGAATAAGAAGTGAGAAAAGAAATTAGATAGCCATTAGTTGCAAGGATTTTTTTCTTTGGCCTTTCTCTTTGATATTACATTCTAGGAAAATATAAGACCGGGTTTATAGTTCATTTAAAAAATTTGCTTACCATTGAAGTAAACTTATTTTCAGCACAGATGTTCCCTATAACCCACTCTCTTTGCACCCCGGCTCATTTCCCAATACGCAATCAGTTCGTCACGTGACGTCAAAGCCGCTCCTGATCTGGCGAATTGATATGAGATGTTTTCCGCTAGTATTTCAAGCAGTTTTATAGCAAAATTTGTTCGCAGTTTTAATACACATGCAATTTATAATGAATCGTATATCATGCTGTAAACATTTCTTTTTTCTTGCAACACAACAGAAAATTAATATACCTTCCATTCCTTGTTTTCACAAGAATCTTGTGTTCGAGCTCATTGCAGAGATGTATGTTGAGATTAATCAATGACAACTCTACTTGGCATTGCCCTTTCTCCGTAGGTTACTTCTTATATGAAATTACAAAACACTAGCACCATTAGCGCGTAGTAAATCCCCGCTATAAATATATATTTAATAAAAGATATACAACACCATCTATCTTCTTAGAATGTCTTTGGTTTCGGTTGGGTCTTGTAGTTACACTTCAGTCGACAATTGTCGGAATAATTATAGTAGCATAGGATTGGGATGATGTTCTTGAGTCTCGAATTAAATGGTTTAGTTATACTGGTGGGAGAAACGGCAGGAAGCAACTACAAGGTGCACCATCGCATGTGATATAACTGAAATTCTCCTGAAAGTTGTCCTATGCAAACAAACACAATGCCAAATTGAATGTGCAGATTGTTACTTCAACGGTGAGCGACAAATGAATTGTATAAAGGAATTGAATTCTTGATGAAACACTTGTAGTCGTCATGGATGCTCTATTTGGGATCTCTATGAGATGGCCGAATAAGAAGAGACAACCCGAGAAATCCTCTTTACGTCTAATTGAATACAACTGCAAATATTCTATTCATTTTCCATTCATGCAAATATCTTGGGAACAAACAAAAAAGCAATGAAATGAGTAATACCATTCTCTTCGAAACAGTGAAATTAATCTTTTAAAGGCAGTGTCTCTGAGATATCACCTTGCCTACGATTTTTGTCAACATACCATTCGCTCGTTCTTCTCGTAGCTGGGGTCCTCTAGTTCAGGTTGTTTGTTTGTTTGTTTGAATGGGGTTTTACGCCGCTTTCAACAATCTTTCAGTTATATCGCGGCGGCTGGAGCACCTAACAATGGAATCCTGGTATATCTCACACCAGTACTACCATTACATCCTTTCCTAGCCTCCAGCTGCTATCCCACATAGGTCTACGATTATCGACCCATTAGTGAGAGACAAATTGTCGGAAAGGATGAGTGCCGCCGTCGGGGATCGAACCCGGGACCTGTAGATTGACAGTCCGACGCGCTACTAACTGCGCTATGACGGCGGCTAGTTCAGGTTGTACATGTAACTCTCTGCGCTGCCAGTCATTTGGTCTTGTGTTTACGACCCCAAAACGCCTATATCCTCTCGGCTATCGGAGAAACAACAAAAGCCACTACTTAACTCAATAAGTCCCCAACCAGTGCAACCCTTCTTATCTACACAGCACAGTAAATTACAGTGAAAAATGATTTTTATGAAGAAAAAATTATATGAGTAAACATACTTCTACATGTGCACAACACTTCGTAGTTTTATAATTTACTCTACTGTTAGCGAGTGAGTTCTTAACTATATTAGAGGCGGAAGGACGCACGGAATCACTGAAGGTAGGCCGGAAAGCCGAAGCGACGGCACGCTCTTCGGGAAGCATAAAAAGTGAAAAAGACGGACTTAATATTCGATACAAATGTTCTTAAACAAGACTGTGCATATTTATGCGCAACGGTTTTCGTTTGTCTTGATTGTTTGACTTAAAAGTCACTATTGTTTCGAAGTGAACTTCTCATGAAAAGATAATTTACTGATTCAAGTTTAGGATTTCGCATATTTTAGATATTAGTTGCAAAGAATGTAGGATTAATTCACGCGGTGCGTATAACCGTTGGAATCCCGCATTCAGTTTGAATTTACTCAAACCAACGTCATCGTTACGTTATCAGGAGTTATGTTCGCTAGCCGGTCTTCAATTCTGAAAAGATCAGTCCAGAACTGCCGTTAGCGTCAATACGAATGTAGAAACTTACCGTAGTTTTGCGCTAACAATTTAGTGCGACACGATTTAGGACGTTGGTTGTTTCGCTTGTCAATTTGATACATTCCGTTTACTTTGGTCACATGCAAATGAGGTCATGCGGTGTCGACAAACGAATTCCATGATATCCCAAAATAGTCTAGAATTGCGCTAAACCTACAGCTACTTTAATCCTATAGGATTACCACGAAGACAATATCTGACTTAAATTTAAGTGTTTAGCGTCCGTTTCAGAATATTTTTAGGCAATTGGTATTTTCCTTATCAAGGTTAAAGAAACGTCGATACCTCCCTTGAAAGCCTAAAAATAACTTTTAAAGCGACTTTTCTGAAAGATATCCAGAGGATATCTAATATTTCGACGTAATTCAGGGTAAAAGAAAAAAGTTTGAAAGAAAAAAAAAATGGTTATCCACTGTTGCATATTGAAATTAAGCTAAAGGTCTTTCCGGAAAAAGTCGCACACTTATGTGAATTGAACAGATTCTATACAATTCAGTGTGTTTAAAAAGTGATGGGAACAAATATCTAGAAATCTTGATGTCTTGGCCAAACGTTATTAACCGTACATTGTAACATTGTGTGTTGTCAGGCCGATTAACTCAGTTGGTAGAGCACTTGGCCTTTAACCCCAAGATCACGGGTTCGAGTCCTGGGATGACATTTTTAACTGACTATTTAATCGCCTTCGGATGAGACATTAAAGCGAGGTCACGTGTTACAGTACTAACCTTTGAGCACGGTAAAGAACCAGACGGAGCTCTCACCAGTTTCGTACTGTATCCTTGAACCATCCCCTGTAACAACTAATCGTCCTCTGGGAGCGTCGCTCATGTGCTACGGAAGCGACGAAAAATAGACGGAAACACACACATACACACACACACAGCATTATGTGATATCATATTCAGGGATTGATTACATATACGCCACTAGTGATTAATATAATATATTCTTGTGAAGCCGTATAAAGAACATTACTATCTTATCAGATTTGTAGACCTTTCCTTTCATGAGAAAAAACACAAACCACTTTCAATCCGACTTATTTCTCTAACTAAATAATTAATTTACAAATAAACTATATACTTTAACAAATATTTCACGGGCTTTTGCAATGATAATTATAAGCTACAAAATACCAATTTTATTGTCATGGTCATTATACTTGGGAACATAATATTATGCAACATTCTTCGCCAGAATGTGTTAGTGTGTAACTATATAGAGGATAATTGTTTGTTTCTCTGTAAGATCATTTTATCTTTCTTTGACTGACCAACAGAAGCAATATTTTCACGAGTGTGTTTTGTTTGTTGTTATCTCGGTGATATTTTCTTGTGATAGCCCACTGTGTAATCCCTATATTCAACCGAAACCGAAATAGAAGATTTTTAAGAACTTGCATTTAGACCTACTAAAAAAATGTTCTTGTGCATTCAAAATGTTATTGATTACTTATTGTCGATGTTGAATAAAAACAAAAACCAAAAGGTACTTATTTATTTAATAGTGATTGTCATTCTGGTGCGAAGTTTGACTACCATAAAAATTGTCAAGAATATATAAGACAGAACAAATGTGCATTATCTCAGACAAGTATTAAATACCAGCGAACCGTCTCCTTGCATGCATTTGATTCAATAGTTTTGACATTTTAAAAGGTTTTTCGATTCTAATGAAATTCGGTTGAAAGGCCTTCAATATTTATGTTTCTTAAACCGCTCTACCGTGCTTTAAGTTTTATACTGTTAGTTGTTGTTTCCTTTATACTGTCTTGACAGATTTGTTTTAGGTAAAATTTACTTGAAACATACGTTTACCTGTATTTCTTTTATTACTTTATGATTTAATCTTTAGTTTCGTCTATCAAAAACGAGCCTTCTGATTTTCCAAATAAATAAATAAACAAAAAAAAAAAAAAAAAAAAAAAAAAACTTACAACCCACGAACAAAATTTTGAGCACGCTTGCGCATAAAAAATTTCCAGAAGATATTTTTGTGTGTTTCATGGAGGTATGAAACGAAAAATACTAATTGCATTTATGTATGGATAATATACTCTCTTCGGCGGCACATGTAATTTCCGACATTTGTCTCTCACCAATGGATGGATAATCGTAAACCTAAGTGGGATAGCATCTGGTGGCTTGAAAGGATGTAGTAGTAGTAGTACTGGTGTGAGAAATACCAGGAATCCATTGCTAGGTGCTCCAGCCGCCGCGATATGACTAAAATACTGTAAAAAAGTGGCGTTAAACCCCATTCAATCAACCAATCAATCAACCGTACCAATCTACGAGAATGCTTTCGTATTTATCTACGATGTTAATGAGTGTTCAAATGGGCTATGAATAGAAAAAAAGGTGAGGCCTTGTCGAGTAAATAATTAATAATTAATGCGATAAAATGACAACATTATTATATAACTCAAATAAAATCCCACAAGATACGTCACACCGTTTTTAAAGATGATGCCCTTTTATAAACTATTACAACCTTATTTACATATGTAATTGTCGTGACTATAGTCTAGGGCTCAACTGCATAGTTATTACACGAGCCGTTTCTTAGTCTGTGTAATATCCAAAATTTTCAACGGCTTTATTTCTCTCTTTTGACGTCGGTTACATTATGAACATCTATCCCAGACGGTTTTTGTAGGAGTGCATTGAAATGACCGATTTATGCTAGACTTTTTGAATAAAAAAGATGACACTTTTGCTGGAACAGGCGTATATCTCAGTAAAATGGGCTTCCATTCTTTAACCTATACCCACACCATTCTGCTTTTTGACATCCCTCAAGAAAAAAGACCTTTGACAACATGAAGATGAAAATGAAGAAATCGCTTGTGAAAAGTAAGTATTTCATTTTCACTTCAAGACAATACTTCTCAAAATGCCATTATTTATAAATTGTCGTTTTTTAATTTTACCAGTCTTTAAAAAATGTGTCTGGAAATGGGTTAAACATGTCTTATGTCAATTTATCCTCCAATAAATTAGCTTATGATATGCTGAAATATAAATGAAGAATATAAGTCAGATTTTTATTTCTTTGGTGTTAATCGGTTTATTCTTTTTTATAAATCAGGCAAAGATAGAATTCAAAGCAGTGTGATAACATACCACATTATCCTAGATCTGCTGAGCTAATACCATTGATTCTTTGTTGTTTGTTCAGCCTTTGTCTAGAGGCATTTTATCTTTAATGTTATTTAATCTCACGAGGATCATTGTATCCTTTCTCTGTAACAGAATTTATGAATACTTTCTCCTTACTTGAGAGTCAACCGAAATTGCCGATCAAGAAAGAAAGCTGATATAGGAGCGGCATCAAAAGTAGTTCATTGCAATACTGCAGATTTTATTTTTATATTTATATCTTTTTAAATTTCTTGTGTGTGTTTGTGTAATTCTATTGTATATAACACTAATATAAATGACAATTTAAAAATAACCAGTTTGCAACTGGTTTCAGCCAGTAAGATTATTTGAAATGGCTAATATGCTACAGTTTTTGCGTTCAAATAAATTTTTGAAGGTAATGTTTTAGAATATCATCAGTATCAGTAGATTCGAGCACAGTTCAGGTTTTCGCCCATAGAAATTCAGGCTAATTTTGAAAACGTTTGTTTGTTTGTTTGAATGGGGTTTTACGCCGCTTTAAACAATCTTCAGTTATATCGCGGCGGATGAAGCACCTAACAATGGAATCCTGGTATTTCTCACACCAGTACTACCATTACATCCTTTCCTAGCCTCCAGCTGCTATCCCACATATGTCTACGATTATCGACCCATTGGTAAGAGACAAATAGTCGGAAAGGATGAGTGTCGCCGTCGGGGATCGAACCCGGGACCTCTAGATTGACAGTCCGACGCGCTACCAACTGCGCTATGACGGCTTTGAAAACGTTTATGACGTTTATGGGGATGGTGATTTAGATTATGCTGCAGATACCATGTTGGTACGTCGTTTCAGTGATGGTTGGGAGACAATTTAAAATGACCATCGAGTGGACAGGCCAACTTCTGTTTTGATAGAAAAGAATATTGCCTTAGTGAAAACGTTAATTTAGGAAGACGCATGTTAAAGTGTACAAGAGAACGTGCTCTTACTCAATTTGTTGATTTCTAAACGCATGCCGCACCTGTGCCCGCGCGCATCAAATTACTCCGTGACAACTCATCGGTCCATAAATCAGCTACAATACAGGAAATATCTGAATTAAACTGAGATGAACTATTTTCTTTTGTTTCGCGAGAAGATAGGTTTATGTCCTAATACATATAATTCAAGATACATTACTTGGAAATGAAAACTTAATAATTTATTTTTAGACCACCGAAACACTTATATTATAAAACCGTTTGAAATACTAGCGGACAAAATTCTCATATTCCTGCCCTTTTAATTGAAATCGGTTACCTGTAAATGACGTCATGTTACAAAATGATAAATAACTATTTATGGCTGACTTCTACTGAGTCCATTTCAAAAGAGAGCGAAAAATGTTGGTGCACATCTTCTATCCAGGATACTTTATAAAAGCCACCGTCATAGCACATTTTTCAATCTTCCGGCCACATGGGCCTTATCATAAGCTGTAATTCTATCGTCCGGTGATTGCAGTTTTTGGATACCTCGTACAATAATCAAAGTACTGTAAGTACTGTAAGCTACCAAAGCATGGTTTAGTTAAGTAATATTCTTTGTAAAAGGTTATCGTGAAAAATTGAAGATGTTAAAGGAACCCAGGATTTAACTTAACCCATTTGAACATTGCAAAATCTTGCAAAATCTTGTTGGAATACAGTAAATATTTGCTTTGTAGGATAGAGAACATTGTCGACATCTAAGAAATTGCTTGTCACAAGCAATTTCTGTTTTGTCAACAATCTTTTCCAAAGTTTTCTTGAAATGCGTAATAAAGCTTAATCGTGCTTGAATTGGTTAAATAGCATGCTTTTAAAAGAGTTCTCTATAATTTGAATAAAGTTAATTCATGTGGCCATTGAAAGCAGTGCGCATAATGAAGACTCTCATCAGACTAATTTTGAAGACGATATGCTCAAACGAGCTTAGAATTCTTCAAATTAACTTGCAGGTAGAGGTTGAATTATTCCTGAAATACATAGGAACTACTTTTTATGGAGTAGGCATTCAATTAATTTAGTGTTAAGTTTTGCACTCATTGAACTATGAGAAAACCTAAACATTAGTCTGTTAATTTAAGCTACCCAAACTGACGCTATGCTAGCTAAAAAAGAGGATCATGTATATCAAATTTCAGCAACATCAGCTGAAGGCCAACAGGACAATAGCTATGGCGCTTGTTTTGTTTGTCGTCATTACACCTTTTTCGTAAAAATGTTTTCGTCGCGCCCAATCTTCAATCATGTGATGTCATGGGTTCGATACCCGGCGGCGGCACACATTCTTTCCGACATGTGTCTCTCACCAACGGGTGGATAATCGTAAACCTATGTTGGATAGCAGCTGGAGGCTAGGAAAGGGCTTAGTGGTAGTACTGGTGTGAGAAATACCAGGAATCCATTGTTAGGTGCTCCAGCCGCCGCGATATGACTGAAATACTGTTAAACGTGACGTTAAACCCATTCAATCAACCAATCTATTAAAAATGTTTTCGTTTCACCAGAAATCAATTGCGTGACTTAAAAAAAGAGTAAGTCCTACTTCAATTTAACTCAGAGATACATAAGCAAGTTATTTTAACTGTATAAAAATCTAGCGGTCTGGTGGCTTATTCGAACATCTCATAAACTATTAGACAGATTTCAATCAATTCTAAAGGAAATGATTTTGGAACGTCTTGCTCGCCTTATATAGTGTGCGAAATGACACATTTTCTTCTCAATTTCACCTAGCTCTAGAATTAGAAAAACGACAAATAAAAAGATAATTAAAAACTTAGGTCTTGTATACTTTCAGTCCTTTGATTCAAGAAAATATAACAGAAGAATAAACGTGATGATAAATAAAAGAACGTTGATCTATTTTTTTCGAAATGGAATAAACAATTGGGTGTATAAAATTGACTCTTATTTTGCTTAAATCTTTTGAAATATATTTTCAATGATTGTAAATAACGAATAGAAAATAAAATCTTAAATGTAAACTGAATTTTATTGGTAATTAACATCCTATACATTATTGCCTGTTACGATAGAATTGGTACTCTACAACAAAATCAAAATTTTACCTTTCGTGAAGAACAAGTGGACGATCGTATTTTGCTGCAATTCTCTTAAAAATCAGATAGTATGTAATTACGCCACAATAAAATCAAAAGAGTTCACCAAATAATTTTATTCAATTTCTAACCTTAAGACAGCGGGTATAAACGTACCAATTTTCCTACCATATGTAAAGCAATTAAAAATTGTATTTATCCCTGTCCCGTTCAATCCCTGGAATTTACGTCTCTGTAAATCTATAATTGACAAAATATTGTAGAAAGAAAGAAGAAATTGCTTGTTACATGCGATATCTTACTTTTCTGCAAAAATTTCTACCCTTCTAAATGGTTTTTTTTTTCAAATTAAATTCAATACTAATTTTCGTCTGCAAATCCTTTGAATTTGGACCAATTTAAAAATTCAACAAACGGGAATGGGTTAACTAAAAAAATGTATGCTCCTTTGGTTGAACGCCTTAAGAAAACATTGGAGAGGAAAGGTCTTGCTCATGTAGATCTCTCTGCTTATTCTTGGTGGACCATACATATACATAAAGGTATATTACATATCAGACTGTACAAACATACGGAAGGCGAATGCTGTGTCAACAAAAACAATCTTATGGACTGCAGCATAAGAGAAAGCGTATGGAATCAATATCAACTGTAACGGTAAATTTTGAAAGAGGATCAGAGAGACGAGCCTTCATTAGCTATTGGTACTTGAGCTGTTAATATTGGGAACATTGCGGTTGAAGAGTGTGCTTAGTGTTAATAGTTTCGGTTAACGTTCAGCTTTTACGACCAACGTCTTTGAACATACATTTTTTGTCAAATGGATAATTAGTTTAAAATGATTGTGAAAAAATGCCGACAATTTTCTCCTATCGCAATACATTTTAAATTAGGAAAACAATTTATAGAATAGAAATATTGATAACTTTTGCATGATTTCACCTCAAATAAATAATCGATATTATATGGAACTCGTCCAGAGCAACTTTAAATAAATGTGTGTTAGATAATGATTGCATTTTAAACTACATTAAGGCCTTTAGAATTCAAAGTTTGCATTTTATGTCGTATATATGAGAGAATCTGAAAAAGGGCAAATGTAAACTTGACATTCACTTGTCTTGAATATAAATATGTGTGATGATTAGCGATTTCAAAAATCAAATACAAGAACAAAATACATTAAATACTTGGCCGGTGAGAGTTATAAGTAGATAATAGTAGGGCAGCAAGTAAGTTAATCCTAGTGCCAATCAAATGCATGAAGTATTTCCTAAAACTTAGAAGATGTAGCCACAACCCTCGTATACACTGATGATTTGAATTTGCTAGCAGACTTAGTGCCTTCGTTGGAAAACTTCAAATCAAAAGTAATACTAGAATTACTTTAACTGCATTAAGCCAGTAACACGAGAAAGTTGGACAACGTAGCTCTTAGTATATTTGGAAGAACTTTCCAGTAAGTTGGGCTTTTTTCTCTATTTTTTGTCTTTACTTAAATAACATTTTTCTTTCTTCTCTGTCAAATTGGAAACACTACACATACGTTTTTTAATTTGTAAATGTTTTATACTCCTTTATTTCATTATCATGCATGTCTAGATCGCCGAAATACCAAATCGTCTCTGTTTAGCTTTTTCAATTACTTTTTTTTCCAAGACAAAGCATGCAGATGTTCCTATACTGACATTTCATATTCGAACGAAAAAGATGAAGACAAGTTTAACAATATTGTGTTTTCCTGGAATATAAAAGCAGAACGAACTGAAGCACAGAAATAAAATAAACATACAGATAAAAAATGCTTCATATGAACCCAATGATAATTTTTTATTAACAAAGCCTCAGCTTAATAGCTTAAGTTAACAGACAAAATTTTGAGGTCTTCTCAGAGTTCAACGAGTGCAAACTGCCACTGGAGGCTTCACCAATAAATGCCTACGCAGCATAAAAGTAGTTCTTATTTCAAACTGTGCCACTGATTTTTACCTCACATGAATTAACTTAATGCAAAATGTAGACAACTCCTTCAAAAGCATGCGATTTAACCCAATACCATCTAATCCCGCTTTTGAATCCTCTCAAGAATATAACTTTTGAACAAGCAATTTTTTCATTATCAACACTGTTTTCTACCCTACAAGGCAAAGACTTTCTAAATTCCACTAGTCATGCTAACCTTTGACAAAGAAGATTACTCAATAAAATTATGCTTTGCTAGCTTACCGTACTTTCATTACTTTGATTTAATTATTCTTTGACTTCTTTATAAGCAACTGCATCTTTATAATAGGTCATCAGATGAAATACATTATCCGATTATCTTAAGCGTTTGTTGTTGTTGTTTTTATTATGTTGTAACGCAATGAAATAATTTGTAATGCTTCAGTAAGGTGAAATTCTTACATATATCGTCTTTATGTCAGGTTATTTTCCGCTAGTTGTTTGACACATGTTTTCTCCCTAAAAAATTCTGCGGTTAACAACAGCTTAGACATGTACTTTTTTCGAAAACATATTTTCTAAAATATACCAGAAATGAGGGGTAAATAACTTGCAAATATTCCAGAAAAAATAATTCTTAATTGTTCCCCAGTTTCTATAGGTTCGTCTTGAGCTGGACTTTCTAAGAATAAATTTGTAAGGTTACGGCGAGGTGTATAAACTGTTTCAACTACCCTGATATACTTTATCACTTCTGTGTTGGCCTTCTAATGTAGGAAAGTCGCTCACTTAAGATAGAGCGACAAGTGAACGGCAAGTTATTTAAAACTTTTTTCAAAGACTTGAGGTGACTTAATAACTTTAAGCTTCGTTTTTCAAACTCCTTACATATCATCGGTTTAGAGAGCAAACTATAGTAACTACAGCTTTATTAAAGCTACCGGTACGACATTCTTTCCCCCGGCACCGACGATATTAACTTTTTGCTTAGTGTGAATAAACTTGTTTGTTTTTTTCTTTTTTGTAAATAAGTTAAACGTTCAATGTTCACTTTTTAAGGTTCACACGTTTACTTCAAAATTCATTCTTAAAACTTTATACGTCACACTTTGAACTTCACACTTCACTCTTCAAACTTAAAGCTTCAAAGTTAGTATGTATGAACCTTAAAATGTGAAGTTTGGACTTATCAAGTCACCAGCGGTTTTTCGTAATTACATTTATACTGCTGTGTTCGTTTGATTAATCCATTCACACTAAATCTTGATTTTCAACATTCTCTCAAGGGAAAAACAACACAATAATAACCCCTATAACGCTATGGCAAGTGAAGAATTTCTTCATTATTCTCTGCCCCAAATGACACAGATTTTTTAAAATCAACCCATTTTAAATTATTATCTACAACTTCCCTGAATTTGTACAAGTTTAAGCATTTGGTTAAAAAGTAATACATACTTCGATTCTTACGAGGGGTATTTTCAACCCATAAACAGACAACGAAACTTTAGACTGGTCAAGATTCAAAAGAATTGCAGAGAACTATTTTAGGCTTATGAAATTTAATTTTTATATTTGTACAAGTTTAAGAATTTGGTTAAAAAGAAATACATACTCCGATTCTTACGAGGGGTATTTTTCAACCCATAAACAGGCAGCAAAATTTTAGACTGGTCAAGATTCAAAGGAGTTGCAGACGACAATTTTAGGTTTATGATTTTTTTCAGCTTTCTTGGTAGAAATTATTGTGTAATATAAAGAAATTGCTTGTTACAAGCAATTTATTCATTTCACACAATGTTTTCCCAATTGCTTATCTTTGCTTATCTTGAGAGGTGTCAAAAAGAGTCAATGTTTGGTAATGGGTTAAGGTCTAAGAGAAAGTCTGTAACTTTTCAACGCAATAGTTGATTCTCCCCAGTGCGTATCCATTCCTCTGTCAATTGGTGAAATGGTCTAAGTCTTCGATACCATTGGTATCTTGAACATGCGAAGTTATACATTATGGTTAAATATTGCGGTCAATATGGAAGGAAAATTTCTGCACAGATGGTATTTTGTCAAATTGGAGCACAGCTCTGGTTTCATCCAGTTGATGATCATGCTGATATGCAAATGGTTTATAGTAAACTATGATACAGTTTGCAAATGGGTACGTCGTTTTAATGATGGTCGGGAGACAATTGAAAATGGCTATCAAGTTAGTAGGCCGATTTCCGTTCTGACGAAAAAGAACTTTGCTACTTTTAAATCATTAATCGAGAAAAACTCATGTTATACAGTGAAAGAAATAAAAGACTTCAGTTGATTCCATTCGTCAACTGTCTTGAAGATATAATGTGAAAAATTAGGGCTTCCTAAGATCGACGCGCGCTGAGCACCCCATATGCTAACTGACAAAAAGAAACGAGTTCGGGTTAGACTTGCATAGCAATTTGAAGAAACAATGTGATAAGCGTGACCTACGTCATTTGAAAGAGACAGCCAAAGGTGATGAATTCTGGATCAAAAATTTTCAACCCTAATCTAAGTCTAAAAATAAGGTTTGGATGTCATTTAGCGCCGTTGTAAAATATCAAATAATTTGCATGCGATATTCTTTTACTCCAAATGCCAAGTTTTTCAAATACCAGTCCCGGAAGGTAGTCCTGTAACTGGAAAGTTTAATAGAGAAAGTTTTCTTACTCAATTTCTTACTCAGTTTGAACAAAGTTTATGCGGCATCAAGGTAACCTATGATAATGCAACGGCCCATAAATCCACTTTGGTACAGGAATATTTGAACAGGGTATAGTATCTTAGAAATCCTCCACAAAGCCTTTACCTGCCTCTCTTCGACTGTTGGCTGTTCTCAGAACTAAAAGAATTGGTGACAGGGCACCGTTTTGAATTCTGTTTTCTCGACATATATCTAAAGAAAAGTAGAAGGTGACGTTTCGGAAATAGGTAGATCGGTGTAAAAAGTGTTTGGAGCATTTCTGTCTTATAAAATAAATAATGTTATATCAAGTGGTTTTAAACAACCGCCCCAATCTACGTATTTAGCATATCGATGGCTTAGAGCAAAAACATAGTATGGCTCTATACATTGTATAGAGCCATACTATGTTTTTGCTCTAAGCCATCGATATATCCCTCGAACAGGTAAAGGTATTTAAAAAACTTAACTTGAAAAATAGATAAAGTAGAAAACCAGTAGGAAACATCTCTTTAAGATATTAAAATAAGCAGAATGTATCTCGGAAAACAGCTCTATAGCTGTAATTATGATGTATGGAATTTCGATGCAATAAATGGAATGATTGTTCTTTATAATTGTCTCCTGTGCAAAATAATTGCTGCAGTTTGATTGCCATAAATACTTTTTGGGCTAGGCGACGTTATTTTCTGCGATGTTATTTGCCGAAGAAGACTATGGAGAGAAATTGCTTAGTTTTTGTCGGGTTTTAGATGACAATCTTTATAATCAAGATGTATTGTTCATATGTTCAAAGAAACCGAGAAAAGATATTTTCTGGAATAGGATCTCTCTGTTTTAACTCTGTCGACATGGAAGCAAAAAGAGATAATACAAGCAAAGTCTGTAACACAATTCCTCTTGGATAAAATAATAACAACGAGTGCATATACTGGCTGTCAGCATTGTTGAGAATTTTCTACTTTGTATATTGTTCGAATATAACAAATTTATAAAACTAAACTGTTGAACGCTGACCTTTACGTGACGTATTTCTGTTGGTTTTGCTATTGTAATGTCGTAACTACATCCCATTCAAGATGTAGTTACGACGATTAGCTCGCCAAACAATGATTTTATCCATTCATTTTTTTGTTGTTCCATGTTCCACTGCATATTTAACCCTTACTTGTACAAACCCGGGATTTTACGTTGCTGTGATTTTATATTCGAGAAAACATTGTGGAAAAAGAAGGAATTGCTTGTCACAAGCAATTTTACCTTTTCCCATAATATTTTCTACCACATAGGATCATTTCATTTCCAAATGCATCTAATTTTCATTGCCTTCTGCATCCTCTTTAATTCGAACCATTGTAAAATTAAAAAAAAGATAGAAGAAAACACTCAGGAAAAGGCTAAGTAAAAACTTGTAAAAGTTGAAAAAGAGAGAGAAAAGAAGACCCTGTTCCTTTGGTATTCAAAATGGTAAAAATATATCAGTTCAACCCTTGTCACACTGAATAAAATCCGTACTGATAATTGCATAAAATGAGAGGGTTGAACTTTGAAATACCGGATAATGAAATTCATATTTTTTTGTTTATTTATTATAATTTCAACTCCGAGATTAATGCCAAACATGTGGTTTAGACTAAGATCAGACTGTACATATGTACAGGCCGATCTTAGTCTATTCCACCTCCAAAAGCAGAAATATTCCGGGTTCAGCATGACATGGGTTAACCTGGAAAAAATAAAATAAGAGATACCTTTTAAAAATTTGGTATCTATTTTCAAAAAGTAAAAGTTTTTCCATTAAACAAGACTGAAATTATCGACCCGACAAAAATTTGAATGTTTGCTGGTAAATAGAAAAAAATTAGTACCTTTTTAAGTTTGGATAGTGAAAACTGCTTTTCACCCCTTCCCTCTTTCCTGTTGTTGTTTATCGGGGGTATCGATGTTCATGTCGAGGATTTTAATCATTTTCCTCTAATATAATGTTTGAATACATCAGAGTAAACTGGGGTATACGTAGGCTGTCAATCTATTTTTCGATTTCGCCGGGACAGTTTCCTTGAGTATTGGGACAGTCACGATGTGCAATTTAACTTTTGAAATCAACATCACTGAAACCAACGTCATTGTGACGTCACCAGGAGTTATATTCGCTAGCCGAGTTTCGATTCTGTAAAGATCGGTTCAAAACTGATTTTTTGTAAATATCGACACTTAATGTTGTTTTTACACTTACCACTTAATATGACATAATTCAGGACGTTTGTTGATTCTGTTGAATTTGGGTCATATGCAAATGAGGACAAGTAGTTTTGACAGCCGAATTGAGTGAACTCTATTAATAACACGTGATTCCGCTGAACCTTTGCTAGTTAACAACGAAAAACCTTGAGGACGCCATCTGTCTAATATGTGAGTATGAAGTGCTCGTCGGCTATTTAAATATTTTCCTTTCTAAGTTACAGAAACATCGATACCTCTCAATTACGAGTCGTTAATGCATTTATATTAAGAAGAGAAAAAGTTACTTTCACTTACCGGTCCAATTTGACCAATTGAAATCCTGCTTCATCAAACCATATTCCTTCTTGGTCGCGTCGAATTTGTTTGTTTAAAAAAATTGATATATGCCCTTTGAGTTGTTCTACAATTTAATAGTGCAATTACGATATCGGCGAACAGAATTGGAATCCCTATTTTGTGTCGGACAATTTCTAAATTGTATCGATTCATAATGTGTGTCGAACAAGATAAGCAATCAATCTTTTTCAAGCCACTCCCTCAATTGAACGACCACTTTTATAAAGCTACCGCAAGCGATCATAATCAAGAATCCCCTTTAAAATATACTGAACTTTTGAGAAGTTAACGAATTTGCAATTTGCTTTAAGAGAAAATACCATTTCTAAATCTTATGTTATTTGAACTCATTAGAATCGCCTCAATGAGATGTTTCTAATGAGTTCGAACAATAAAATTGAGTGAAAATTCTGCAATTTTATATGTATGCAAGCAAATCTATCCATTATAATCATGTCCCCCCCCCCCGAAAAAATCTAAACCCGGTAATCTTATTCAGGTTCTATTAGGAGGTATATACAAATATCAGACTGCACATAACTGCAGTCTGATCTTAGTCTACACCTCCTGTCTGTCCATTTGAAACCAGAATTGTTTTATGAAATTGATTTTCAAAAGAACCGAACAACAAGTATTACCAGTGCTTTCAGCCCTTTGATTTTTATACAATTCTGAAAAGGAATTTTATTAAGCATGACAAGGGTTAAACTACCATTATATCAAGCGACTAATATTTGGTCGTCCCTGGAGTAGTTGCGTAATTTTAGTTCTACCGTAAATGTAACTCCGTGTATTTTCCCGTTGAAACCGAATCCTATGAGACACGGAAAGCTCGTTTATCTATGTCTATACGGGACAAGCAATCGTTAATAACAACTGGAACTTAATTCTAGTTTCAAAAGTTTTTAAATAACGCGGTAAACTGATATGTGTAATCATCGCGATTGAAGCATTCCATTCGTATTTCAAACAACAAAACAACAACAAACCAAGAACAACATGAAACGAATACTTCTGGCTATGAAGAAGTTCCAACTTTTACATAACGTTCTTCTTTGTATGATTTTATGTATTGTTTAGGTTTCTTTCTACTTTCCTATTGAAAATACTTTTTATACTGCTTACAGCGTGCTTTAGCCATTCGAGAGAATCAAGGGTTTTTATCAAACATCAGAAAAAAGAGCCATTCAAGAAATCGACTCCGTGGCTGCATAACTCAAAGTCAAACAGCTACTAACTGCGATGACTAAACATGCTCATGTATGACGAATAACTTGCATTTAAATGCACAAGTTTCATGAGTAGTTTAATTTTTGTTTCGTCTATAAAGATTCAAGAGTTTTTATTGGTAGAATTCTTTTCTGTTCAACGAACAAAATTTGGAGCACGCAACTATTTTGCATACCGGCGCATTGAGTAGATTTAAAAAAATTTACTCTAACTTAGTGAAATATTTGCTTTGTTTTGCCTTAAGGTATTAAATCACAAGAAATGAAGAGAATCTATCATTATATTCGGAACTAAGTATGTGTGTGTGTGTGTCTGTGTTTGTTTTTGGACCCCAAGACTTAATCACACTAATGTATACATACCTTAGCGTGATTAAGTTATTAGGTTCAAACCTTAATGAAAAAAATATAAATATAGATATGTTCTTCGTTTCTAATTTGCAGTCACATGAATTGAACCCCTTTCATTGGCGGGTCCCTGTTCACGCCAATCTTCCTCCGATATTGGAAGTTCGAATTAGGTACTAAACGACAATACTTTGTATTATATGAGGCCAGAAACATACAATAAAATGCAAATCGTATGAGGCGACATAACTGTTAAATAAGCTGTAGTTACAACGTTTAAGTCACAAAACCAACGAAACTGCTGAACATAAATGTCGGAAATCGAAGTTTTCTTTTGTTCTAGATGAAAAAATCTGATTGGTCAGTCGGTTCTTATTGACAGTGGCGATCCCTCGATTGGCCTCCCTTTAATTACTTAAGAGATGAAGAGAATATTTTTTGTTTTCATGGAGGTATGAACGAAGCGAAGCGTATTCATACATAAGTGTGATTAGGTTTTTCGGTTCACACCTCCATGAAAACAAAAATTATTCTCTTCATTTCTTATCATTTAATGGCATCGAGCGAAAAAAGCAAAAGCATTACAAATTTTGATACCTTTTTATATTGGACTATTATGTGCGGAAGCATACAAAATCGCTGCGCGCTCAAAACTTTGTTCATCGAGTTATTATTATTTTTCTCGACCAATCAGAACGCCTGTTTTTCATAGACGAAACTGAAAAGGAATACAAAACAATACGTTTAATTGCATAAAACATCTTGACATGTTTACAGCAAATAATTAAACGAACAAAATGATTGCTGAAAGTGGAGAAATACAATTCTAGTTTACGAACAAACATCACACAAAATAAATAGTCATATGGGATCTACAGAAGAACAGAACATTGCGTGAACTGATGTACTATTTTCTGTTTAAAAACGAGTAATGTATATGATATATTTCTTGTAAAAGGTTTTGATCGATTGCTTAAAAGGTTTACAAAGTCTTGAATAGTCGGTCATGCGTAACTGGTAACGTTTGATATATTTTTTCCTTAAATCTGAAAATTAAAAATAATCAAAAATAGAACGTATTTAATGATTTGCGAAATAATCCCACCTGCTAAATATAGTGCACTGTCATATCTATTAACACAAACTATTCATTTAATTTGTTTCTCTTTAACTCTACCTGCTTTATCCGCAAAGTACAAGGATTTTAGGCCTTTGGCAATCGTGATAGATAACACGCCTACATTTTCTATGTTTGGACTAGATCTACGATAATTCAAATTATTTTCCTGTGATTTCTGAAAAAAAAACGGATTTGCAAATTTACGAGATATTTTAAGTTTTACCAAATTGATATATATTTGTTCCAAAATAAATCATCTATACGTTACCCGTTATCCAGAAAACCTACCTCGTGATGTGAAATTTATTCTTTTTTTCGATTATTTTTTAATAATGAATTATTATTCTGGCACCCTAACACACCCACACACCCATACACCCCTACACAAATCGAAATTATAGAAGTCATAACTGTTTTCATACATTAACCTATTACCCGCCAACAATATTTAAGACATTTCAAAATCTATATTTTGGGTTTGAAAACATTGTGGTTAATGAACTACTAGCAGTTTAGTCATTATCCACACTGTTTCTTGAAGTTTTGTTTCCTTTAGGGGCCTAGACTATTGTGGCCAGACTATTGTGACGTCAACAAAACAATTAAATTTTCCAATTTCATAAAGTAACGTCATGAAGGAAGGGTTTTCTGGATAACGGACTAGAATTAATACGATGACATCATCAAACATTGGAATTTTCAATCGTCTTCAAGTAACGTCATACCGACAGGTTTCCATGCTTATTGGATGGTACGTGGTTAATTAAGATATGAAGAGAACATTTTTTGTTTCGTGGAGGTATGAACCGAAAAAAAAGAGAAGACAATCACACTGTATGAATACGCGAAGCGGATTCATACATAAGTGTGACTAGGTTTTTCGGTTCATACCTCAATGAAAACAAAACATATTCTCTTCATCTATAACGAGCATGTGCCATCCAATATGCAGGGAAACCTGCCGGACTGTTGTTACTTGAACACGATTGAAAATTCCAATAATTGAGCATGTGTGTTTGGTGTGTGTGTCTGTGAGATTGAGAGAGATGGAGAGAGAGAGAGAGAGAGAGAGAGAGAGAGAGAGAGAGAGAGAGAGAGAGGAGAGAGAGAGAGAGAGAGAGAGAGAGAATGAGAGAGAGAGAGGGAGAGAGAGAGAGAGAGAGAGAGAAGGAGAGAGAGAGAGATCTCGTATCACATTAAATATTTTGTTCATTATCTATGTTAAAAGACGATATACACATGTATGTATAAGTCTGAAATAAAGATTTATTCATATTTTCTTCATTTCTTATAATCCAATAGCATCGAGCCAAAAAGGCAAAAACTTTACAAATTTTGATACCTTTTTGTATGGGACTATTTTGAGCGGAAGCATACAGAATCGCTGCGTGCTCAAAATTTTGTTCATGGAGTTATGAATAATTTTTTTAAACCAATCAGACCGCCAATTTTTGATAAACGAAACTAAAAATTAAATTATTAGAAGATGAAGTTGGATTTTTCCAAGTTTATAAAGTAACGTTATGTAGGCAGGTTTTTCTGGACAACGCATCATATGTAGTAAGCTAAACATCTATTAATAACTCTATAGTTGACTACATTTTTCTCTTAATATTAGTTCTTAAAATTATTC
Organism: Fragum fragum; assembly: GCA_946902895.1. Lineage (NCBI taxonomy): Eukaryota > Metazoa > Mollusca > Bivalvia > Cardiida > Cardiidae > Fragum > Fragum fragum. The sequence goes on from OX336378.1 coordinate 9,273,317, forward strand.
GTTGTCATGTTCTTGACATTGTGAAATTTAAAAAAAGCTGCTTGGCTTTTTCAATGTGTCATGGGGGCCTCCGTCGTAGCGCACAGGACTCCCAATCTTCAATTACGAGATGTCATTGATTCGATAAGCGGCGGCAACACATATTCTTTCCGACATTTGTCTCTCACCAATGGGAGGATAATCATAAACCTATGTGGGATAGAAGCTGGAGGCTAGGAAAGGATTTACTGGTGTGAGAAATACCAGGAATCCATGGTTTTGTGCTCCATCCGCCGCGATATGACTGAAATAATGTTAAGGTTGCGTTAAACCCCATTCAATCAATGATGGCATAGCGTTAACCTATTCCCACCCAACCCCGCTTATTTACGCACCCCAAGAAAAAGTCAGTAGAAAACATTGTTGACAATTTCTTCCATGTCTACATTGTTGTCAACCCCAGAAGGCACATATTTTCTAAATTCAACCAACCTGAAATTGTTGTCTGTAACTTCTTTCAGTTTGGACAAGTCTAAGAAATTGTTTCGTTATAAAGGGTTAAGAGCCTAACAGTCTAATTTTCTAAAAAGTAGCGCGCTAATCTATTAATTGTTCGAGTATTGTATCGTGTATTCAAGGCTGGTTCCAGGTGGTCGTTTCTACTTAGGAAAATATCATTCGCTATACGCTTTGATAGGGCTGCGACCGAATCGCTTTTGAAAGCTGTAAGAATGCACATCATGTTGTCACGGGTGTAATCCCCAGAACGGCCGTATATTGTTTCGTGGTATTTAACAGTCATTTTTTCACACATAATGGCTTGAACTTAGAGTACCAATCCTAAAATCATGAAACGGCCTTGACAAGGAGGCGCATTCTCACGGAAATATGATTGGTTGTATAAATCATGAACTGGTGAGAAACTGAGCTCGTTCTTTGTCCTCTTCAACCCTTCCCAGTACACGAAACTGTTAGCCCTTGGCTATCATGATGATTTATATAACTAAATAATTGGAATTCTAAACGTCAGCTGGGATTTCTTTTCACGGAATTAAACTCCTTGCTTATTATAAGAAAATTCCTGTTAAAAGGCAACAAATTCCGCCCACACTTTAGTATCTCAGATAATCATTAGTTTTATTTATCTATTTAGTGTGGATAAATGAACTATATATTTCTGTTTAGTTGGCACTTTTCTTGTTTCCCAGTTAGCGTTATTTAACCCATTCTCACACACTAACGCTTTTTGACACCCCTTTAGAAAAACAAATTGGAAAACATTGTGGTTAATCAAGATATTGCTTGTTAAAAAAAATATTCATCTCACAAAATATTTTCTACCTAGAAAGTTGAAAAAAAATCATAAACTTAAAATTTTTGTCTGTAACTCCTTTCGATTTGGAGCGACTTAGAATTTTTCGTCTTAACCCATTCCTACACAGCAAAATTTCAGATTATTTCAAATTGAAAGATATTGCAGACGACAATTTAAAGATTATGAAATTTTAATTTTTTTAAACTAACTGGGTAGAAAACATTGTGATAAATGAAGAAATTGTAGTCACAAGCAATTTCTTCATTTTACACAATGTTTTCCCAATCGCTCATTTTCCTGATTCATACAAAAATGTAGTCTTTAGACATGCTTGAAGTTAGATGAACGGCAACCTGGCTTTGGAAAATGTAGATCCCGATTTTCATGGTGCAATTTTATATCACCTATGATGATTTCGCTGCAAAAAATTTAGGGAATAATATGTTACAACATCTTGCACTAACTCTGAACTAAGGAGGAAAATGTTCATATTTCACGTTGCCGAAACTGAACTTTGAACATTGGTCCTTGTTTACGTGAAGCATTGTTGTTGTTTTCGTCGTATCTACAGCATATTTCAAGTCTCCAACCAACCGTTTTACACTTTTGTGTGTGTGTTACATGTTAATGTTACTGTACATAAATACAACGAAATGGCGCCATTTAAATCGGCTCTTAAACCGATTATGAATGAACATTTTGAAAAATGGCTGTATGATTGATCTGATATATATTTCAGATTTTAAATTTATTTTCTCTTTCCTGATTAAGATTTTTTTGCCGAATAATTGGAAAGTGTTTATTATGTGTATATATGTGATATGGTTTGATACTTCCAAAAGGAAAAAAATGGATTAATTGATAAGCAATTACTTTTTACCCACTAGAAACGGAAGCATCAATTTATTAAAATTCACTATTTCATCTGATTACATCAAACAAAGGGGTCGGGACCTAAATATCGCGAATAAGACATCTATTGACCAATCGCTAATGTCAATCAAAGAACTAACCAACCAATGAAATCATCGATTTTTATACTGGAAGCGAAATTTGAACTCCGAACAGTAGCGGACATTTATTTGCAGCATTTCTGTTGGTTTAGTGACTCAAACATCGAAACTATAGCTTATTCAAGCTGTAACCAAAGCTTATAAATTCAATTATTTGAAGTTACGACGTTAATGTCGCGAATCAACCGTTTCATTTCTGTCACTGCTCTTGCAAAATCGTGCAAATTAACCCTTTCCTGTTTTTCAAAATTTTAGACTGGTCCAATTTGAAAGACATTGCAGACAACAATTAAAGGTTAGTGCAATTTGAAAATTGACCAACCTACAGGTTAGAAAAAAATTGTGGGAAATAAAGAAATTGTTACTAGCAATTTCTTCTTTTCCCACAATGTTTTCTCAAGTATAAAATTACAAAGATGTAAAAACAAGGGATGTACAGAAAAGGGTTAACGCCGTTTAATATCAAAGTGGAATTTCCTGTCGGAGTCATTATCCGGGGCCTGTATAGTCAGTGGACGGGAGCCAGCAATCAGTACAGTTTTTGGATTTCTGATTTGGATTCTGAACGCATTTAACCGATTACCATACGACAAAATTTTAGACAGATCCAAATTGAAAGAAGTTGCAGACGACAATTTTAAGTTGGTAGAATTTAAAAAAAAAAAATATTTGTCTTAGGGTAGAAAACATTGTGGATAATAAAGAAATTGCTTGCTACAAGCAATTTCTTCATTTTTCACAATGTTTTCCAGAGTTTTTTTTCATGAGGGGCGTAAAAAGGAGGAATTATGTGGGAATGGGTTAACAAACCACGTGTGGCGATGTCTGTTAGGTACAAAGGGATAAAAGGTTGTGAAGCAATTTTGTGTGATTGACAGAAAATATATCAGGGAGACAGGAAATACTACCTTTCACTTTTTTTAAACCAGAGGGAAATAACAATCCATAGTTTATATCCATTTATATTTCTAGTAAAATATACACAGTCCGAACCAACGAAACCCGACATGTTAGAAAAAAACCCCTCCCTATCTGAGAGTGTCAAAGACAGTTCCACATATATTAGGTAGTTTATGATGGCGTCATTTTTATTCTGTATATGACATCATGATGCGAATAAACGTAATCAGGATAAAAAAAGTGAAATACTTGTACTTTAATCAATGTCGATTATATTTAAAAAAATCTTGCTATATAATAAATGGCATACTAATTTACGAAAGTGACACAACATATTGTATTTGCTTTTCGATGCGGAGGAAACGTCTGATATACCACTGGACCTTCAGTCTCTTTCCTCCGCAGCTCAAACCAAATACAAGATGTTGTATCACTATCGTAGCATAAAATTCACTATATATAAAAGGGTATTTCGTGAACGAACACCACCACTTACTGATCGATTCGGTGATCTGATTCGATGAACCAGATTCTATGAGTATATGCACATACTGATTGACGCATTTGGCATGACCACTAAGTTCCATTCTCATGCTTACATGTGTAAGTCCAAATCCGTGTGGGGGCCATATTATAATTAAACTATTTGACGGTTGAAGGGTCGCTAGCCATGCCCACTTTGCTCCGACAGAAAAGCTCCATTTATATATTAATACAATGCTTTTTTGCAAAATTTGCCAGTAGCATGTAACAAAGATTGAAATGGTTGGTTTGCGACCTAGACGTCGTAGCTACAGCTTGAATAAGCTGAACTTATGACGTTAAAGTCGAAAAACCAACAAAATATTTAACCAACTTTTAGCAGGACGTTCTGTCTGCATAAATATCAAGGATTGAAATATTTATCAACATCATTGGTCAGTTAATAGTTGGGTATTTCCTTTATCGAACTTTTGAACTACAAGGCGTGGAACCAAAAGCAAAGACTACGAATTGCCATAACGACTTATAGCCCTTTGTCGCGCGAGAAGTCTGGAATATAAGTATTTTCACATCAAATCGTCATCATCTTTATTTCTTAGTATGACCTTTCGAACTTTCGACCAGCGATAGAACGGACGGTATAATCCGGATTAAACTTTTAAACCCTCTGTTGTTTGTATTTTTAATCTCTCTAACAGCTGCTGGTCTGAGAAATAATGGAAAAAAATAACGATTGAATATTATCTGTATTACACTTTTGAACTCTAACAGAAAAGAGCCTAAAGCAAAAACTTGAATCTGCGACAATAAATTTTACTCGAGATGTCATAAATCATAAATATTTCACCTTAAAAAGATTAAATTGTTATTTTCATATGTCTGTTTTGCTTAGCTATTGGTCCAAGAAATATTGGAATTTATATTTCTGTAAATATATAAATTCCACGCCGACACATTTGGCCATTCCAGCGTTTTCTTAGATTTCAACACCGAAAACAGTACATGTACTGTGGTACTCACGTTTTCTAATCTGTTTCTTCGTGCCGCTTACGTGTTAGAAATCATTTTATTTAGGTCTCTTTTATTCTGATTTGCAGAAAAATTCGTTTCATTTTTTCCCAATTCTTGGAGACGTACCATAAAAATATCCTGAACTAGGAATATATATTTTATTTGGTTTCATTTTAATGGTTTAGATATTTAATTATCAGAACTAGAGAGAATGTGTTTGTTTTCATTGAGGAATGAAACAACCCCAACTAATCCCTCTTCTGTGTGAATCTGCTTCGCTGATTCGTAAAGATTTATTAGGGCTTTCGTTTCATATCTTAATGAAATCAACAGCAAAAATATCTGCATATCTTTAATCATTGAAAGCTATAGGGAGGTATCGATGTTTTTCAGACATTGGTAAGAAAAAATGCCAATTGTCTAAACATACGCTCAAACCGATGCTTATACTGATCTGATAGGCTTTAAGTGGCTTTTTTGGTTATATAGGAAAGATTCATCGGGATTCCAGGATATTTCTAGATATCAAGGAATACGATTGTCAACACCACATGACCTCATTTGCATATGACCCAAAGTCAAAGGTAACGAGTTGACAAGCGAAACATTATGTGACACCAAATGATTAGCACAAAACTATGGTAAGTGCCTATGTTCATATTCACCCTAACGGCAGTTTTGGACTAATTTTCACAGAATAGAAGACAGGCTAGCGAACATAACTCCTTATGATGTAACGATAACGTTGGTTTAAGCAAATTCAAACTGAATGCGGGATTCCAGAGGTTATAAGTACCGCGTGAATTACCCAATATTCTTTGCAACTGTCTTGGCTTAATCTAAAAATAGACTTACAGCCTACCTAGGTTATTATGGAAATAACTTGGTTTATCCTGATAAACGACCTCTGAGTTTTACAAAACAAACTACTTTTCAGAATATTGTATTGAAATAGTATATGCGAGAGAATAAGACTAATCAATATCTGTGACGTAAAAAAGCCAATCGATACCCAACTTTAAATGAAACGGGAAGTTATACATATAAATGTTCTTTATGGATAAATTGTATTGTTTATGTTAACCTCTCTCACAGATGCAGTAGGGTTTGTAGCGTTTAAAAAGGTATTAGATCGACATAAAATAAAGTACATCGACACCTTTATTCCATGATTACGTAAGAAGCGTCCCAGACACTTTGATCATACTCAATCACTGTGGATAAGACATTTATTAAATGCCTGGCCTTTTGTAGCTCAATTATTAACACATTAATCAAGAAAAAATGCTTTCTTCGACAAGATTCATTGTAGCTGATTCATCTGATAAACTTTCTTCATTAAAAGCTAGCAAAGCGTCAGCTTTGATAGCTTAAGTTAACAGACAAAATTTTGAGGTGATTTCAAAGTTCAACGAGAAGTTCAACTGCCACTGGAGGTTTAACAACTAATCAGTTGAATGCATACACCATAAAAAGTAGTTCTTTTATATTTTAAGAAATTAAAAACTCTATTCAAATTGTGGTGCACTCTTTCAAAAGCATGCGGTCTAACCCATTCTCACTCAATACGGCTTTTTAAGCATCTCAAGAAAAATGTTTTGGAAAACATTGTGGACATTGAAGAAATTGCTTGTATCAATTTCTACAATGTCAACAATGTTTTCTTCCGCATTCCACTATCTTGAAATTGTTGTCTGCAACTTCTTTCAATTTGAACCAGTATAAGATTTTTACATAATGTAAAGGGTTAACTCCTGGGTTACTTTAACCCAGTTTATTTTTCATGATAACCTTTGACTATGAGGATTACTTAACAAAACTACGCTCTGCTAGCTTACAGAACTTTCAGTACTTTGATTTTTATATCCTCATGTATATTGTGTTAAGATGTAGATACCGGTATTTAAGTTCCCAGCATTTATTTAATGTATTTATTAAATTCATGTATTTATTTATTTTGAAAATTTCGCTTCTTGTAACAAAAATCCCCGCTAATATCAAATATCAATTTAGTGAAACCAAAATGTAAACAGTTTCAGGGGAAAAATGGAAATAACAAAATAGGTGGGAAAACACGTCTCTGAGCTCGGAATGTCAATCAAGAAAAATTATGTAAAAATACAATCCTACGAAAACACATTCTATTTTCACACGGAAATTGAATGCCATTATTTGGTTCGTTATAAAGAATATCCTAAATTCAATTCGTGTTCGACCACGTGCTGTACATGTATATCGTATTTTACTCAAGCTTATATTTGTTAGAAACAGACTTAACCCATTCCCACAAAACAAAATTTTAGACCTATCAAAATTGAAATGAGTTTGCAGACTATATATAAAGCTTATGAAATTTTGGCTTTTTTAAACTTTCTGAGTAGAAAACATACTGTAAAAAGAAGAAATTGCTTGTTACAAGCAATTTCTTCATTATACACTATGTTTTCCCTTTTAGTTTTCTTGATGGGCGTCAAATAGCGTCATTGTCTGGGAAAGAGTTACTATGTACTTCATTTGATTGAACCGTTTGATTACAATTCGATCTGTGTGGTAACACTTACTTCTTATTTACAATCTTTTTAAGATTGAAAACTAAGTCCCAGATACGTAAGAAAACGTTGTAAAACAAGCAATTTCACCTTTTCTAACAATGGTTTCTCTATGCAAGTCTTAAGGGTCGTGAATTAGAGGTTATTCTTAAAAATAAGATAATCTATATGAACAAATTCGTACACGAAAACGGACATATCACACAACTATGGCAAAACGGACTTCCACCATCAGTATTTTCAGTTCTTTGATTACATTATGCCAGTAGTTCTGTGATTTTTTCGAGTTGGAAATAAAAGTAATTTAGTATTATTTACAAATTGTTGCATCCTAATTGTAACAATTTCTTCCTTTTCTTTAAAGCTTATTAACTTATTGGATCAGTGAGTCAGTTAACAACAGTATTTCCTCCTCAGAATTGGTTTTCAAATAAGAGATGAAGAGAATATTTTTTGTTTTCATAGAGGTATGAACCGATAAACCTAATCACACTGTATGAATACACGAAGCATCGAACGGAAAAACCAAAAGCTTTACAAATTTTGATACCTCTTTGTATGGTACTATTTTGTGCGGAAGCATACAGAATCGCTGATCGAAAATTTGTTTATAGAGTTATGAATAATTTTTTGCGACCAATCAGAACCCTCGTTTTTGATAGACGAAACTAAAGATTGAATTATTCATGGTTGGTATGAAAACATGGGTTACAGGTACGATTAGGTAATGCCTACCAAATTAATTTTAGGGTACATGTAACGAGGCATCTTGTCGTACCAAGGGCGGCGAACGTTCTACTTACGTTGTATGTATAATATTTTGCTTGAAGAAAAGTGAAATTTATATATCAAAGTTAAAATAAACAGGAGTTTTTGCAGTAAAACGACGATCATAGTAGGATTATGTAATAGCTGTGGACAAAGTGTTCTTTAGGCATTTAGGCGGTATACAGCATCTTATCACGGTACCAGAGGGCTTTACCGAAGCCGTATGTAAGAAGCCCTCTGATCGGCAGTCACAGAAATCGTGTTTGACGTTTTGATTGGCGGGTTAAAAATAGATCGTACAGAAAATACCTATTCATTAGGCGAAGGGATATAGAAAAGGATGGTCTCGATATCCCTTCACTCTTGAGGATGGTAACAAGGTGGCGCCCAACGATCACGAATACTTATTTATACAGATTTATATCTGTTCTTTCGGTGTCCATTACAGAGAACCGATCTTAATGTACAGAATATTACAAGCCGCTTGTATATCCGACCGAACTAAATTTAAAAAAGGGGGAATAGAGAAAAAGAAAAAAACATTTTTCAAAAAAAAATCCTTTACTTGTCTTAAGAAACGATGAGATTACTTTTTATTTCGTTTTTGGAGTATAAAATGTATTAAATAAAACCCATGATACACTTTACCAATCCCCGAGATGGGATAAGGTTTTCTTTTGGTAATGGGTTAAAATGTTCTTATTTTATCATTATTATTATTTTTGATAAAGCTACTTTCGACAAACTAGACAAATCGATGGTTCAGCGCGAAACAGTTGTAACTGCCTATAAACATATAGGCAGTTACAACTGTTTCGTGCTGAACCATCGAAATGCTTTTTTTCCATGGAGCTGTGACATCTAGTTTCCCTTATATCGATGAAACTGGCGTTAATGCATTTGTCAACTCTCGCCTATCTGTGTAGATATATCATTATCCTAGGGATGGTTGGCATTAGAGAGATCTAAAATACATGTAAAATAGAAGCTCATTCCTTCAGGGAATCTAAACAAATATTAAGCTATTAACGATTCCGTGTGATAACAATAATCAAAGAATCGGTACCTCGTGCATGCAGATCCATTGAGATTTCTTTTTACAATTTATACATGGCTCGAGAAAGAATAATCATACAAGTTTGGTTGTTTTTGTTTTGGGTTTTTTCGGGGGGGGGGGGGTATTTGAAAGATTAAAAGTAAAACCAAAAAGAAAAGGAGACGAAGAAGTTAACAAATTGACCAATCGCGGCTGTCAATCAAATAACCAGTCGACCAATGAAATCATTTATTTGGACAAGAAATGAGATTTGATCTCCGACATTAGCCGACATTCTTGCTATCATTATTTTTTTGGTTTGGCGACTTAAACGTCGTAACTACATCTTATTCGAGATAGCTTATTCAAGCTGTAGCTACGAATTTTAAGTCGCCAACCAAGTATACTAAGTTCCGAACCAAAAAGCAAAATTTCAAACTCAGGGTTATTTACTTTTTTTACAGCATATTGATATAAAGGCTACTTACATAATCATGAAAGTTTTTTGTTTATCTCAACGAAAGCAAAGAATATTCACTTCACTTCTTAAAACTTAATTCCTGCAAGCTTAATAAAGCAAATATTTTACTAATTTTGAGTAAAACTCAATGGATCTACTTCGTGTGCGAGCATACAAAATACATGTAGTTGCCTGCTCAAAATTTTTGTTCGTGGACGCTTCGAAAATTCCAGTCAATCAAACGGTTTAATCTTGTTAGACGAAACTTAAATAAAATTATAGCAGAGTTGACAAATTTATTCCTGTCGGAATAGAGTGTGCTAAGTTTTCAGGACATTAAAACATAAGACCGAATGTCTAATAACTAATGCATTGAGTGGACTTAAATAAGAGTTTAACGCAACTAATGCATTGAGTGGACTCAAATAAGAGTTCAACTCTGAATGAGTTTGCTTTGACTAAATTAGGTACATTGTTGCTTTGTGATGTTTCTTGCATGTGTTAATATTGTAGATTGTATATGTAAGAGGCCCACATGGAAGATTGGACACCAAATGTGTAGCCTCTGTAAATAAAGACGTTATTATTATTATTATCAAAATACTGAAAAGATAAAATGATTTTTCTTATATGTGGATCCGTAAAAGATAGCTACCTGTGTAAGAAATACAATTTGTATTATACATGTGATACAGATAGATGGCGTATTTCGTATTTCAGAATTAAATATTTCACCAAAACTACCATAAACCCTATGTTGTGGGTACTCATTTGAATCGTTTCAACGAGACGATTCAAATGAGTACCCACAACATAAGGTTTCGTTTAGAAATAAGGGTTTTAGAATGATGTTAACCCTCTTATCCAGACCTCTATGTATATGTCCCTTGCACTCTGAAACAGATTTGTTTGTATAAAAAAGAAGCTATGAATTAGGAATTTGAGGAAAAAAATAACAAAATGTTTCTGTTTTGTGATATCAAGTTTGTTTTCGTCTTATCTAACTGTTGTTTTGTAAGAAGATTTGAGATAGTAAATTACATAATCAAAACTCTTCTCTGAATCTGATCAGTAGGGATTGTAGGTCAAAAGCTTGTTTGGCAGATCAATGGATGCTTTATGGTGCCGATTTTTATCTGATGTTTGAAGTTTGTATTTATGTGGAAAACGTGCTGTTTATAATTATGAGAATCTGGATTCTCTTTTAGCATAAAGAATTCGCATACAGAAATAGACTGATTGTTTTTTTGAAAAAGATGTTTGTTTGTTTGAATGGGGCTAAACGCCACTTTTAATAGTATTTCAGTCATACCGCGCCGGCTGGAACACCTAACAATGGATTCCTGGTATATCTCATGCCAGTACCACCATTACATCCTTTCCTAGCCACCAGCTGCTATCCCCACTTAGGTGTACGATTATCCACCCATTGCCGAGAGACAAATGTCGGAAAGGATATATGCCGCCGCCTGGGAACGAACCCCTAACACCTCCATGATTGAAGATTGGAAGTTTGATGTGCTACCAACTGCGCAATGACGGTGGCTCGGAATAAAAAAAAAAAAAAAAAAAAAACACTTCGGCTTCCAACGGAAACAAATCCGGGATTTTACGTCACTGTTATTTTATACTTGAGAAAACAATTTCTCCTCTATCCACAATAGAATCGTTTCATTTGAAATTGCATCCGATTTTCATTATCGTCCGCAACTTCTTTCAATTTGGACCAGTTTAAAATTATATATATATATAAAAAAAAAAAAAACTTCAACAACAACAAAAAACAAAATAGGGAAAGGGTTAAGTCAATTTTCTCAAGACTACGCAATTTATCGTTGTAATGTGAATGTTTAAGTCAGAAACGAGTGACGTGGTATACGGAAAAACGGCACCAGTGTTACCAATACCGTAAGAAAAATAAACAAATAAAAACGCATTTAAAAGGAACAAAATGACAAGAAAGCATGGGTATTCTCGTGGTCTGTTTGATTGTTTGTTTGAATGGGGTTTTACGCCGCTTTAAACAATCTTTCAGTTATATCGCGGCGGCTGGAGCACCTAACAATGGAATCCTGGTATTTCTCACACCAGTACTACCATTACATCCTTTCCAAGCCTCCAACTGCTATCCCAAATAGGTCTACGATTATCGACCCATTGGTGAGAGACAAATTGTCGGAAAGGATGAGTGCCGCCGTCGGGGATCAAACCCGGGACCTCTAGATTGACAGTTCGACGCGCTATCAACTGCGCTATGACGGCGGCTCTCGTGGTTTGAGTTAGCTTGAAAATCTCGGGCTGTGGATTTTGTGAAACGTCTCATGTCTATTTCACATTTACCGAATTGCTGGTAAGGTACATTTATCAAAGCTGTATTTACGCCATTTTGGACTCCCATCGACGACATGTACATAGATAAAAATGTTTTGGATGTTAATTGTATGATTTCATTAAAAAAAAAACAATAACAAAAACAACAAAAAATAAAACATCATAAATCCCTTGGATATCGCTGGACGTAATCAGCTATCCATCAGACGCTTGCCCCGCCCATTTACTTCCTAGGCTTCGCCCATTAACTCTGACCGAAAGTTCCGCTTCGATTTTTAACAGCTTTTTTTGCAAAATGTATGGCCAGTAGCATGTAACAAAAAGTAAAATGGTCGGTTGGTGACCTAAACGTTGTAACTACGGCTTGGATAAGACTCTTTTGGGAAAAAATATAATCGAAAGGAATCTTGAAATCTTCGTTCAAATTGTGTACAGATTTTTCTATAAATAATTTCAGAAAGGGCCAACAACCCGCGTTGAAAAGCTTTGCCGAACAGAAAACGGAAATGAATATGAAGACTATTTTACGTTACCACCATAAAATGATTTTGGAATTAATTTTTCGTTTTCTGTTAAGCAAAGCGTTTCATATCAGGCTCATTATCTTTGATGAAATTAGAGTGTGTGTTCTTTTTTGTGTGTATGTTTTTTTAACGATTTCAACGAAAATTTCAGGGGTCCCTTTGGTGAGAAATTCTGTCCCTGCGGGAGCCATAGAACCTTAACCCATTCCCACACAATCCCTCCTTTGTACGTCTCCAAGATAAAAAGCTTTGGAAAACAATGTTGACAAAGAAGAAATAGCTTGTTTCAAGCAATTTCTTTAATGTCCACATTTTTTCTACCCCAAAAGACAAAGAATTCTGGAATTCCATCAACATAAAAATGTCGTCTGCATTTTCTTTCAACTTGGATCAGTTTAATATTTTGTAAAGTGGGAATGGGTACAAGAGGTCATAAACACTGAAAGGAGTTGAATACTTCACAAGTGAAATATTTCTGGCGTGCAAATTTTATGACGCGAATTAACCAAAAGAAAATACATGTAAGTAAATAGGATGACGCTCTTTCCTTTTGAAATCCGCTTTTGATAAACAAGGCTGGGTACAGCTTTTAGACGTCATTCTGAACGTAAGGCTTAGGTAATTGTTTTTATATTGCATTTTCTAATTTGTCTCATGCAAAATTCATTGTTTGCAATGTGTTGCAATGTGTTTTCTATTTTCTAAGATTTATATAAAACATTCCTACAAGATTAAACTCGTCTCTCACAAATCCCGACGGAGACTCATTTCCAACGGATCTGGAAGATCTTGTCATTTTTATTCTATAAACCTGGGGTGTTTTTTTTTATTTTTTTTTTTTTATCTTATGTTATCAAATTTTTTTGCGACAAAAATGTCTTAAAACGTCTTGAATTTTGAAGAAAAAGAAATGTATTACTTCCAATCCATTTTCGAACTTGTAAGCGACATAGAATAACAACTGGCAAAATAAGCTGCATGATTATGGTATTAACGTTAAGCCTCAGAAAAATGTTCAAGGAAAAAATCCCTCGTAGATTTATTGCGAGTTTATAACACCAAATCTTTATCAATTTATATAACGGTACCCGCAAAAACCTTACTATCGATCTTCGAACGATTTATTGATTGAATGGGGTTTTACAGTATTCGGTCATATCGCGACGCCTGGAGCACCTAAACATGGATTCCTAGTATTCCTCACACCAGTACTACCACAAACTCTCTTTATGTTGTCCCACGTTGCCCATTCCACTTAGGTTTACGATTATCCAACCATTGCAGAAAAATTTTGGTAAATATATTAAAAGAATTTTGGGGACAGAACCCGGTGTCTTCGAAAGAGATTACCTTTAGGAATTCTGCAATTGACTAACATATTTCATTCCAATGTACCTTTCTAACCCTGCAAGTAATTCTTAAAAAATAAACCACAATCAATATATGCAGAATGTTTTTCACCACATATTTATAGTTTGGAACAAAACCCAGTATATCGCCGACGCGATTAACCAGACGAATCGTCATCAAAATAAAAGAGATTGCGTAAATTAGACATTTACAACACGGTCTATTTCGGTAACACAATTAATCAAACATTAATCAAGGAAATTTTCTCGCTTCGGCGACGCGATATATCATCTGAAATTATGACTATACCCAAATTGATGAAGCTGTGGCTTTCAATCAGATAATCAGTCGACCAATGAAATCATTCATTTAAACTAGAAGCTACGATATTGATCGCCGTTTATGTGAAGCATATGTGTTAGTTCGACGACTGAAACGTAGCAACTACTGCTTGAATAAGCTGTAGTTACGATGTTTAGATCGCCAAACAAACATTCTTCTTTTAGTGACATGTTACTGGCCTTATCTTTTTTTTAAAAAAAATAACGCCGTTTAAAATGGAAGTAGAACTTCTTGTCGGAGACAATTGGCGATACAAACGGAATAAGTGGGCGGGGCCAGCGATCGGTCAATTGATATGTCAGGCGCAAAAAAAAAGACCTACTAGAAAGACCAAAAGCTATCGGCCCTGACCAGGCCCTAGACTAACCAGGGTCGAAACTTGTAATTCCTTGACGATTCCCTGAATCTAGCATTTGTCTTACTATATCATCAATTTTGGAAAGCGATTTCTGATTTACCTCAGCTGTACCTAATCTCTTTGTCTAGTATTTGTATTACGGGACAGGCCCCTTTTGCTTGACGGGTCACATATTTTAAAACATTCCCACATGACAAAATTTTTGACTGGTCCACATTGAAAGAAGATGAAAACAAAAGTTCAGGTCGATGAAAATCTGAAATTCTTTGTCTTTTGGGGTTGAATCTATTGTGGACATTGAAGGAATTGCTTGAAACAAGCAATTTCATCTATGTCCACAATTTTTTCTCAAAGCTTTTTTCTTGAGGGGCGTAAAAAGGAGGATATTTGTGGGAATGGATTAAGGTTAGGGGACTAGCTTTACACCATTTAGATTTTCATTATCTATGTACTCCATTCTCACACAATGACCCTTTTGGGCGCCTCAAAAAATAAAAAAAAAAGTTTGGAAACTATTGTTGAAAATGAAGAAATCACCTGAGTTTAGCATATTCTTTATTATCCATAATGTTTTCTACCTCAAAAGACAAATGATAGTAATGATAATGATAAATGAATAAAATTGTATCAGCTTGTCGTCTGGAAGTTCTTTTAATTTTAACCAGTCTGACATTTTGTCGCCTGGTAATGGGTTAGATAATGCGAACAAGGAAATAATTGTCAACACGAGAGATTGGTTGAAAAAAAAAGTTTATTAGAAAGGAAAACTGCGATCCCGAAAATTTGTTGACAACCTGAGCGTCTCCTTTATATATCATCGCATGGAATTCCAATTACGTCGAAACTTCATTTAAGAGATGAGGAGAATAGTTTTTGTTTTCATGGAGGTATGAACCGAAAAAACTAATGACACTGTATGAACACGCATAGCGGATTCATACATAAGTGTGATTAGGTTTGAAAACTCCATGAAATCCTCCATGATAACAAAACATATTCTCTTCATTTCTTATAATTTAATAGCATCAAGCGGAAAAAGCAAAAACTTTACAAATTTGGATAGATTTTTGTAAGGAACTATTTTGTGTGGAATCATACAAAATAGCTGTGTTCTCAAAAATTTGTTTTGGAGGAAGGAATATTTTTTTCGACCAATCAGAACGCCCGTTTTTGAAAGATGAAACTAAAAGTATTTTGGTATGATCTAAATTCTGATTGGTTGTGTTTGTCAAATTATTTTATTATGGAAGGGGAAAAAAGAACACAAACAAATTGCCATGAAAGAAAATCTGTACGGAACTATTTCGTATCCTTGCTCACAGAATAGTTCCAGGACGAATGCTTAAAAATCTTGAAAGGATATATGCCTTTTTTTATTAATTGATTGATTGAATGGGGTTTAACGCCGCTTTGATAGTATTTCAGTCATATTGCAGCGCTGGAGCACCTAACAATGGATTCCTGATATTTCTCACACCAGTACTACCACTACATCCTTTCCTAGCCTCCAGCTGCTATCCCACTTAGGGTTACGATTATCCACCCAATGGTAAGAGACAAATGTCGGAAACAATATGTGCCGCCGCCGGGGATCGGCCTTTTTTGAATCGAATTGTTTACAATGTATTTAACCTATCGAAAAAATCGACGGACCAATCAAATCATTCATTCAAAGTGACATTTATTTTTGAACTATGAAATGTATAAATCACGATGTTGTTTGGCAACTTGATAGACTTAAGTACAGCTTATATAGATGACAATTTTAAAGTTGTGAAATGTAAAGAAAAACTACATCTGTCTTGTAGGTTTGAAAACGTTGCGGACAATGACGAAATATTAATTGCTTGTATCAAGCTGTTTCTTCATAATCAAAATGTTGTCAAAAGCTTTTTAGCTAGCATTGATATCTTAAGTAAACAAACAAAATTTTGAGGTGATATTAAAGTTCAACGAGTGAAGATTGCCACTGGAGGCTTAATCGTTAATCATTTGAATGCATACATCATAAAAAGTAGTTCTGGTGCATTTCAAGAATATTACTAACTATATTCAAATTATAGTGCACTCTTTCAAAGTCGTGCTATCTAACCCATTCCCACCCAATTCCGCTTTTTTAAGCATCTCAAGAAAAATACTTTGGAAAACATTGTGGTCGCTGAAGAAATTGCTTGAAACAAGCACTTTCTTCAATGTCCACAATGTTTTCTTCCAAATTTAACCATCTTGAAATTGTCGTCTGCAAATTCCTTCAATTTGAACCAGTATAAGATTTTGACAAGTTGTAATGGGTTAACTCCAGGGCTACTTTAACTTATTTTATTTATCATGATAACCTTTTACAAAGAGGATAGATTAACAAAACCATGCTTTGCTAGCTTACAGTACTTTCAGTACTTTGATTCACTTGAGACGTGAAAAGGCGGGGGTTTTGTGGGAATGGTCGGATGAAAAGTGTAATCTCCCAGGCTATTCAATGTCTGGAGTTCACGCACACGTTATATTGTTGGAAATGTCACACACAGGTCCGTTCTAATCTCCTTGGTCACGTGACCTGATATTTCGTGTCAAACATCACAGATTTCTGATTTTTACGTCACTTTTGTATAATATTTACGAAAAAATTGTGGAAAAATAAGAAACTCTATACATTTTAGATTTTTAAGCATTTGTTATTTGCAACCTTTCTTTGGTTTTTGGGGAAAAAAGTAAAGGGTTAAGAGATAAAGAGATAGTTGTTTTGTTTTCATGGGTGTAAGAAACTAAAAAATGTATCTTTGAGACCGATAAGCAGAAATAAAAGTAAAGAAAAAGGTTTAATCGTTTTGACTGAGGCCGATCAACCAGTTCAAAAGAGCAAAAAGGTAATTTTGACCATATATAGACAAAACCTCATTCCGATATTAGTTTTTCATGCGTCTGAAGTTTCCCTTGCTGTAAAATTGCCCGTTTTAATAAGAAAAAAATCTAGGACAGGAAATTAGAAATAGATTATGATATGAAATTCCGACTGAAAATAATGTGAACGTCTAGCTGTATTAATTACTTACTTAGTTTGTAATTTAATGTATTTTAAGAAGTCCGATTCTCTTCGTACTCAGACATGTGATTAGGAATCCGAAATACGATTTGCTAGTGTTCGTTTTTGACTCTCAGAACTGGAATTTACCAATCGCTGGCCCCGCCCACTGACTCCCTAAGCTCCGCCCATTTACTCCTATAGGAAGTTCCGCTTGGATTTTTAACGGCGTAATTTTCCAAAATTAATGGGCAGTAGCATGTAACAGAAAGGTCAAATAGTTGGTTTGAGACCTAAACGTGGTAACTACAGCTTTGATAAGCTGTAGTTACGACGTTTAAGTCGCCAAACCAACAATACTTTGAAACATCGGAATTAGTCGGGGAATATCGTTTGTCTTCGGTTGATGTCGATAACGACTGTATTGCTAGCGGAAGAAAATGACGTAATAGAAACGTCATGGAAACCACATAAAAGGCAATTTTCGGTACAATCGACAGATAACGTGTTTACCCGACGAATTCCGGTTCAGTTCGGTTTGTATTTCGATGACTTATTTGGCGTCTCGTAACGCTGAATTATCTTTGTTTCTTTTTCTTTCTTTTTTCAAAGTTATGAACAATCATTTTCATTACAAAATCTGCTTCATCCCCTTCTTACAAATGTCTGAAAGCAGTATAGTTCAAAATTCGAAAATTGAGAGCCAACGTTTTCCTCTCATATAGTCTGTGCAAGAGCCGCTTTAGACCTGAAAGTTTCTACTCGATTCACTCTCTTAATTATTTCAAAATCAGTTTTTTGCCCCCTAAGCATTCAATCAGATTTTTGCTACGATCATATTTAACTTCCTTGACATGACAGGGACACAATTCACCATAACCATTTCCCGTACAATTCCTACTTTTAACGTCCACTTAATTTTATACTTGAAAACAACAACAACAACAACAACAACAACAACATTAACAACAACAACCAAAAAAAAAAAAAAAAAAAAAAAACCTGTGCTAGTGAAACGGGAAAGCGTTAAGAATTAATCTATATGGGATCTAGATCATAATTATACTCTTTATTGTATTTTTACGCATTGCATTGCAGTACTTTATTCATGCCAGAGTCTTTACATGATATTACAACGAAAATATCCGACAGAATGAGTATAGAATCTATCTACTTTGTTGCGGAAATCAACGGATCGTTGGCAACGCCCACCGAGCTCCGTCATATATAGTTTCGTATCAAACAGTTGTATTAAAGTCGTTTTATCGATGGTGTTCTACGAAAACCTCGTAACTACAGCTTGGAATAAGCTGTAGTTACGAGCTTTTCGTTGAACACAGACAATAAACTATATATTACAATGATAATATATGATCGAATAACTTCTAAATCGTCTAATTATCTGGATATACTATTGTTGGAATTACAAGTTATGAAAGAAGACACTATGTATATGCTGTTCTCTACCTGAGGAAATTTGATCTTGCACAAAGTATATACAACGTGAGAAATGATAATTTAAGCATGATTGTCAATAAAAAAGATCGATAAACCAATCAAGTCATATTCAGACAAGATGTGAACTCCGACATTGGCCGACATTCCTGTGACTTTTTATTCATTTATTTAGTTTTTTATTGTTTGTGTGTTTGTTTGACGACTTTCACGTACTCGTATCTTATTTAAGCTGTAGTTACAACGTTCATGTCGCCAATCCACCATTTTATTTTTGGTCACACAAATGCTTTGATAATAAATTCTAGGTGAAAAAAGTCGTTTCACATTTAAATCGAACTCCCTGTTTGGAGGTCAATGCGCGTGGTCTGCGATCCACGAATTTTTCCCGTATCAATGCATGTAATTGGTAACTTTGTGTCAATAGTATTTTCTGATATTGTAATATCCCCTAAAGACTTTGGACTATAGCGTAAACTTCAAGACGCAATTTCTGTTCTGGCAAAGTGATATCTGAAAAATTAATTCGTATGTTGCCATGTCTGTAATTAAAATTTTAATCTCATTAATCAAAACATCAAACGGTGGTTAATATTAAAAGCTAGACACACTTGAGATTTTTGAGGTCTTAGATTTCTTTGTTACAACCAAATCTTGGCTCAAACATGACAAGTACTGAATCACAAAAGGAATTGCTTTGATAAGCTGAATGGGGTTTAACGCTACTTTTAACAGTATTTCAGTCATATCGTAGCGGCTAAGGCTTCTAGCCAGTGATTCCTGGTATTTCCCACACCAGTACTACCATGACACCCCTTCCTAGTCTCCAGCTGTTATCCCACTTAAGGGTTTACGATTCTCCAACTAGCGCTTGGAGACAAATGTCTGAACGAATATTTGCCGCGACCATGGTTCGAACCCTTGACTGAATGGTTGAATGTCCGACGCGCTACAAACTGCGCTATGGCAAGGTCTAACAAAATGAAGCATTCGATGAAAAAAAGAAAAATTACATAGAAGATGTTTATAGCAATGGAACTATGTTATATGGTGGAACACTTCTATGTTCATTGTTCTTTCATAACACATAGCTTGCTATCATTTTCTCAGATATAACAAAAAATAATCTTTAAAATATGTCGATTTCATGTAAAAGAAATTGGTATGTACGTTGTAAGTTGAGAAATACTTAGAAAATTGATACCTTGACATATGTTAGCCGTATATAAATTCATACTCAATAACCGATTTCCACTTTATCCCTCTTTCTACGCCTCTCGGAAAATTGTTTCGGAAAAAATGTGAAAAATGAAGAAATTGCTTGTCGCAAGCAAGTTCTTAATTTTCCACAATGTTTTCTATTCTATAAGATGGAGAGTTTCAAAATATCTTCTACTAAAGATGTCGTCTGCAACATTTTCTTGAACCTGTCTTATATGTTATTGAATGGGAATGGGTTAATTGATTAATAGATAAATCGAAATTAAATGATACAAAATAAGATTATACGAAAGTTAAATACTGAGGTTTTATTATTTATGAGAAAAAGAGTAATGATAGTGGTACCACAATATAAAAACTCTATGGCTCTAGTTGGGACAAAATTCCTCTACAGAAAGGGATCCTCAAATATTTCGTTAAAATTGTTTACAAACCCTATATGAATAATTCGAAATTGTTCACAAATCCGCTATGAAAAGTATTGTCGAACAGAAAACGAAAATGAATTTCAAAATCATTTATGTTGCTAAGATGAAATAATTCGGAAATTTATTTTCGTTTTCTGTTCGGTCAAGCTTTCCATAGCGGGCTTATGACCAATTCTGAAAGTATTGGCAAAGGCGTTTGTAAACAATGTTAACGAACATTTTACGATTCCTTTTTGTAAGAAGTTTTGTCCCTGTGAGACACATGGAGCCTTTAAGAAGTTTTGTTTCGTTCCAGTGACGGGATTTAATATGTTTCCTAAACTTATGAACCGCCAAGGTTATTTTTATGCACGTTAATAGATATGGATCTTCTATTTTAGACTTAAAATTATATCTTATACTTTCAGGGCAAAAGCAAAATGAAGTTCACACTACTTAACCAGACAACAAATGGAGAGGATCTTTATTTAGACCACAGTGACGTACCGGAAATAATCATAATCACGTGCATTCTGTCGATGTTTAGCGTTATAGGAACGACCGGAAACGCCTTTGTTTTGTACGTGTTTTCCCGGAAGAGAGATAAAAATACATCGACGGTTTTTATTCTAGCCTTAGCTGCGACGGATTTCCTGACATGTTTGTTCATCATTCCATTCACTATCGTTTTCGAGTTTCTTCATAAACAACTGTACTACGACGGCGCGTGCAAATTATACCAGTTTTTAATTACATCCAACGTTCCCTTCAGTGCTTTCATCATGGTCGCAATAGCCTTTGATAGATACTTCTGTATTTGTCGGCCTTGGATGAAATTTCTGGATATTCGTTTCGCTAAAAGGATTATCTTGGCGTTATTAGTGTTTGTCATCTCACTCGGGCTAATTACGTGCCTGGCTTACGGCGTGTATCATCATGTTGATATCTACTTCGAGATTACAGACTTTAGCTCCCTATCACAGGATGTTAATAGTGCCCTGAACTCGTCCGCTCTTCGTGATGAGAGGTTAGTGCGGATCACGGAGGCCAATCTACCGGGGAATATTATCACCGGGAATCTATCTGGTCATAACAGCTCAGAGCGGGCCTTTTATAAGTCAACAATATTGCAATTTACCGGGTTCTGCTATCCTAATGAACTCATAATTGGTGTCGACTTTCGCAAGATTTACCAGACATTTTACGCTTCTCTTTTCTTAATTGCTTTCATTACAGTGCTGGTATTATACGCGCTTATTTACAAGTCAATTCTAACTAGGAGATCGAAAAGGCTGAGAAACTCGATAGCGCAGAGACATTCAAATGGGAGGAGATCAACATTGCTCACGTCGGTATTTATGCGCCAATCAAATACCTCGGACAAAAGGACGGTTGTTGATCCAGAGTTCTTTAACAATCATGTCCACAAAAGTGATCAGGATAAGATAAAACTTACTAGTAATTCCAATGGCATTGTCCACGATTCTAATACAGATATCTGTACCAAACTTACAGAATGTGCCGAGACGAAAATGAATGGAGAAAAGCCGCCGTTACAATCAACAATTACTAAAGTAAATGATCTTAAGACTACCCCTGGAAAATCTAGAAAACTATGTGTGAAAGCAGTCAAAAACACAAACCATGCACGATTTCGCGATTTCGAACAATCGAAACCATACGAGAAAATTCACACCGAGCATGATAAGAATGAATCCAACTTGCACGACATTCATGAAACTACTCTAGCAACACCAACGGTCACTATTTATAGAAAAGATACACGCAAGAGCGTAAGAGAAAAACACAGAATCGCAAATATAAAAACAGCGGGAATTTTATTCATTGTGACCTTAGTGTTTATTCTTGCATTCTTGCCGGCTTGGCTCATGGCGACCAAGATAATTGGAGCTAATATGATCGTATTTTATATGTACTTTAGTTATAATGTAGTTAATCCAGTCATATATGCTTTTTTCAACCATAGTTTTCAGAAAGAGGTCAAATATATGTTAAAGTGTAGGAAACGGTATGATATATAACCGAAAGAAGGCTAAGTCATTTAACCCTTTTCGTGTTTTGCGAAATAGACCCATCCAAATTCAATGGTTTTGGAAGCGAAAAATTTAAAGCGAATTTATTTGAAAAATAAATATACCGTAGGGGAGAAAATATTGTATTAAAAGGAGAAATTGTTTGTTACAAGCAATTTATTCTTGTTCTAAAATGTTTTCTCAATTATAAAATCAAAGGGGCGTAAAAACCAGGAGTTGAACAGGAAAAGGTTAATATTAATGAACTGTTATTGATACAAAAGGACAATGCTTAATTCATGTTCTGACGGTATCAGAAAAATGTATTCAAAATGATGTTTAAAATAGTAAGTTTTCATAGCAAGCAATACTAAGATGGACACGGTTTCCTTAGCATATTATTTTCATGCTGATATTATCTTGCATGTAAGATGAAGTTTAGAAACAATCTAGGAATACATGTACTTTTTTAAAATTGTAATTCGAAAATTCTCTTGTAAATACCAAAATCAGTAATTAAAGATTTAAATAACGGTCCGTTTCGGAGATAGATATTTATTGAATGTGTTGATAAGATAATAAATTCAAATGGTAAAACCTGGTAAGTGCTTGTTCAGATTATAACTTTCCCGACGCTAAACAGTAGGATTTGAAACGCATAATAAAACAGTGCCGGTTTAGAAAGAATCAAATGGAATTACTTGTACGTTATGCCTTTTCCGGTATCATAAAAAGGCTTTTGAAATAGTACATGTAACTAGACAATAAGGGATCAGGTGCCAATACTTTCTCATATTCTACAATGTTCATACCTCGCCTGATACAACTTCTAAAAATAACCTTCGGGCGATGTGGTGATCCCTACAGAGGGGAATTTTGGGCTGGTATATTTAAGGAACGCAAAGTTTGCTGAGTTTTTTTGCAATTGCAAGTTATTTCTTCATTATCGACAATATTCTACTAAAAAAGACAAAGAATTTTCTCAAATTTTCATCAACTAAAATTCTCGACCGCAACCTTCTGGAATTCGGACAGGTCTAAAATTCAGTCGTGTTGGAATTGGTTAATCAACTTTGAAGTTTTCCATTTTGCGAGTACTGCTATTATACATGTTCATATATAGGACAAAATTTACTCTCGGTCAAATTCGACCTTTTTCGGAAATCGAAATTTATTTGCTTGATTTAATTTCTTTGTTTTATTTTCCATTTTGCGAGTACTGCTTTTATACATGTATCATATATAGGACAAAATTTACTCTCGGTCAAATTCGACCTTTTTCGGAAATCGAAATTTATTTGCTTGATTTAATTTCTTTGTTTTATCTATTTACACCAATTTCAATAGCTAAATCTATTTTCAATACGTATTTAATGGCTATTTATGCTCATTTAAGAGATGAAGAGAATATTTTTTTTCGTTTTCATGGATGTACGAACCCAAAAAAATAAAATAATAATAATCACACATAAGTGTGACTAGGTTTTTCGTTTGAACCTCCATGATAACAAAAAATATTCTCTTCATTTCGTATGATTTAATAGCATCGGGCGACAACATCAAAGACTTTACGAATTTTTATGCTATTCTTGTATGGAACCATTTTGTGCTCAAAATGTTTGTTTATAATGTAACAAATAAGTAGAATGGTTGGTTGGTTGGCGACCTAAACGTCGTAAATACAGCTTCAATAAGCTGTAGTTACGGCGTTTAAGTCGCCAAACCAACAAAAATGATTTAGAAAAATGGCGGCCAATGTTGGAGTTCAAACTTTCAGTCTAAATGAATGATTTCATTCGTCGACTGATTATTTGACTAACTCCGCGGTTAGTCGATTGCTGTTGCTTTAGTGACAAAGGGTGTTCCTAGTTACTAGCAGAAACGGCATAATTTTTACCAATCTGTGTCAAAATTGTTATTCAATTGAATATCAATTGCACCTAACTACACCAAATTAACTAGAAGGAATCAAAAGCACATTTTCCCATTTCACCTTAAAACAAGGGAAAAAAAAAGAAAAAAAGAAAAAGAAAAAAAAAAAGATGTTGCTATCAAACGACATAGGGAGAAGATGGGTATAATAAGGGGTATAATTCGTTTAAAATCCACTTAGAGTTATCCCCCTTGTTTGTATAGATTACCACGTATACTCAGAGTGTCACCTGAATGTATAGAGAAATACTAGAGATGTTAAAAACTGTCAAAGATTTCGGACGAAGATGACGACGACGTAGACACCAGAACAGACGCGAATGCAGGAGACGAACTAGCCGCATTTTCTGCTAAAACAGATAGAGATAGAGAAATAATACTTAATCCATTCCCAGACGACAATAATTTACACTGGACCAAATTGAAAGGAGTTTCAGACGACAATTTATTTAAAGTTTATGAAATTTTAGATTTTGGCAACTTTATGGGTAGAAAAGATTATGAAAAATGAAGAAATTGCTTGGATCAAGCAATTTCTTCATTTTTCACAATGTTTTCAAAATAGTTTTTCATGAGAGGCGTCCTAAAGCGTTATTGTGAGGGAATGGGTTAATTTGTTTTGAAGTAGGTAAATCTGCAACTCAGCAAAAATATTATCGGAAAGGACAACTGACAGTGACATGCATTTTCAATAAGTCGTAGACCTCACTAGGCAGTCCAATTTGGAATAGGCGTCCAATGCATAATTAATGGAATCTATCTCTTTTGACAAAACTAAATTAATAACAGTTGCTTAGCATTATTGATTCAGAGAAAAATGGAAAGAATTTGTTAAAATACAAGTTTTTTTATTTCCACATTCTGAGACTTCTTTTTAAATTTGGATAAATCTGACCAATACTTTCGGATAGTATCATCGGAGTGTTGATAAATTATGGACAAATAAGAAATCTACGGGTTTAGAATAAGGCGTCTTATAATATTTAGAGGGAGAAAATGAAAAATAAAATAAAATCTTTTTTTCATTTACGCGTACTGTGAAATTGGCAAACACTATGGGGGAATTAAGACAAATTCTACTTATTCAGAAGAAGATGAGCGTCTATGGAAAAAAGAAGGATTATCGAATATATATTTCTGTGAAAACTGACATCGGATCCCGGCTGTAAATTTAGGAAGAAAATCGACCAATCAAATAATTCAATTAGACCTGAAGTGAGCTTTGAACCCCAACATAGGCCTTTATTTATTGGAATCATGTTTGTTGTTTTGGCTACTTAAACGGTGTTATTTCAGCTTATTTTAGCTGTAGTCACACCGTTTAAGTTGTCGACCAACAATTATTCTTGTTTCTAATTGTTAATGGTCAAACAAGAGGTCTATCGCCCTTACTTTAATCAACTTATGCTGCAATGGCAACCAATGCTTTCAACAGATTTCAAACCTTATAGTTATTTTCAAAAGATGCAACCTAACGAACATTTCTGCCATTGTGTTTACCCTTCTTTATTTCTTTATGGTCGACCATCGACCTTGGACTCTGGAATTTTAGCAATTTTGAAAGAGTTCAATGTACTGATGCTTCATGCAAAATGTTAAGATGGGTCGTGAGAAAATGATTTTTCATTTTTTATTTATTTTTAATTTTACTCTTGTTGTCAAGGCAACAAGAGCTTTCAGTAGATTCCAAGTGTTTGGTTGAAATTGGCCCAGTTGTATGGGAGGAGACGTCGTTTTAAAATCCCTTCTTTATATTTATATAAGCTCAACCCTATAGGGCTCCGCCCCTTGTGACCCGAGGGTAATGATTACCATTAGCAAATCTAAAAGAGGTCAATGTACTGCCGTTTCACACAAAATATCAATGCTCTACCCCTTCTGGGTCAGGAGGATATAATATTTAACTCCTTAAAATTTCAGTTTTGGTGCCATATAACCAGACTTTTCTTTTAGCGTTTTAAAGGACAATACTTAAGGAACATTTCTGCCAAATTTGGTTTAAATTTACCGAGTGGTTTTGGAGGAGATGTCGTTTTAAAAAAACCTTCCTCATTTATATATACCACCCCCCCCCCTCGGAAACCGCCCCTGGGGACCCGCGGGTAATGATTTTAACAATTCTGAAAGAGGACAATATATTGATGCTTGATGCAAAATATCAAGGCTCTAGTCCTTCTTGGTCAGGAGGAGATAATTTGATAGTTTTCAACGGATTTCAACTATTTTAGTTAGATTATAGGACACCACCTAGGGAACGTTTCTGCCAAATTTGGTTGGAATCGGTCTAGTGGTTTTGAAGGAGATGTCAGTTTAAAATTGTTGACACACGATAGACGACGCACGCCGGACGCCGGATAGAGGTTGATAAAAAACTCACCCTGAGTACTTCATGCATAGGCGAACTGAACATAATGCAAAGTAAAATCGAAGTGTAACACCCTGTCGGAGTCAATGAGTGACTCACGGAGTTAGCCAGCGATCAGTCAATCGTTTAGGGTGGACAACATCCCTATGTTTGAGTTGGATAACAATGAGAGCTAGACTTCTAAAGCAATCAGGCAACTCAAAATGTGTCTACCCGGTTATTTCGTTCCTCCGAAATGTCTAATTGAGGAAGGTTGCAAATCGTGACAGAGGAGAATATTGTTAATCTATAAGATAAAACAATAAAGCTATCAGAACAGAGGTTTATGTGAACAATTTGCTGATACTTTCGTGTATAATAAATCACTATAGTTTAATAACGTCATCCATAAAAAAGAGAACACGCATCCCAGTGACAAGACGATGAATCGAAACCGTCTCAATAGACGCTCGATTTTCGCGAGGTATTTTCCCCAATGTTAGTAATAAAAGCATCGTTTAAAAAAGAAATTGTGTGTGTTTTTTTTATCCGCAGTTAGGTGTTCCGTCTTACATTCCCCGTTCTCATATCTTCGGTTGAGACTTCAAAAGGAAACCAGTCTCAAGATGCTTTCGGAGCCCTGGACGTTAGACATTTTAGATGAACAAATAATAGCTTGCTTCCATACTTTTTAAAACTTTTGTCTCTATGCTTTTCTTCCTTTTTTTTGTATTTTCAATGATACAGTAATTCTTGCTCAAGACACCACCTGTATAAAGCTACCACTTGTTTTCACCGACCAGTATCAAAATCCCCGTTTCAAAAACAAAGGATCTTGGATATTTTTGCTAATATAATTATGAAAACTAAATCCTCTAATGAGTTTCAGTAATATAGGAATAAATGATAATGCTGCAATAGTTTATGTAAACAGTCAAACCGATCCTTCATATATGTCAGAGAAAAGTGTATTAAGCGACCATTGTATTAAACGACCACATTTTGGCCGTCCCTTAAGTGGTCGCTCAATACAAGTTTTACTGTACTTTATTAGCAATAGATACCGTCGGATTATCAAAGACTGCTTTCTGAATTCTACGTAACCATTCCGATTTCCGTTTTCTTACAAGGCTACTCTTTGTTCTATGAGCCAACAGTGGGTCGTAAAACCGCATGCATTGCATAATAAACATCGTTTAGACGTAGAAACATTAGTGTTTCTGTGCTTTTGAACTAATTCGTCTCTTAAGTTTGAGTTTCAAAAACACCTCATTTTCAATAGATTCCTCCGGTGTTTCAAAAACTGCTTTCTGTAATATTTTTAATGATTTCTATTTTCTTACAAAGCTATTCTATGTTCAAACACATTATGTGTATCACCATGGTGTCAGTCTTCTCATGGTAAGACGCGTACTTCGGGGTCAGATTGTCCCGGAATCGAATCCTACCGGGATTCGTGGGATTTTAATTTCTATTTTTTTTTATTCGCGGGGGGGGGGAGGCTAACTCCACGTTGCTCCTATTCACACAGGTGTATAAACTGGTACATGTGAGGCTATCAACCCATTCCCAGACGGCAAAATTTTAGACTGGTCCAATTTGAAAGGAGTTGCAGACGACAATTTAAATTTTATGGATTTAACATTTTTTCCACTTACTAAGTAGAAAAAATTGTTGAAAATGAAGAAATTGCTTGTAACAAGCAATTTCTTCATTTTTCAAAATGTTTCCCCAAATGTTTTCTTTAGGGCGTCCAAAAGCGTCACTGTGTGGGAATGGGTTAAGCAAATGTGCTTTTGCTGCCAGGTTTTCAATGGATTCCAAAAATTAAGCCTTGTTTATATATGTCAGAAAAAGCAGTTTCACAAAATTGAAGTGACCACGGGTCGTATAATAAGTTTCACATTCAGAACTTATTTGTCTAAAGACGATTCGAGTGCCCGATTCTAAAGACATACAATGTTTCTAGATGATTTAACCAATTGCCTTACTACAAAATTTTAGACTGGCCAAAATAAATGTGTTCAAATGACAGTTCAAAATTGTTGTAATTTGAAAAATAATACCAGCATATAGGTAGTATATATAAAAGACATGGTAGGAAGAGCAGAAATTTCTTGTAACAAGTCAATTGACCAATCGCTGGCCCCGCCCACTTACTTCGTTGACCCCGCCCATTGACTCCGACAGGAAGTTTCACTTCGATTTTAAACGGCGTTATTTTGCAAATATTATGGCCTGTAACATGTAATAAAAGTGGTTGGCGACTAAATATGCTGTAGTTACGACATGTAAGTCAAAAGAGCCACAAAACTGCTTTACATAAATGGCCGCCAACGCTAGGAATTCAGCTTCACTCCTGGTCTAAATTAATGATTTGATTGGTCGATTCTTTCATTGATTGACAGCCACGAATGGTTCATTCTTCTTATCCAAAAATATTTCCTTGTATAATATATATCCGAGGGTCATAAGGAGCGGATGTTTTTTAAATAAGCTAGAAAATTGTTGTACAGACGAAATGCGGAATGCTTT
Organism: Fragum fragum; assembly: GCA_946902895.1. Lineage (NCBI taxonomy): Eukaryota > Metazoa > Mollusca > Bivalvia > Cardiida > Cardiidae > Fragum > Fragum fragum. The sequence continues at coordinate 9,302,682 of OX336378.1, forward strand.
ACATCGTATCCTCTGTCTTTCTCTCAGAAAAAATAAAAAATGTAAAATCGTTGGGCGACCAAATCCTTGTGACTGCAGCTTAAATAAGCTGAAGTTACAATGATTTGGTTGTCTAACGACGATAAAAGCAGTCGTTGAATGGCGCTTGTAGCTTTTATGCAGCCAATAATTTCTGAAACTGTTTATATCTCCAAATTAAGTCTGTTTTTCTTTGAGAATAAACGTCACTTCAATAGCATTTATGCTTACCGCGGCGGCTGGTACATCTAACCATGTCCACCTGTCGTTTCTCAGACCAGCTTGACCACAAGATTCGTTCCAAGCCACCAGTTGCTCATTTCACTTAGGCGCTCATACTTATCATTCGCCAATTGATTAGAGACAAATGACGTTTGTCTCAATCAACTTTTTCAAATGTCGACATTGTCGGAGTTCGAACTCACGAATCCACGATTGAGAGCTCATTGCGTTACCGACTGAGCTTACAGGGCTCAGTTCTGTATGAAGCATTGCGCCATATAAACCCTAAGCGATTTACTTATTGATGGTGATTCTTATTGTATCATTAAGGGTTAACCCATTTAAAACGACAAAATTTTAGACTGGTCCAATTGAGAAGAAGCTGAAGACGATAATTTCGAGTTGATGGAATTTTTTTTAAATTCTTGTCTAATGGGGTAGAAATCATTGTGGATAATGAAGAAATTGCTTGTTACAAGCAATTTCTTCATTATACAAAATGTTTCCAAACCTTACATATTGAGGAGCGTCAAAAATCGTCATTGTGTTGGAATGGGTTTGAAAGACTATTTCATATTTTGTAAAAGAAGATCGTGAAATATGTGCTGCATGGCTTCGATTTAAGTAATAATTTTTATTGTTTCCCGGTCGATGTCGTTTCTGCGATCTAATATAACCATCTAACAAAAGTTCTAAACATGTTTATAATCCTTGTATAGTCTGTGCGTCTCGGTCCCTGGTGCGATTCCCGACACCAGCAACTGTCTTAATTGACGTTTGTCTCACATCAGTGGAAAAATAATGGTAAAACCTACGTGAGCAGCCGGTGCTCGGAAAGGATATAGTGGTGTGAGATATACCAGAAATCCATGGTTAGGTGTTCCAGCCTCTGCGGTATGACTGAAATAAGGTTAAAAGTGACAAAGGTTTACGATTATCTACCCATTGGTGGGAGACAAATGTGGGAAAGGATATAAACCGCGACCGGGTATCGAACCCGGGACTACCATGACTAGGAGTCCTACACGCTTCCACTGTGCTATGCCGCGAACCGAAATGCGTGCAAAGAATAGGCTTTATAAAACTATAATGTTTTAGTTGTGATAAAAATCCTTGCATTGGATTCAAGCCGCGCAGGAACACTTTGGATAGTTTTCACTACTATACCGTAGTATACCATTTTTTATATACCAACGAAATTTGACTAAATTTATCAAAAATCTTCCCCCTTTCTAAAATCATTATAACGTTCTTCTTGACTCGGCGTTAAGTTACCGAGAAATCAGGTTATCTAACCATATTGTAAGAGTTCAATACATGTATGATACACATATTACTTGCTGTCGAGTCCGCGTGCAATCAATGTGTTTTTTTTATAAGGATATTTGGTAGGTATATGAGAAATCAGTAAGATGTGTTTCGTTTAAACTATTGACCCCAGACTCAGATCTGAAAAGGCAATCCGAATTATAACATTAAAACCTCCTGGAACCGTCTGGTGTATAGAACTTGTATAACCGGTCTATGACACCAAAAGATTGTCCTTACTTTTGCTTTTAAAAAATTGAAAGAAATTTCGAGATTTGCAAACATTACATAGGAATAATTCAGCTTTGCCCGGTATTAGTTTAATCGTCTCCTATTCTTGAATCCCTAATTCAGATGTTTTCGCGCCCCTGAAGATAGGCAGTGGCATTAACCCAATACTACCTTTATTAAATGTCTTACCACGAACACACGTCGAGCACCTTTGGGTTCGAACCCGCGATCACCGGATCATAAGTCATAAGTCTGTGCCACCGAGACAGTCAGTTGATACACAAACTTTTTGTTTGTTACAAGCATGTACATAATGTTTAATATCGAGGACTTAGAGCAAAGGCATACTATGTTTTTGCTCTAAGCCCTCGATATCAAATATTATTTTAGGCTCATTTTCAGTGGTTTTGACTTTGAAGATTCCTTATTATTATGATTGCCATTGTTCACGAAGGAGTTATTGGTCTAAAATAAATCAGGTAGAAAATGTTTATAGTACAATGTATATATAAATCTCCATACATTAATCAACGGAAATGGTCGTGATTTTTATCATTGAAAGAAATCGTCTCTCTCATTATGCTTGCGAATTTTAAGCTGCCGGTGAATATAAATTATTTTCTATTGTAGAGCTAGTCTTAGCCAAATGAGGTTCAAATGTAGTATAGGTTTAAATCTATTTAATCAAGATTGATTGAGAAACGAGTTCTCCCAACTTAGATTAGTACCTCTAATTCTGCTTCCAGCGGAGTATACAGACACTCGTGCCGATTGTGCGAGCCAATGACAGAACCTAGATCGACATCCTCTACCGTAGGGTCGTCTAAATCAGGAAGTTAAAGCTCTACCTCTAGACCGCGAACGCCATGAGTTATGTAGTTCTATGGTAAAACACACTGAGTTTACCCCTTTTCCACTACCAAATAAACTACAGTGGAAATGAATTTCTTCCTCGATGAAACTAAACACTCAATGAAAAATTACCATATAAAATCCGAACCAGTTGGACAGTAAACTAAATTGTATAACAGAAAGAAAATAACCTGCGGACCTAAATCCAGTAAGCGCCATGAAGCATACCTTGTTTAACCTCAAATACATTCTCAAGTGGATGTTTTCAATATTTGCTGAGTAAAGTGCGATGTAATTATGCCACTTTAACCACTGGCAAGTAATATAAACAAAAACTAAAACACAACAACAAAAACAAATAAACAAACAATAACAACAAAAAAAAAAACCCAAAAAACACGAATTCATAAACAAAGAGAAGATAATTAAATTCGGTAACGCCATATAGGCCAACTTGTTGAACATCCGCACCATGTTTAAATTGGATGCTATTAATACTTTGAGTTTGTTAGTAAAAATACGCGACGAAAATATACCCCTATACAAAGCTTTATCCGGAAGTTATCAAACAAGTTATAGGTGACGTGTGTAACTTAATTCGCAAGGCACGGTTGTTGAGCCTACGCGCCAAGTTTCAAATATGGTCTATTTATGTTTAGGTAGTGTTATCAAGGATATTGTAACAGAGATTGATTGTTATAAGGCTGTGGTGTTTTACAAACATCTTTTGTCAACAATATTTTGCGAAATAAATATTACTTATAATTAGTTGTAATTTGGGAAATGCGACACCACCTTATCCATATACATAATTCTTTATGACATTATTACCCATTGAAAGCATGATTGATTTGCATTGGCAAATCATAAATAAACCTACTATTTACGTAAAATTCTTAACAAATTTTAGAAAATCTTAACACGTTTATAGTCCACAACATCAAAAGACTCATATGGAAAACCAAATTATCAATTATGCTATGTTCGCACTGACTTGCAATTTGTTACCATTGACATGATTAACTATTGTGACAGATCGTGGCATTTTCGTCTCGGATACGAGGTGATGAGATTCGATATTCTCGATCCGATCACAATTTGTATGCTACGATCCCCGTGTCGTGCATTTTTTTACGAATGCCACGATTGACCACTCGTGGCAGGTCGAGGTATTTCTGTACACGTTTTTTGACCTGGAAACGACGGTGTGAGGGTCGATAGGTTATTTCCCGCGCTATCTGAAAACGATTTGTTAAGACCATAATTTCGAGCTAACACGAATCATCTTCCGATTAGATATGACCCTATATGTTTGATACGGGTTTTCCCGACAGAATCAAAGATATGACTTCGATCTGACTCGATCATTGCTAGCAGGGCACTTGATTAGGGACAACCAGGCACCTTCAGATACGTTCTTACGAGTTGAAGTCGATCCTCTACGATCTGTTGTGACGGATTACGATTGAATTCAAGATGTATCTTATACGAGCAGATAAGACGCAAGAAATTCGAAAGCTCAAGGCAGGACCTGTATGATTTGCACTGGCTACCAATCAAGGCCAGAATTCACAAAACTCTAACATACACTTACTAATGTTCCGGAGGAACTGCGCCTGCTTGTTTTACAGAATAATTGAACCACCAAGTACCAAAAAGGCAAGGTCTAAGGTTGGCTTGTACAACTACTCAAGCTTCATTGTACCATTCAAGAAGGAAAAAATCGGTGATAGAAGCTTTAGCATTGTAGTTCATAAACCATGCAATCGACGACCACTTGAAATCAAACGGCACCGTGGAAATTTTATCTTTTATATCTTATCTTACCCAGCTATTAATACTTTTCTTTTTAAAGTATTATTGTAAAACGCCATTGAATACATGACAATGTAAAAATAGGCGTTTCATCGAATAAATCAGTTTCAGTCTTATAAGTGGATATCACGATTTAGGCTACAGTTCGGTACCAATAGATGCGCATCAAGACAGGTAGATTGTGGTCTTTCCTTATTTTGGTCTGAGTAATGGTTCTAGCCATAATTCAATAACACTTGATAATTAATTGACCTCAGTCTGCAATTAAACTTTCAGTATTGTAACAGCATAAATTTCTACATACAGGTATTTATGTCATCACAAAACAGTAAGGAGACAGACATTTAAGCACATAACAGATAGTCAGGCAATCTGCATTGGGACAGTTTTAGAAGTGTGTGAAGTTGGCAGGACATTAGACATTAAGACTTTCTACCGAAAGTCTAACTGGGAAATTTGACATTCAAATATGAATGTCTAACTGCCGAATTAGACATTCGATTAGACATTCGACTAAGCCCGTTTTTGAATGTCTAACTGCCCAAATTAGACATTAGACATTCGATTAGACATTCGACCAAGCCTGTTTTTGAATTCACAAACTTTAGATTTAGGTATTTTATTGCTCGTAGAGGAGGAAAGACTAAAGCTTAGTCAGTATCGTAGCCTCGAGACATGGACTGGAAGATCCAGTTGCTTCCACAATGTTAACAGAGATGTTTGATTACATTTAGAAGAGAGTTGTTATAACAGTCGAGAAAAGAGGGAAGAAAGGTTGTTGTTTTTGTTGTTTTTAGACACCAAGGGATAGAGCTCTATCGATCACTAAAGATTGATTGATTCATTTGTGTTTTTTTGCACCATTTTATACAGTATTTCAGTCATAATGCGGCGGCTGGAGAACCTAACAATAGATTCTTGGTATTTGTCACACCAGTACTACCTTTACATCCTTTCCAAGCCTCCAGCTGCTATCCCATATAGTTTTACAATTTTCCACCGATTGATGAGAGACAAATGTCAGAAAGCATATGTGCCGCAACCGGGGATCGAATCCACGATATCCCATTATTGGAGATTGGGAGTCTTATGCGCTACCGACTGCGCTATGACGGCGGCTCGATCACTAAAGAAATGAAGAGATTACTTTTTGTTTTCATGGAGGTATGAACTGAAAAATCTAATCACACTGTATGAATACGCGAAGCGGATTCATACATTGTGTGATTAGGTTTTTCGGTTCATACCTCCATGAAAACAAAAAATATTCTCTTCATTTCTTATAATTTAATAGCATCGAGCGAAAAAAAACAAAAGCTTCACAAATTTTGCTACCTTTTTGTTGTGGACTATTTTGTGCGGAAGCATACAAATTCGCTGCATGATCAAAATTTTGTTCATGGAGTTATGAATAATTTTTTTCGACCAATCAGAACGCTCGTTTTTGATAGGTGAAAATAGAAATTAAATTATACCCCCATGAATACAAACAATATTCTCTTTTTTTCTTATAACTCAATAGCATCGAGGGGAAAAAGGCAAACATTTTTTCAAATGTTGATACTTTTTTGTATGGAACTATTTTGTTCGGAAGCATACAAAATGGCTACGTGTTCAAAATTTTGTTCATGAAGGTATGAATATTTTTTTGACCACCATAACGCCCATAGTTGATAGAAGAAACTACAAATTAAATTATTAAAGTATATCTTCAGGCGTGGAGAATCCACTATCTCGAAGACGTTTCTATAAATCACTGAAGCTATTATGAAGATCTACAAAGATGATGTAGTCCTTAAAGCATGGGCCTTCTTAGTATTTTGGTTTGAGCACAAACCAAACATTACCTTCAGGATAATTTTCGTTATAAACGAATAATAAGGGAGAACCTTTTTTTTCAAATAAAATGGCTCCCTTTGCATACCACTCCAAGTCCCGAGAGATGAAAACACAATGATCCCGATCACGACGATATCACGATCACGAGTAACGATTAAATGCGCTATGATGCGGTTTAAAACAAAGAAATTCGTGGTAGTCGTAGAAATAATTGGCAGCAAACCTTTATTCTACCAAAAAAAAAAAAAACAAAAAAAACACACACACACACAAAAAAAAACAAAACGATTGTCATGATTGTCATCGCGAATTGTTATGATCTGATACGAGCGCGCCGCTAAACCTAGGCTACGATTTCCAGGCTACGATTTCCAGACGGCGTGAATCGTGGAAACCCTTTAAATGGCCATGAAAGAACATGAAAAAATATAACTCATCCAAAAAAAAAAAAAAAAAAAAAATTCCAATTGCACCAAAGGATGCAAAACTATTTTATAACAGTACGATATTTACATGTGTCAGTAAGACCTTTCCGTAAGCTATCTATTCATTGACAAGTTATAGTGAGTGATCAAATGTCAATTTTGTCTATACCTGTGCAGACAAAACTAGCCCTTGATCACTCGCCATAACTTGTACATCTATAACTAATAGATAAAAAAAAATATAGTAAGTGATCAATTATCTTGTACATCTATAACTTTTTTATGTTATTTTGTCAGCAAACACTGTGTATATAAAAATTGTTTCTAATTATATTATATTTCTAGCTTACCTCACAGTTAACGAGAAATAACCTTTAAAACATACGCTAATGAATACAAGAAAATACTTTTTGCTCATTATTGCTACATGTGCTACAATGTAAAAGAAATATATATTATTTTTGATGTTGTTAAGAAAGAAGCTATATTATCTTAAATTGAGTAACAAAATATAGAATTACCATCTACATAACTCTTCTAGAAATATATTTATCTAAGATCAAACTGACATTTAACCATGGCATGTATTTCGAACATTCACGTGTGCGACCCGTCACGCCAAAAAGGATTTTCTTGGAAGTGCGAAAAATATAGATTCTAATCAGACAGGCAAATAGCACCGGCTGACCAGATTCGGGATTTTTCGCTCTTGGCATGTTTTCTGCATAGAGAAAGGTCATTCTATCTCACTATATATTTTTCGTTTTTTTCTTCTCGAACTACTTTGACTGACTTCTGCTAAATTCAGTGTTTTTACGGAGCTCCATTCTCATCTGTCGGGGCACATTTATAAGAAAATTCCTTGGCTGCAATTCATTATCTAAAAATTTATGGGGGTATAATGAACGAAAACCTACCCACGCCCATAGGCAGTTCCAGCCAGATGGTAAACGAAGTAAGTTTGCCAATATAAGGGACATAAAAGAAAAGAAAACAATTCATTTTGGCGATCTTAACCTCGTACCCTCAAGTAGCCAAACTAACCAAAAACTATATCAAAAGTCGGAGGTCAACCCCACAACCAGTATTATAGTATAATTTGATTGGATATTCGATCCTTTATTATCTGTGGCGATCTACAATTGACGAAGAGTTGGCCCCGTCCACTGACTCCCTAGGTTCCGCCCATTAACTCCGATAGGAAGTTCCGCTTCGATTTTTAACAGCGTTATTTGCAAAATTATGGCCAGTAGCATGTAACAAAAAACTTAAAAAGGTTGGTTGGTGACCTAAACGCTTTAACTAAAGATCAAATAAGCTGCAGTTACAACGTTTAAGTCGCCAAACCAACAAAAAGAGCTAACAAAAATCCGGCCAATATCGGAGTTGAGGGCTCATGGTCCGGGCTGAATAAATGATTTGATTAGTCGGTTGTTTCCTTGACTGACAGCCGCGATTGGTCAATTGATGGAGTGCTGGTTCCGTCCACTGAGCTCCGATAGGTTGTTCGAATTAAGATATTAAATGGCGTTAGTTTGCAAAAATATAGTTAGTAGCATTTAACAAACAAGAGCCGCAAGGGACGGATTGTGCTCCCCGAATATAGCCCTGTCGCAGTGACCTTGATCTCAGTGACTTTTTCCTTCATGAGGAACATTAGAAAACAAGTGTACAAAGTTATTTAGAAATCCATCCATAATTTAAGAAACTTTGCTATTTCTAAGGTTTGACCGGGTGCTTTGACCTTGACCTTGGAGCTATCAGACCATTTCTTTCAAATGGCAGATAAACTCATGTTAGAGAACAATTATGCCATTGAATCCATTCATTATTGAAGAGCTATGCTCTGGAAAATCTCAATTTTAATGTTTGACCTCGAACTGTGAAATGGATCTTTGAGCTATCCAACAACTGAGAAAATCACTTCGGTGCAATATCATAAGAAATTCATATGTGGAGTTTTATTTAATTTCGCCTAAAGATTGTGGTAAATTCTAATGGATGGACTGACGGACAAACGGATTGATCGACGGAAGGACTGACAGACAGATTGAGCGTAGGCTTCATGCTCGCCCTTCGGGAAACATGAAATTAGAAATATCGATTGGCGATGTAGTAATTACTGTTTGTATAAAGTTGTAGTTAAAACATTCTGCTGGCCCAAAAACACCATGGTTAATCTTTATGAGAATATTCTATATTTTTCTAAGCTATACTTTGTTACCTTTGTGCTGGCGCCATACAGTCATTTTTTTAATTCTTTCAAACCTAGTAGCATTTAGATTACTGATCCCTGACTAATGACATGGTTTGACTGTCTTGTTGGCTTAACAAAGCCACTTTTTATTTCTCTTTCCCCCCTTGTTGTCAAAGAAGCGATTACCCTTTTCACGATTTACTAACTAACTGCACAAGTTCGTTGAAAGAGCGATAAAAAATCCTTGGTAGAATAGAACCCAAGATTAGTAACTCAGGCCTAATATACTCTGAAAACGGTTGCTCAAGGTGTCTCGACCAATGGAAATGAGACGGACGGCGTGCATGTTCGAATTATCATTTAAATAAAACGCCGGTCATGTCTACAAGCCTTAGGGTAAAACGTAGCCAGTATATAAAAAGAAATGTACCGGATATTTTTTTCTACTTTTCTTATAACAGAACAGAGCAGAAATTTTATCATTCGACAAGTACAAAAAGTACATATCCATACAAACATATACAAAGTAATACAATTCAGTCACATTTATTGGTCTTAGTCTATAGGTAAAAGGAGAGAGCAATGAATTAGGAAATACTTGTTAATGATTAAATTTAACGGACGTGTACGTTACAATTGTATTAACAATAAAAACATAGAGAAAAACATAGGAGAGGGACGAGCGTATATCCATGGCTAATACTCATACTGTACATTTGTACACTTACTCTACTTTCACCTCTAATTGCGCTTATTGATTCGTATGAATGTAGCGGTTATCAGACTTTTCTTATAACCACTGTATTTAAGTGTATTACTTCAAAGGTTGCCTTTTAAAATTTTTGATTGCTAGCGAACGATAATTAATTTATTGCGTCACTATGGCGACATATGTTGTCCTGTTTGGTGAAACAAACGATATAGGACCGTCGATCATAATGACCAATGGACAGGACGGGCGATTTCAAAACAGCGCTTATCAGTTATGTCAAGATCTTCGAAAGAGATTTCATCTTTATATTCCAGAAAATCGAAACCGAAATGAAGCTTTAATACACGATGTGAAAAAAATAGTAAACTTAACCCTTTCCCATACAATCCTTGATTTTTAAGTTTCTGTGATATGATACTCGAGGAAACATCCTGGGAAAAGACGAAATTGCTTGCAAAACGAAATTTATTCTTTTACGACAATGTTTTGTATTGTAAAGGATGGTTACTTTTTTAATTGCACGAACTCTATAATATCGTCTGCTACCGCTTTGAATTTGAACAAGTCAGGTTTTATAAAAATTGTAAAGTGTTTGTGCATAATAAAGGGGTTAATCGGTCTCGTTATATTTCTAAAGAAAAAGGAAAAATAAATCGAGAAATAATGTTTCTTTACAGCTAATTATTTCTTCCCCTATTTCGTCTGAAAAACCAAAGTCACAAATTACATAGATATAATCAACCTTCGAAATGAGGTTCTTTATGTGTAGATTTTAACTTGTTGCAAGAATTCTGGATTTTTACTTCTCACAGGGAAAATTTTCCTTTAGAATAATGAGTAAGTCGATTTGAAGTAGTAACTACTGTTTGTCCGAGAAAACGTTATTTAAGACGTCTGACATCTTCCAAATTCACGCTCAGTAATCTCTGGTTCCTCCTCTCTCATCCTTTTTAAGAACAGAGGGAAACCGGGAATTGATACTTCCGATTACGAACCAAGGAATGCAAGGTTTTTATCATTTTATTCCATCTAATGAATATTAATAATACAGAACCTTGACTAGTAGATTTGGAAAAATATCAGATATCATTAATTTAATTGAAATATGGTATTTACTTTAAAGTCTAGGTCGCGTTAATATATTTGTTAACTTCAAATGAATAGTGGAACAGTCACTTTGTGTGTCAAACGGTTGACCTTACCCCTTCAGTTTGAAAAGAGTGACAACTCGCTCTCGTCTCAAAAAAAACACAAACTGTCATCTTGACGTCACCAAGAGCTAAATTCGTTGGTCGATTTTCAATTTCGAAAAACTTAGTTCAATACTGTTTACCTTCAAAGCTTTATATTAATATTGTAAAAATCACTTGATGTAACGTATTACAAGTTTGTTGTCGTCCTCGTCATTTTGTTTCTTTGCGTTGAATTCGGGTCATATGCTAAAATTTAAAAAGAAATATTAAAAAATAAAATAAAATAAAAATGAAAAATAAATAAACAAAAAATGCGAGCTTAACCTAAACCTTTGCAAGATATCCATAGATATTGATAAGCCATTTCGATCATCAAACAACTATGACGAGAATATCTGTTCCATATCTAAATATTAAATGTTCGTTTGGATGTATTTTTAACAATTTGGACAATTGTCTTTGCTAGGTTTAAGAAATTCGTACAACCCCTTAAATAGAAAGGAAGAGTAAAACAATGCTCATTATATTCATTTAGACATCAACTCGTTAAAGCCATATCTTCCCCCAAAGCACACCATAAGATTAACAAGAAAACCATACTTCATACTCAAAAACATAAATAGATATGACGATGATTAACATAATTCTACGCAGTAAGCCCACAATTCATGAAAGGAGTTGCGATACCCACCACAATAAGGTTTGTACCACAATTTAATGTTTGTTTACATCAAATTATGACGTCTGTGATGACGTTTTAACTTTCGTTAGTCATTCAACAACTAGCTAGGTCACGAAGATTAACGAAATCATAAATAAAGTTTAGTCATCAGTACTTGTCCATATAACAGTCAAAGATTAGCGAAGATTTACGGTAAAAAATCGGAAACATTCTTCTAGATTTGAAATATCAACTAACAAAAATTGAAATCGACAAGAAAAACAAAAAAATACTCTTTTTAGAGAACATTACTCATACCCTGCTTTTGCATAACGATATTAAGAAGTCCCTTGTTTGCTTTAGTGACCAAATAAGCGATAGACTATTTCAACTATTGTTTTCTTCCTCGGATGGCAGATATGGCTTTAAGCCGTATAAAGGGAAGCCTAAGCTTTCGTATATGCATTAGGTAAACAGTACATATGTCGATACTATATGACAATATCTTATTACTGGGTGACTTTATATCATGTTGAATGGTGAAAACATAAAGTAGAGGGTTGTGGATATTGAGCCGTCTCATCTGTATATTATATCCTATCAATTAGATGAGTTTGATTGAATGGGTTTAACGCAACTATTAACAGTATTTCAGTCAAACTGCGGCGGCTTGAGCACCTAAGCATGTATTTTCAGTATTTCTTACATCGTTACTACTGCAGCATCATTTCCGAGCCTCCAGCTGCTCATCCAACTTATGGTTTACGATGAGATGTGAAATATGTATATACAGCACTACGGGATTGAATAAGACATTTAAGGTTGTCGGTGTACATTCATACCATATCGACTTGTCACTTTGAATGTATTGAAGTAGTTGGCTGGTTTGGAGTCGTTTATCAAATTGGGGTTTTTGAGTATGAAGTCATCTTAAACTTATATCATGTCCAATATTTGAGATATGTAGTAAAACAGTCACTATAGGATTCAATAAGACATTAAAGTTTATCATTGTACCTTCTTACTAGATCGACATTTTTATAAATCGGGTGGGAGCGTCAAAAAGCGGGACTGTGTAGAAATAGGTTAGAGCAGTAGGCTCATAAATCTAGAAATGAAAAACTGAAGAATGTTATTTTATGCTTTTGTCAAATGATCCAATTCGTCTCATGAAAAAATTCTTTGTTATGGATGCGTTTTAGATTTTCTGAGCGATAGGAGAAATATTCCCGAATGATTTAGACTGCCTCGTTAAATGCATTCGGAAACCACTCTGAAAGGTTTAACAATTAACAACAAAATTGAGATGAGTCCAAATTAAAAGAGATTACAGACGACATTTTAAAGTAATTTTTTGATAATGAAATTCACATAATATAGGGTAGAAACTTTGTCAGAAAACGGTATAAGCTTATTACAAACAAATTATCATTTTCTCAATAGACCTTTATAAGGTGTCAAAATGCGGGATTGTGTGGCAATGGGTTAAACTAAAACTTAATGTAAAAAAGAGAAACTAAATTTGACTTTGAATAAGAAGATCTTAAAAACGATTTGTTTCGCGGTTCTCAGTTTTATTTCGGAAAACATAACTTATATTTCACAGTTTAAGTTATGTTTTCACGAGTTGCAAGGCTCAATTAAAGATAAATCAATCTTACACTGAAACAAAAAAAAATAATCCTCTGACTAAAAATGACATATCGATCTTACACGAAAAAGAATTGAAAAGTCTATTTCTTCAATTCAAAAAATAGACAAAATATCAGTTCTTTCTTTAATGTGATTTACCAGACAACCTGATGACGTCATCACGGCTTTGGCCCCGCTAAGATGACGTTCAGTAGTACGAAATAAATGAAAGCGGGGATAAATCTACTTACACAGTGAGTTTATCATTTTTATAATATAAGAGGTTTTTCTGAGAAAATATCAAGTGATACTACATCTATAAGTCCACCGAAATATTGGGAAATTAGTGAATTTTCCACTCTATAATGGAAATAAATTTACCGTAAATGAGATGTGCGCGCTTCTGGATATCATGGATTTTGTGCATTTTGTCAAATGTCCATTTAAAACAAACAGTTGATATGTGACGCGTGTTGCTTTGGACGGCAGAAAACGACTTTCATTCAATCATAATAAGTGGGTAAAATGTTGTTATTTTTTCCCTTAAATAGTTTCAGCAAATTTATTACCACAATGCGAATTTAGTTAGACGAGATTTTTGTGTTTGTGTTTCTTTCAAATATTTAATTATCTTTGCGTGTCAATTAAAGTGTGTTATACAAAGTTAATTTGTTTATGTACGAATTGAGATTTGTATTAGCGGAATGAAACTGAAAAATAATTAGAAATGGAGTTAACTGATATTGATCACGCACAAAAAATGAAACTTGTTGGTATGTTATATTGGGCACTGTTACACAAGTCGGGGGATGTTGGTTTGTTATATCTGACAAGTTGAACGTTGGAAACTGCGATACCGAATTGTATGAAAATTATCTTAAGATTTAAATTCGTCTTTGGGGGCTCGCTTCCGTTCGTCTTAGACAGCCTGTCGATGGCATATGTCGCAACTGAGTAATAATTTATATATTTTAGTACATTTGCGACTAAGGCTTTAAGCTAGTAGAGTCCCTTTGATCACTCAGTTAAGATATTTTGACTTCCCGGAGCTAGAGAAAATGCTTTAACCCCATGTCTGTCCTATTCAATAAGGGATAAATGTTTTACCCATGAACATACATGATGTTCGACTCGAACCAGTGACTCCCCCCTCAGAACACTAGTCAACCACCTTTTTCACTCGACTCCACATCCAATATCTGGCCCTACCAACGAGAAGTATGATGCTTGGACATCAAATATTATGGCCTTTTACGGGCATCATTCAAGTCGCAAGTCCCGCTCTGCTTCAAGGATACCAATTTAAGAGTTTCACTCTGTTCTAGGCTTTTGACCCAGTAAACTAATTTTTGACCTCAATTGACCAAATTTCAAACGTGTCCCAAATCGAGACAAATAGTCTGGCCAATATCAGTTTCACTGAGCATCAAATATTGCCCCAAGACTTTCTAAGATTTGACATAATTACATAGTTTTTACGCCAAGTGAACTTGTTTCAGACTTGTTAAACAGTTAACCATAAACCAATATGCTGACCGAATTTTCAAGTTGTTATGAAGTCTCTGAAACACCAAAGATGTTATTCTAAAATTTGACCTTGTGACCTATTTTTTTCACAATTGTGCCAATTTGGAATTTGTCCACGATTTTATCAAAACAAAGTCACTGACCAATTTACGGGTTTTGCGATCTTTCCCCCCCCCCCAAGTTTTGACCTTGTGGCCTAGTTTGAGCACTTGGACCCAATTTCAAACTTGTCCAAGGCAAATCTAAAGATTTATTTAGCACGAAATGTGACCCCTAACGCGCTCACAGGGTTTTTGTGTGATTTAATGTTTGAATCATATTTCATTTCTTAGCTATGTTCATCTACCCTGTGTTTCCTGATTTAAGCACGACAATCCTGAAAATGAAGTCGACTGGAACATTGACATTTCATACTGTGCACGGAAAATACGGATTTGCACGGGTTCATGCTTTGCGCAGTACAGTTTTAAGCTAGCAAAGCGTCAAGTTTGATAGCTTAAGTTAAAAGACAAAATTTGAGGTCGTCTCAAAGTTCAACGAGTGCAAACCGCCACTGGAGGCTTAACCACTATATTCCTTAAATGCCTACGCCATAAAAAGGAGTTCTTATGTATTTCAATCTCTGTCTGCAAGGTCATCTACTAGGTATTTTGAGCCCACTTGAGCACATCGTATTCACAATGACTCTAATCAGACTATTCAATAAGTTGCAGACAACAATTTCGAATTGTTGTAAATTCTAAACTATTTATCTCTCCACGTAGAAAATAATGTGAAAAATGAAGAAATTGCTTGTAACAAGCAATTTCTCCATTTTCACACTTTTTCCCTACAACTATTCGTCACTATGATATAGTTTGACAAAGAAGATTACTTAACAAAACAATACTTTGCTATCTTACAGTACTTTCAGTACTTTGATTTTTTCGGGGACTGTTAGCCGGATGTCTTATCAAGGTGAATCATTTTATATGAAATTTGTGAACGGAATTCAAAGGGCCCTTTTGTCGTATGATATATTTTACAACAAAGTATCTATATATTACCAAAAAGTCGTTCTGTAATGCCTTCACTTGTTGTATAACTGTCGGGTAATTCAGAGAAAGAGAGATAGAGTGAAAGAGAGAGAGAGAGAGTGAGATAGAGAGGGGAGTAGAGAGAGAGAAAAAAGCAAGAGAGAGAAAGAGAGAGAGAGAAAGGGGGCGGGAGGGAGAGAATTATTCTATTCTGCATCGGAAAGAAAGAAAAATGTGTTTTTTCTGATTGCAACTCATACCATGAACTAACGAAGATAAACTGTCTGCGCACTATGTATAGGATAAACAACAATAATAGATCATTTTGGACTGAAGTCGACGTTTATTTTAACGCATCCCTTATGCCGAATATCTATACATATTGTTAATCAGACAATGGGATAAAAGATATGTAAGTTATCCAATATTTGGGCATAATGAATGTATACTAAAGACTAAAGGAAAACATATTTTAGTCTCCGGTATTAAATGTAGCAATTATGTAATAATTGAACAGGAAAACGTAATCTTGCTTAGTGCATAAACATCATGAGTGTCTATATAATGTATAGTCATTTACGATGTTTTCGCACTAAGCACGTCGATATTATCCATGCCAAAGTAAATTCTTTAGATATGTCTGGGTCTTTTGTATGAGTAGACATTTAAATACTAAACGTAAGTATTTTACACAAGACTTTTGTCCCAAAGGTTTTGAGGTCTAGATTGTTAAGTACACACGCGTGTGTTTTTTGCTGTGATAATGGATTTTAGTTTACACGGACCAAATGCATTTGAAAAGGTATTGCCAGTCAGTATCTTTCATAACATAGGCGTCGATTGTCGAGAGCTCACGAAGTCAAACCGACCTTTTCCGAAGTCCAACTGATTTGTTTGTTTGTTTGAATGGGGTTTTACGCCGCTTTTAACAATCTTTCAGTCATATCGCGGCGGCTGGAGCACCTAACAATGGATTCCTGGTATTTCTCACTCCAGTACTACCATTACATCCTTTCCTAGCCTCCAGCTGCTATCCCACATAGGTCTACGATTATCGACCCATTGGTGAGAGACAAATAGTCGGAAAGGATGAGTGCCGCCGTCGGGAATCGAACCCGGGACCTCTAGATTGACAGTTCGACGCGCTACCAATTGCGCTATGACGGCGGCCGAAGTCCAACTGACATCTCAGAAATAGAACGCGTGAATATCATGTAGACTATGATCATTTTCAGTGGTTTTGAATTGGAACTTATGAATTACATAATTTTATGAACGAGTAATATTTAACCAGACGAGGCTATGACGAGTTTTTATATATTTGAGATGACGAGTTCAACCGATTCGGTATTCTAGCCACGAAGTGCACTTTTATATTCATATTGTAACCTTAATGTATTTATGCATGTATTTTGCGATGTCATTTTCCCGGTAACGAAAAGCCGTTACCATAGGTTCTAGCACATTTTCCATATAAATGCACAAGTGCAATATAGCCCATGTAATATCAAAACTATTTAACGCGTTAATTCCACCCCAACCGTGAAAATACCGCGTTATACCCAATTAAAAATGGACATATCCATGTCCAGTCGCATAGACTGTCCAAAAACGAAAAAAAAAAAAAAAAAAAAAACTCCCAAAAAAGTAAGTAAATGTAAAACGGTTGGCAGGCGACATACTCGTAAAAGTCGTATCTACAGCTTGAATAATCAGTATTTACGACGTTTAAGTGGCCACCCGTCCGTTTAAATTTTTTCGTGTGACTGGTTATACATTTTCAAAATAATCCCGTAAATAATTCAGTGAAACTGCCTGCTGGAGTCAGTGGGTGTGGCCATCGGAGTCAGTTGGCGGGGCCAGCGATTCGTCGATTAATCATCTTGTACGTGTTTAACAATATTATTAAAATCACCATATTTCATAAAGTAGATTTTTCATGTGATTTCCGTTGATGCAGGTTCATCTAAGCCTAAAAACGAATAGTGGTCAAGCGTTGGCCAACTTAATAAGTGTTCTATTATAGACGGGACTAAGGTCAGCTGGTATCGAAGAAATAGAGTGACCGATTCTCTTTCTCACATAAACCTCCAAGATCATACTTTTGATAGTATTGGTTATTACTAACAGTGCGAAAATTCAAAATGTATATAATTTATCAAAAAAAATCAGTAAGTTGCGTAACATTGTGGAAAAACAGGATATTGCTTGTTACAAGCGATTTCTTTTTTTCTTAAATGTTTTCTTAACTATAAAATCACAGGGATGTAAATACCAGTGGTTAAACAGGAAAGGGCTAGAATAGTGATTATATCCATAGTATTTGCACTGCCTATGGTCACAAAACTAGCCCCACAATTAATTGTACATGTTTATTCGAGTTATTCAACGCATTCCAACAGAATCCGGCTTTTTGACACCCCTCAAGAAACAAAGGCTTCTGAAAAGATTATGGAAAATGAGGAAATGCTTATTAAAAGAAATTTCTTCATTATCCTCGATATTTACAACCCCAACACCCATTTCTTGAATTTTCAACAATTTAAATAATCGCCAATTCTTACAATTTATACCAGTCTAGACTTTTATCGTGTTGGAATGGGTTAACTGCTGATATTGACGAGATACAAAACGTATCTCAAATTTGATCTTATTTAATTATTCATTTCTGACTAGGGTATGAGTATGTGCGTGTGTGTTGGGGGAGGGGTACTTGGGAAAATAATGCGATTTCTATATTTTCCCCCTCCTGTCCATAATAACAACACCTAAAAGGCTTTAATGGAAGGTAGTTATGACCGAAATATTTTATTTGTATTTCTGTTATACAAGAACAATGCTAATCTCACACTCAGTAAAGTGGTCCTTTGTTACGCTCACCATACATCTTTGCGATGTGCTAAATAATAAGATCTAAGGAATACAACAGTTAAAATCAGGTTATCAAAACGAGGTATTACTAGTTCTAACTCTGTTGCCTTCCATTTTTTGACTCACCTGAGTACGAAGTGCTCAAAAGGAGCTTTTGTGGTTAGATGGATGTCCGTCGTCCATGATTGTCTTGGTGAAATCTCGGACAAGTTCAAAATTGGGTCAACTGGGGTCAAATCTTAGAAAAACCTTGTATGCACT
Source organism: Fragum fragum (assembly GCA_946902895.1). NCBI lineage: Eukaryota > Metazoa > Mollusca > Bivalvia > Cardiida > Cardiidae > Fragum > Fragum fragum. The sequence goes on from OX336378.1 coordinate 9,321,462, forward strand.
CTGGAGACCACATTTTTGCCCGATCAACCTCAAATTAGGTCAGAATGGTTGTCTCGGTAAAACCTTTTTTTTTTTTTTTTTTAACTTTTTTTTTTTAAATCTCCTTTTTCATTGTTAACAATATAGTCTTTACATTTAAGTATAATAATCAATTTGTTGACATGGCAGGACGGAGGCTAAAGTGAATTATTAATTTTAAAGCTATGGTAAATGGGTTTGTTACAAGGTATTATCGCATATTCACTTAAATGTCGTTATTTTATGTGTTTGTATCAACATATTACTATTTTAGATGCTAGGCCATTCATGGGCGGAACACAGTCTAGAATTTTTTTTTGAGCAAAAGTTAGTTTACTTTTGTGGCCCTTTGGCAAACCATGTTTAATATTGTTAAATCTTTTGATTATATAGTATTATTATGGTTTCTTGAAAAAACAAATTACTAATAAATCTTCTATTTGAAAGGAATTATTATATCTAAATTTAAGACTCGCGATGTTATTCACTGATTAAGCTTCGCCCTGCCTTGTCAAAAATATATACAGTGTATATATATTTGTACTCTAAGAATTCTATAATTATTAATGTTGGTACGAGAGAAATTTTAATTCAGACCCCTTACCCTTCAATCCAGTATAACCCTCTTCTGCTTCGAACAATTTCAGACCTGTTCAAAACCAAAAGCCCCACAGTCGAAAAAAACACGCGGTTTTAGATTGAAAAGGAACCATTCAGTAGGGTACATAAGTTGTATTGTGGAAAAGGAAGGAACCGCTCATTACAGGTAGTTTCTTCCTTTTCCACAATGCCTTCTTATTTTTAAAACCATTGAAAACAAGGGACTGAACAGGAAAGGGTTAAGCGTTTCTCTGTAGATTTCACAGAAAAAGAAAAAAAATAATCATTACGATATTGACTGTGTAATGATGAGCATAAGTTTTCTTTCTTTACTCCTTTTTTTAAGTTTACATCAAGTTAATCTAGCCATAAGCAAAGTTTCTTAATTTCTAAATATCTTCAAAAGCGTAGGCTGTCAAGACATTGCACCCACAGCTTATAAAAGCTGCAGTTGCAATGTGTCAACACCCCACTGATGATATTGGTATTTAGATTTGACTATGTATAAAAGGGGGTATTTTTATGATTTCATGAAAAAGGGATTATTTTTAAGAATACAAGGAAAAATCGTGACAATGATATAAAAATAACAAAACTGAATGAAAACTAACTAATGGAAGGATGAAAAAAAAGAAATCAATCACAGCCTCGGTAAAAACTTGTACGAGTTCGAAACTGGGTCAACTGGGGTTAAAAACTAGGTCACAGGGTCAAATCTTAGAAAAACCTTGTATGAACCTTGTATGAACTGAAGACGCCACATTGTTTGCCCGATCATCCTAAAATTTGGTCAGAATGATTGTCTTGATGAAATTTTGTGCGAGTTCGAAACTGGGTCAACGTCGGTCAAATACTACGTCACTGGGTCTAACCTTAGAAAAACATTGCATGCACTCTGGAGGCCACAATTTTTGCCCCAACAACCTGAAATTTGGTCAGAATGATTGTTGTGATAAGATATTGTATGAAATTGAAACTGGGTCAACTAGGGTAAAAAACTAGGTCACAGGGTCAAATCTTAGAAAAACATTGTATGCACTCTAGAGGCCACATTTTTTGCCAAATCATTTGTCATCAATGAAATTAAATAAAAGATTCAAGACATTCAACTCAGGTAAGCAATTAAGGGCCACTATGGCCCTCTTGTTATACACTAGGTAGGTAAAGTAACAGTCGAGGTAGACGTTTTAATGAATAATATAGTAAATTCGGGGTATTTTGTCACATATACATCTCAATGTGGCGACCATCAAACACCCCTGCTTTATTAAATAAGTTTTTGCCCCTGAAAATGTAAGCGATTGTCATATTCAGATTAGTAGAATTCGTTATATTTGAAGTATTGCCAAACAAATTTTAAAGACTTTCGTGTTACTAAGACAATTTGTATATATATAAAAAAAGTATTTGTTTCGGGTTTCATTACTTTGATATGCATAGAATTTGGCATAATTATTACAAACGGGTCATTTTCGTGTATAATACGGATGTTGGTACATGTGTATTACAATGAATGTTGCTGTTACATTTGGGAATATTGGGTTTGATCATTAACAAAAGACACGTCGGACATGGCCATCCTCCGCCGTAAAAGATTGTTAGTAAACTGAACCCAGTTAGCTTTAGACTGCACTTCTCCTCAACGAGATCTATCCACCTATGAAGTTTCAAGTTAATAGCTATTATACTTTCAGAGATATGCTCAGGACAAAACCTTAGTCTTTAAAAAGAACAAAGGACAATAACTCCAAAATTATGCAAGCAAGAGTTGTGGTTCTTGTGTACTGTACTTCTCCTCAATGAGATCTATCCACCTATGAAGTATCAAGTTGATAGCATTTATACTTTAGGAGATATGCTCCGGACAGGCTTAGCGACAGAATGACGGAATGACGGACGGAGACCATTACTATATCCCCTTCGACGAAACGGCGGGGATAATAAATGTGCTATTTCAAACCTTACGAAAAGTTTTCATGTAAAAATGCACACGGTAGAAATACATGGCGGATTTCCTCGTGTCGAAAATGCTGTCTATTTCAGAATATCCCATCTACGCAATCGATTCCAAAGTGCAAGAACTACTGAGTCTAACATCCCTGCTACATGTAAGCGTAGCAATCCATATACGTAGAGACCGTCACCCTTGGCTAACGAAGATGAAAACAACCATATATCTTTCACTTGCGAGGATGGGTAAAACTGCACGTTATCCACGATGATTGTGTTTTGTGATAACGCCGTAAATTGTGTTCCCTAGACACCTACATGTCATTGCTGGCAACAAAGGAATAGCATTCGTTTCTCTAACGACTTCAGGTTTACCAATTATCATATGAATGAACCATGGCTGCTGTTACATACGCGAATAAGATCGTTTCGAGAGTGGTTATTTTGTGTAGTTTAAACAGGAAATTCCCACGGATTTCTTTTTAATCTTGTCGTAACGGAGTGTCATATGAATGACAAGCGCCACCGAGAGTAATTATTACGATAAGCTGTAGTAACGACGTTTAAATCGCCAAACTAACAAAAATCCCCAAACAAATGTCATCCAAATCGACTCCCGATTCACTTTCGATTTAAAAGAATTATATAATTAGTATAAAGATTTTTGGATTGATAGCCAGGGTTCGTATATTCTGTTTGTGATCGTAAACCTGAATCCAATTTGTTGTATGACATTCTGCTAGTTCGGTTGAATGAACTGGAAGTCTAAATATGCACGAGGCGCATCATTGTGCTTTCCTTTTCTGTTCAGCTCCGGTCCTTGGCTACTCGTCGACAGTATCAATGTCTTTCATAGCGATGAAATTCAATTTTGTTTGTTGTTGTGTTGGATTGTTACTCCCGTACAACTACACGAACTATTCCCGTCACGTAGTCCTTGCATATTTAGTAATCTTGAATACCATGTACATCCATTTCACATACACATTTCTGTGTAAAATGTCGGTCCAATTGTGCACAATACTTGAACAGTATAAAGTAAAAAAAGCAAACGTTTGAAAAAACTTGGCCTTTTCTGGATGAATGAATCCCAAGCAGTGCAACGACTGCATTTTACGTCAGAATTGTCTCCACCAACAATTACACGATCACGTTCTTTTCACCTTCAGAGAACATGACTGATCGATGCGAACATTTTGATAAAAATACAAGTACAATCAAAGCACTGAAAGTACTGATGATGGACGTCCGTGCAGGCAAGTAGAGTTATATACCCGTTTTGGTGTACAAAATGGCAGTTTTCATACATATAATCTTTTCAAAGCATAAGCTCTCGTCTAGCCTGTTTTAATAGGTACATTTTATACAGAATGTTTCCATTCTAGAGTCATTAGCACAATCACAAGTTCGGAAAGAAATGCCATAGTCACACGCGTCATTTTTCTTTCACCGATGGAAATATGATCGGTAATTTGCCTGTAATGTTGGCTGATCAGCTACACATGTAATGGTCCAAATTCATTGTTGCAGTTGTACATGTTACTGGTGTGAAAAATGACACGAAGCCTTGGTTGGATGCACCTACGAACCGCGGTTATACTGAAATACTACTTAAAGTCATGTTAAATCAAATTCACTTGATCGCAATCTAACTAGCTTTCAAGATTAATACTTCTTTTTACTTTTCAGAGATTATTATTTCCGAAGACATTCCACAAATGATTAGGTTATTATTTCAGAAACTGAGACAATATTAGATTAGCAATATTCATTGAGAATTATTACCTGTAAGAAACAAATTAGAAATGTTATATGTCTTTTAAACCTTCCGTGATCAAGTAGAAGTTTAACCAATTCCCACACAGTCTCGCTTTTTTACGTCCCTGGAGAATACATTAAAGGAAACATTGTGAGAAAAGGAGTAATTGCATGTTTCACAATGTTTTCTACCCTTTTCTGGGCCTTAGTTTTCAATCTCAAAGCGATTTGAATTGTCGTCTGTAACTAACCCAAAATTTTGTCGTTTGGAAATGCATTGAAAAAGATTGAATGATAATAAACATCTTTAAATATATGAAACAGTATAGCTTATCACTCCCACGGTATACAGCTGGTATGCTGAGTTCTCAAAGAAGAAGGCAAATTACTCACTATATAAGTGAAAAACTCCTCTGTTTTTTGAAACCGCATCTACGCTAAGCGGGTTATTGGTAGGTGTTTTCGTATTTAAGACGATACTTTACGCGTTCTACGAATTATATAGAATCCTCCTATTATGCCATTTTCAAAATGTACAGTTGTTTTGGGGAGCCAGGTTTTGAAAAAATAAATAAATAAATAAATAAATAAATAAATCGAAGCTAACTGGGCACTACTTCTCGTCTAACATAGTAACATCCTACTAGATTTTCCAAACTGGGTAACACTGATGGACGCCTACGGAGTCCATCAAAAACTTTAGGCAATGACCGGACACCTTCACGAATATCCCTTCAGATTCGGCGGGCAGAGATTTACTGCCAGGGGAATCCAAAGGCACAGGTAGCCTTGTTACATTATAATCATTTTTAATTGAACTGAATCTTATGTTCAGTGCCGATGACAAGTATCTTACCAAATTTTACGATATAAGAGACAACTTAAACCTATTTGAGTATAATATGAAATAGAAACGAGCAATAAATAATAAATAGACAAGTGAATTTCGAAAGAATAAATTAAACTTCGCGACTACATAAACTTCAAGATTGATTTCTGTACTCTTTGACGTTTCTTTAACGAGTAAATACCCACCTATCAAGACTGAAAGTAAACTAATTCAACCAATAAGCAATTATATTGTATTCCTTTTGTAACTGGTAAATATAAATCCAAAGGTGTACACGCCACGTACAGGAAAAAGAGGTATACCTTTGAAGTCTACAAAAGGTTTTCTCCACGAAATGGGACTTGAATACCCATCCAAAAAGAGAAGAAAAGAAATCTTCCCTTGAGCGTGACGCATATTGAATCAGAGAATACCCATCCTGTCGTACAAAAGGCGGCGAACGCTTTAGATATTCAAGAAAAGATTATTTTGATATCCCTTCAAGAGTGAGGGTAGCGATTTCCGGGCGTGGGGGATACCAGGTATTAGTTTGGGATTTGTGTGTGTGTGTGTGTGTCCAACATCCTTCCGCATTTAAACTACAACTTACCTACGTTCATACACCTACTTGAGTGTGTAAAGCTTCTCTTTAACAAGGGATAAGTTGGTTTCCCCCGTCGTGTGATGGCGACGAACAAGGGGTGGATCCATGTGTAACATTTCCAGATTTTTGTGCAGCTTTTTGGGAGTGTTTACGTTTTGATTTGCCTTTATGGTTGCCTTCACGGTTTTTTTTTTCTTTACTTTTTTTTGTGAACAGACTTTCTCATCTGATGATATATTAACATGTATATGTAGCTTTATCTATATAGTAAAAAAATATTCTAAGTATTTGAAAAAAAACGAGTTCAAGTTATTTTCAAATAAAAAAAATGAAAATATTAAATCGAACCTGAATATTTTGTCGGGGACGGTGTTTGTAAAGACTCCGTACTATTCGTTCTGTAAATAAGGAATAAATACAATATTTGTTATTGTTGTTTTCACTGAGGAATAAAACGTAAAAGTGTGTCACGCTGTATTGCCACGCGCATTGGATTAATATAGAAATGTGATTAGATTTTTTCCCTTTCTATCTAATGATTTAATATCATCGAGACATATGTAATGATTGAAGCGAAAATGGGAAGATTAAAGAGTTTTAACCTGCTTTGCTGAATAAAATCCTTGTTAACAATTCATGACATCAAAATCAAAGGAATGAAATCACTGTAAGGCTCCATTTGTTGGTCTTTTTTTTACACTTGATTTGATAAACATCTCTATCTTGAAAGGAACAAACAGGTGGTATATACTAAGATCAGACTGCACATATGTGCAGGCTGATCTTTGCATATGCGTCCTGCCAAAGCAGGAATAGTCCGGGTTCAGCATGGCAAGGGTTAAGACAATTTTAGACGGGATTACTTTTTGGTAGCATAAATACTAGCTCCGTACTCGACTTTTTTTCATGGAGGTATGAAATGCTTTTTATAGGTTATGAGACTGCAGGAATATTGATAGAACAAATATTAGATTACATCTTCAATACCGTCGCTCTATAAGAGATCCCTACACAAAGATGTACCATCTTTTAAGTGTGGAATGCATAAACCCTTGTCAGATTGCGCCTATTGGACTAACCAGGATCGAGAGTAATAGCTTTCGTGAAATTTATTGATGTAAGATAGCTACACTTTGCAATAAATATTTTGTCAAATTCCAGCGCTATCCTGCTTTTTATAAGGGATTGAAGGAAAAGGAGAACATGTATACCACAGGTAAGTTCTCCATTTTTCTCTTATCTTTTTCTATCACGTATGGCATTTATTTTAAACATTCTGTGAAATGTCATCAGCGACTTCTTTCAGTTTGGGCAATTCTAGAAAACTGTCTTCGGGCAATCGGTTAAAACGCAAATCCCGTTTGACCTCTGCTTGATCAGATATATTTTATGGATATTTGTTTTGTAGAATTCCCGTGTTGTTTCTTTCTATGTGTCGGTATATATGTGTTCAATTATGCTTTTACAAAAGGACTAACTTGGGAAGCTCATTTTATCCCCCATTAATCACTATGTTTTCTTGCTTCAGCAACCGAGTATGTCATTTGGGATTTTGCATATCGTATTAGCCATTTTCCATTCCTCCGTATAAGGATTTTTTCCATGTTCATTGATATGATTTTTCATGACAAATTTATGTTCAAAAATAAAGTAGATCTTTGAGTCTACAATAAGACTAGATTGAAAAGGCGATTTCAACGCACCAGTACTTAGATTACTCAAACTGAATTCCGATTTTTAATGACTCAAAAGAAATAAGTTTTTGATAACAATGTGGAAAATGACAACATTGCTTTTTTACAAGCAATATGTGCATTTTCAACAGTGATATGTTCATAGAAACATAGAGAACTTCTATCATCTTGAAATTGTTGCATGCACAATTTCTTTTAATGAGGACCGGTCAAAAATTTTGTGGTTTGTAAAATGGTAAGCGGTAGTATGTGAATATTCTGTGTAAAACACTAGGGCGTTGATTTATTCCTGAACTTATTAGACATTCCCTCACCTCAGCAACGCCATATATCATGTGAAATTTCGTATTTTTCTTTTTTAGCTAACAAAGCGTTAGCTTTGATAGCTTAAGGTAACAAACGAAATTCTAAGGTCTTCACAAAATTCAACGAGTTCAAACTGCCACTGGAGGCTTAACCACTAAATCCATAGAATGCCTACGCAATAAGAAATAGTTCTTATGTATTTCAGGAATATTGCAAACTCTATTCAAATGGAAGATAACTCTGTCAAAAGCATGTTATTTAACACATAACCTTTCAATATTCCGCTGTTTAAGCAACTCAAGAAAGAAGCCTTGGAAAACATTGTGGACAATGAAGAAATTGCTTGTAATTACTTTGATTGTCTTTTTTTGCTGCCTATCTCAAGTAATTCTGTAAACCTGGATAGACTGTATTTTTATTAAAGCTTAAAGCGGCTATTGCACAGATTGGCTCTCAATTTTCAAATTTTTTTAACCGTACTGCTGTCAGACATCTAAAAGAGTGAAGTTAATCTGATTTTGAAATGAATATGACTTTTCATAACTTTGTAAAATGGGAAAAAGAAGCAAAGATAATCCCCGTTACGAGACACAAAATAAGTTATCGAAGTTCAACCGAACGGAAAACCGGAATTCATCTAGTACATACAATATCTGTAGATTCCACCGAAATTGCCATATTTGTGGTTTCTATGACGTATCAATTACGTCCTTGGCGTCCGCTAGCAATTCAATCATTATCGAAATTACCCAAAGACAAACGACCTCATCCGATTAATCCCAATATTTCAAAGTAGGACATAGGGAAAACATCACATTAGATTGAATATATAGTGAATTTAGTAGATTTAACACAAAGAAGGAAATTGATGTTTATTGTGAAAATCACATTAATAACTATTGTAAAAGCAGATGATTTCACAATATCAAATTCTTCTGAAATTCTGCTCGAGAGCCACTTTAAAGTGTATAATCTTTATTGTATAATTGTTAGAAAATAAATACTTGAATATCATCAGAAATCCCACTGTAAAGTGTGTCTAGAAATCGTCCTCGAAATCAGCTAAAGTCGTGACATAAAAATAATCAAAGCACTGAAAGTACTATAAGCTAGCAAAGCATAACTGTTTTGAAGTTAGCTTCTTTGTCAAAGAATATAAAGTTACAGACTATTTTCCCTCTTTTCTCGCAATTGCTTTTTTTATCTAAACACACTTAAAATTGTCCAATGACCGCAAAGTACTTTTGTTCACTCGTAATTTATTGTCGATGAACCTTATTTTAAGGGGAGTAACCAAATGAAGGTGTTTTAGATTCATCACCTGTATTGAAATTTGATATGTGTTTCATGCAATAAATTATCTGAACGGCGTTGTAAAAGAAATTATGTAATATTTTCTCCAAAAACAGAGGTTGAATTTTCAATATCATTGAAAATAAACGTGACTGGGTAGTCTGTCCTATTCTTACAATTCATCGGAGATCAGCTTAGGAATGACAGGTTCACATATTAGTCTAAACATAAACAGGAACTTTTCCAATTGCTTAGGACTTCAAAATTCATAGACTGGTATCGCTGTCGATAAAGCCTACAGGTTCACAACGCTTTAAAGGTACATACACGAGAAATCTGGACCGTAGGGAATTTCCCTAATGAATTGGAAAACGAGGGTTACATATTCGCATTGATTTATGTTGACATATTTGGACATATGAGTTTTTTCACTCAGTACGATAAGAAAACTTATTAAGGTTGTCTTAAAGTTCTAAAATTTAACGTTAAAACATTTTAAATTCTGAGGGAGTTAAGTCTTGAGTTGTCTTATTTTGTATGAGGAGTCCCGCATCCCGACATACTGTTGACAAACAATCTATCAGCCAATCAGATCCAACGTTTTGGTATACGTCATTATATACCCAACAGCAAGTCTCAGGATACAATAGTTTGGGATTTGCATGTCGGCTTTGTTAAAGTCGACGGCGGCAACAGTCAAAGTATCCAACTTGATGGCTATAAAAAAATGATATATAAATTTGAGTATTAGAGCAATCCTAAGTTGAAAATTATTCAGTTTATTTACTTTTAAACTCGGATAATAGACCCCCCTTGTTTCACAATCGATCTGTCCAAATGTACTGAAAACTTGAACCAATTATATTGATTTTACAACTCTGATATATGGCAACGTAGCATTTACCGAAAGATAAATCGGCATATTTCAAGACAGTGCGTTATTTTCGACAATTTTGAACAGTATTATTGACAAAGTGTGCCACTATCCTTTCGTGTAAGCGTAATACTTGCATAGAATGGCTTTTATATTCCGAAATAGCGTAACGAGTTTTCATTTGCATATTTACAACAGGACAGGCATAGGTATCCCATTATTTGCACATTATTCAGGGATAATTTCTTCGCACCAGCAACACTAATCGCAATCTATTTCTTGTTTTCCTTTCTTAAAATGGTCAATTTTTCCTTGTTCACCGGAACACGTCACTAAATATATTGTATATTCATGAAACCTATAGATTATAGACTCCATTTTTGGATGATCTGCTGAGGCCATGATGTACCTATTTTGTTTGAGAGAGTGATTTAATTTGTTTTTGTTTGTTTGTTTGTTTTCCTTTTTTGAAACTAAAGATTTTCAAGGAATCACCAATTTATCATCGTTATGTCTATAGTTCATTTTCGACTATGCATGATTTTCTGTTACGTGCAAGATAACGTTTAATGTGTTTTTTTTGTGTGTGTTTTTTTTTTTTTTTTTTTTTTTTTTTCGTGTGTGCGTGTGTGCGCGCACGCGTGTGTGTATGTGATTAAAATGTAAATTGTCTAGGAATCAGCCTCTGTTATAGTTGTGTTTGATTCATTCATCGCTTTACAGTACCAGCCGTTATCAATATGATCAATATGACATCATCGATGAAGCACAAGCAGGCTTTCGGCAAAACTACTCTACTTATGATAATATTTTTACTTTAATGTCTGTTGTACAAAAATATCTTTCAAAGAAACGAGGTAGATTTTATTGTATTTTTATAGACTATAAAAAGGCCTTGGATACCATACAACATGATAAGTTGTGGAACTCCTTGCAGCGTAAAGGAATAAACGGTAACTTTTTAAATACTATTAAGTCGATGTATGCCAAATTGAAGTCTTGTATTAAAATCGGTGACCAGTTAACCCCATCATTCAATTGTACAATTGGTACCCGACAAGGCTGTATTGGTTCGCCAAAAATTTTCACATTATTTATAAATGATTTAATTCACTATTTAAACAAGAAAACTGATCGCGGTATATTTATATCAAATGAAATAAGAGAATTAAATGTATTACTTTTTGCCGATGACGTTTCCAGTTTTTCCGATACTACTCTACAATTACAAAGGCAAATAAACCTCATTGGACAATTTAGTGATAGCGTAGGTTTAGATATAAATTCTGAAAAAACAAAGATCATTGTCTTTAGAAATGGTGGAAATCTTAAAAGAACCGAAAAATGGAATCATAAAAACGAAGAAATCGAAATTGTTAAATTTTATAAATATCTTGGTGTCTGGTTTTCAAGCTCTCTTTCCTGGTCTAAAACTCACGAAATGTTGTCTATGCAAGCCACGAAAGCAATTCACTCGATATTCAAATTACGTAGAGAATTTGTATTACTTGAAAGCAGAGATTTATTTACAACTTTTGATGCTACAATTAAGCCGATTTTGTGTCACGGTTCTCACATTTGGGGGTATCAGTATGTTAATCAAATAGAAAAAGTCCAAATTAGGTTCTGCAAAAGAATTTGTTGTTTATCTAAAACCACAAGTGACTTTTTTGCTTTGGGTGAATGCGGAAGATTACCGCTGTGTACTACATATATTCCAAATTGTATTAAATATTGGGTACATTTAATCCGTATGGATAGTAAACGATATCCGAAACAGTGCTATTATATGCTGTATCAGTTAGATGAATCTGGGAGAAAAACGTGGGCTAGTTATATCAAACAGTTACTATTCACCTATGGATTTGGCTATGTTTGGATAACTCATAATATTGGAAATGAAAATGAATTCTTAAAGATTTTTACGCAACGTATAATAGATTGCTACTCTCAAAAATGGTCCTTAAACGTTAGCGAATCATCAAAAGCTTTTCATTATAGAAATTTTAAAACTTTGCTTAATCCTGAATTGTATCTAAATATGGATTTAAATTACATTTTGAAAAAGACACTGTCATCTTTTAGATGTTCCTCTCACGACTTGATGATCGAGAGAGGAAGACATCTATCTATTGATAGAAGCTTGAGATATTGTACAATTTGTGCAAAAATAAATATATATGTTGTCGAAGATGAGTATCATTTCTTTTTTCAGTGTAAAAGCTATGAGTCTCTAAGAAAAAGATATTTTGAACAACGTTGGCTGACTAATAGAACTATTGATAAATTTTATTCTATTTTAGAATGTGATAATAGAACTACGATACTTAAAGTAGCAAGGTACCTGTGTAGCGCATTTCAATTACGAAAAGAAATCCTCCAACAATTAACTTAGTTTGTGAAACTTTTTTTCAGTTATAAAATGTTTGGTAGGTATAAATATCAAATGAAAACTAAAAAGAAAAAAAATAGGTTAAAACTATGGAGTAATCAAAGATATGCTGATGTCATCAGAAGCTTTTCATTTACATCTATATCTAAGCTTTTGTTTGTCAGTCGAATGATCAATATCATGTTATTCTAAAATAACACGTCTTACTAGTTTACGTGTTTCTTATTAGAAACAAACCATTGTTATGTCACAGTAATAATTGTGTTGTCACTCTCCATTGTATTTTGAATTGTAATGTATGTTGTGTTATGGGTCGGTGGCCTAAATACGAAATAAAATGTCTGTCTGTCTGTCTGTTATTTACAATATATACAGTTTATTCAAGAGCTTACAAGCTAAAAATCGTAAATACTCCAAAAGAAAGGATGGTAATCAATTGTCAAGCAAATCAAGATATTTGGTCTGAAAACGATTACAAGCCGATTGTTTCAGGAAAATGGCATAATTTGTAATCTTTTTCATTCAAATTATTTTGAACTAATTCAATTTCAATTTCGTCTACTAAAACCGGGCGTCCTGATTGGCAGTAAAAAAATATTCATACCTCCGTGAACAAAATTTTGAGCACGCAGCCATTGTGTATGCTTCCGTACAAGAGTTCCACACAAAAATGAATAAAAAAATTGTGAAGTCCTTGCTTTTCTCGCTCGATTGTATTGAATTATAAGGCATGAAGAGAATATTTGTTTTTGTTTTCATGGAGGTATAAACCGAAAAAACACACCAAACTGTATGAATACGATCTTCGCGTATTCATAATGTGTTGTGTGTTTTTTTCGATTAATACCTCCATGAAAACAAAAACAAAAATAACAAAAAACATTGTCTTCAATGAAATTAACGGATCTCTCGGAACTACCCGCCGCGGCTCCCATAGGAAGGTCGACTTAGAAATGAATCAGCGTTATTGTTCGAAACTCATGGACTGTAACATCCAACAAACTGATGGTTAGCAACCTAAACGTCGTAACTACAGCTTGAATAAACTGTAGTAACAACGTTTAGGTAGCCAAGCTAACAAAAGTGTTAAATGATTATAAATGCCGTCTACTGTTGGAGTTAGAAATTCACTTCCGTTCTTAATGTATTTGATTGGTCGATTGATTCATTTTTTGACAGATCGATCGGTCAGTTGGAAAAAACGAATTTCTTTGACAATTTCATTGCCCGAGAAATTGTTCATAATTGAAAATTGACAAACCGCTCGCCCTGCCTACAGCCTCCGTTGGACCTGTCGATTTACTCCCACAGGAAGTTCTGCTGCAATATATAACGGTGTTATTTTACAATATTCGTTGCCGGGAACATGTAACGAAATAGTGGAATGGTTTGTTGGCGACCTAAACGTCGGAACTACAGCATGAATAAGCTGTATCACGACGTTTAAGTCGACAAACCAACAGAAATTCTTCGCATAAATGGCGACCAATGTCGGAGTTCATAGTTATTTCCCGGTCTAAATGAAACTGATTGGCCGATTGATTGACAGCCTCGGTGGGTCGGTTAGAAGAAAATGAATTTCTTTGACAATAACAATGCTCGATAAATTATTCATAATTTAACACTTGGAAGATTTTTGTGAGAAATTCAGATCAATAACTCTGCAAAAGCAATTACTTCCAAAGTTCTAATTGTAGCTCTTTAAAAAGCAATTTTTCATTTTTCACTTCTAGTTATAGTTGTCAAAAAGCAAAATAAATTTGATTAGCTTGAAAATCTTAATTGTTTGATTCCAGCTTCAGACTTTTTTGGGTGCGATTTTATATTTCTATTGAATAAAACTTAGCAGGGTTTTAAAATAGACCTTTGATCCGATAAAGAGATTTCTAGACAAATACGGAGTTTAAGACCTAGAATTATCTCTACAATTTCAAAGTCAATCCAAAATGGAGTTCACACTACTAGATGAAAATAAGACTACAAAAGAACTAATTTAGTGCCACAGTTGTTTATCAGAAGTACGCGTCAAAACGTGCGTATTTTCATTAATATTATTCAGTATTTTTTCTACTTTTTATTTTTAAAAACACAGTTTATTTACATGGATTTATTTCCCAGCTTCCACTTACAGTGATTTTCTGTCTTCCCCCAGTTGGTTTGAGCTAGCATGATATTTTTCAAGTGCACATAAGTCATGCATTTATGCATCCCAAGATCATAATGTATACATACATATGCGCACGTCGAAGGGAGGGGGCGTATCGCTGTAACGCTAATTGACTAATCGGGGCTGTCAATCAGTAAACAAATCATATCATTCAGTTAGAAGTGAAGTTTGAACTCAAACAATAGGCCGCCATTTAAGTGAAGCTTTTTTGTTGGTTTTGAGACTTAAATGTCTTAACTACAGCTTATAGCTTATTTAAGCTGTAGTTACGACGATTAAGTCGTCAACGAACCATTCTAGTGTTGTTTTTTTACCTTCACTTGCCTTAACTATCCAAATATAACGCCGTTTAAAAACTCCTGTAGTGCTCAGTGAGCGGGGCAAATGGAGAGTGGGCGGGGCTAGGGACTAGTCATTTACGTAAACTTTTTCGTTAAATCAAACTCTTACAATTATTGCATTTATATACATAGAGAATGATGTGCAAGTACTTGACAAAGTCACTATCTTTTTGTTCCTGATCTTGAAACGAGATTTAATTGAGAAACAAATATACAGTCAATGGGGAAAGGAGAAATTTATTTGATAAAAACAAAAACAAAACAAAATAAAAAAGGACTATATAAATACAATCGATACCAGGAATCCATTGTTAGGTGCTCCAGTCGCCGCGATATAACTGAAATACTGTTAAAAGTGGTGTTAACCCCATTCAAACCACAATCTATCAAATTATGAAAGCTGGTGAAGTGTGCTAGGAATATTTCTGGAACTTACTTTTGTGTGTGACATTCTTGTTAGCAACCCTCTGTCAGAAATTAAATCTCCCCCCCCCCTAAAAAATATTGACAAACATCGGATTCGTTAATCTCGCCGCTAACATCATCGATACCCGTTCCCCATACTATAATCTGTTTCAATCGAGCCAAAAATAATCTTAAAACAAATGATTGATCGATCGATTTTTTGATTGATTGATTGATTGATTGGTGTTTCACCCCATATATTTCATCGGCTGGAGCCATAGATTCCTGGAATTCTTTCACCAGTGCTATCAAGACATCCTTTCCGAGGCCCCAGCTGTACACACCACTTAGGTTTACGATTATCCATCCATGGGCGGGAGACCGATATCGGAAAGGCTTAAAACAATTAAATTTTGGGTGAGAAAACAAACCATAGCAAAAGTGATAGTACATATGATATAACAAAAAGGCCACGAAAAAAAAAAGATACAAAAAATAAAGATGAAGTTACACAGAACAACCAGATGAAAGTATACCTCGGAGTTACTTTCAATTTGATAAATGCGAAGAAGGTAAAAAATAAAGATATTAATATTGATTCTTAAGTTAATATGTCACGGTTTTGTATTCTTCACACAAATAGCATTTTCGTGACAAATTGATTCGCTAAAGAAAACAAAGGAATACTTATGGCGGAAGAAATAATTTTGTTAATTATATACCTACAAAAATATTTCTAGTAATATGTAAACGTTTCATATAAAAAACATCGGAAACGACAAGAATGGTAAAGGAGAACGGAAATACCTGTAAAAATACAGGTTTTTCTTATCATTTCACCGAATACAAAATATTTGGAATATTACGTTTCGATTGCGTTACAACAGCTTGAAATTTGTTTCGCGCTGTGGAAGAACATTTCATATTCTACGCGACCTTCGGTCTCGTGAAATATCAAAATGTTCCTCCATAAAATACCAAAGTCCTAAGTCTGTTGATTTCAGACATCATGAAGAGTACCAGAAGTTTGTGTTTCTTACTAAATACCAAAGCCCATTTGATTCAGAGAACAAGTGTTTCAAAGGGTTTCAATGTGGGCCTTGGCAGAGCCCCAACTTATGACCATCAGATGAGCAAATTCGGTAGATGTCCACTATAGGAGATGCTAAATACCAAATACCAAACGTTTTGCTTTCTAGAGATTTATCTTTAAAGATTGCTTGCTTTAATTCTATGTAAAATTTGGTGATTCCGGGCAGAGCCCAAATATGATACACGTGGTCATCATATAAACTAACTTGGTAAAGGTCTACTTACACATGTTACATGTACACCAGTATCAATTCTTAAGGCCTTTCGGCTTAAGAGAAGAAGTTTTTTACAGTTTTTACAATCGCATTTTTGTCTTGTCAACCAGCGTTATTGGTTGATTTCAATTATTCAAGATTAGCCAACTGGTTAGGGAGAAGAAGATGTTAAAAGTAATTGCGGGTTGCACACGAGGAACTAACGGCCACACTAGCTCATATTACGAACTCCATGCTCAGAATAGCTTAAATGAATGTTTCAGTCGTAAGGAATTATGATTACAGAGACCTTAAAAATCAGCGAACGTTTATTTTATATGACATTCAGTCTTTATGTCATTGGTTTATAAATGAAAGTACTGAAGGTACTGTAAGCAAGCAAAGAATGGTTTTGTTGATTAATCTTCTTTGCCAAAAATTATCATGAAAAATAAACGAAAAGTAACTGAAGTGTTAAAAAGCATGATTTCGATTGAGTTCTGTACAGTTTGAATACAGTTCATACACATGGCCAAATAAGCTAAAAATACACAGGCAGAGTTTGCAATATTCCTGAAATACACAAGAAATACTTTTTGTGCGCAGGCATTCAATGGGTTAAGTGGTTAAGCCTCCAGCGGCAGTTTGCACTCGTTGTACAATGAGGCTACCTCAGAATTTTGTCTTTTAAGCCAGCAAAGAGTCATAGTAGCTACAAAGTAACTTGAGTTAAAACATACCTCTGTCATAGTTGTATTTAATGTGTCTGGGTGTTTACAAGCTGAACAAATTGGATGTTTGTCTCTTACAAAATAAGCAAGTTTGGTAAACAGTAAAGAGATTTATAATATAGAATTGCCATTGAAAATGACATAAACATCTCATACCAGAATCCCGAAATTGCTCTTTTTTCCAGACAATCCGTAGTTGTTTTATTTTTGCTGGGATTGTAGTAATCTTTGTCATATATTTAGTCGTTGCGAATTTACTTAAAACGTACTCCTGCGCCATTTCGAAAACTTGCCAGAGAGGGTATCATGAATTCGAGGACTTGTCGATAAATTTTAACTCTTTTTTTCTCTCATATTATTTTGTTACGGGAAAATAAAATAGAAAATAATAGTGCCGGTTTAAATTATATTAAATTTTATCGGAATTCGCGACGTCTGGTATATTAATGTACATCCCAACACTAGTGAAATAGCTATGAGCTATAGCATATGACATGGAGGGTAATCGACTGGTTAGTTTTCATGGGAAAATTTTCTCACAAGAATGCATTGTTAGGTATTGAAAAACGAGTCCGAAGGGCGAGTTTTCCTAAATCATGCCGTCGTCATAGCGCAGTTGGTAGCGCGTCGGACTGTCAATCTAGAGGTCCCGGGTTCGATCCCCGACGGCGGCACTCATCCGTTCCGACTATTTGTCTCTCACCAATGGGTCGATAATCGTAGACCTATGTGGGATAGCAGCTGGAGGCTAGGAAAGGATTTAATGGTAGTACTGGTACCAGGATTCCATTGTTAGGTGCTCCAGTCGCCGCGATATAACTGAAAGATTGTTGAAAGCGGCGTAAAACCCCATTCAAACAAAAAAAAATTATAACTCATAACAACGTATAAGAGTGAGAGATTTTACAAATAAAAGATAGCAAATTGATTATTATATTTATCATATTCGAAACTACGGTGGCATAGAGGTGACATGTACGGATTTTTTATTCAGACCTAAAAAAAATACAAAAAAAACCCGAAAAATATTCATAGATGTGTGCGGTTTAAACCGCACATGTCACCTCCGTGCCACAGTAGGATAAATACCAGTTTCTGGCATTTTTATATGGAACCGCTTTGGGTACAAACATGCAAAACAATTTCGCTTGTTTCATGGAGGTTTAAAACATTCTTTTTAAACAAATCAGAAAGAAGGAATTTCGATATACGAAACTAAGGTTAATTATTTATAAGATGTCTGTACATTGAGAATAGATGGTTGGTGTCTTGATATGGAAAAGTTTCTCGGGCAAGGCGTAGGAATTTATCTGGTGAGCCGAAGGCGAACCTGATAAATTCCGAAGCCGAGCCCGATGAACTTTTCCTCATCAAGACACCAACCATCTATTCTATCTATCCTGTTACCATCTTTAAAATGAGTTGGACTGAAAAAAGTCCATGATAAGTAATTGTAAGTTAACCTCTCTCCGCCAAACATGGTGATTTGACCCTGCTGAGGTGAGGGCATCGGGGTCGACATTCGAAAACCCGCACAATTTAATTTAGAATAGACATTATATGAACGAATTAACAAAAACATCTATAACTTCAACCTTAAACAGCAAAGACATACCTTGATCATCGAAAATGATTTGCCTCGATTTGTCAATCTTGTCAATTTCTCAACTAAGGTGTCGCAGATTTTCTGACGATTCGTTGTCAAGCAGCAAAAACCAAACCCGAAGTCATTGCCAGCCTGATAGAATATAACAGGATGGACAAAGCTTGAGATAAGTTGCCTAGATGCGACTTCTAAAAGTAGCCTTACTCAAATAATATCCATGCTTAATTCTCTAAATCCTTTTATGTTTTAAAATCCTGCTTTCTGAAGTCAAGTTACGTATGCTTCCATGAAAGAAACAATGCCTGTGTCATGTATTGCATCATCTCTACGTCACCGATGTATAATTCGATCGATGAAAGTTGAGAGTCGAGTATAATGTTTTAATTTGGACATAACTTTTAGCCGAAGATTTAAACATTTATTGCTTAA
Organism: Fragum fragum; assembly: GCA_946902895.1. Taxonomy (NCBI): domain Eukaryota; kingdom Metazoa; phylum Mollusca; class Bivalvia; order Cardiida; family Cardiidae; genus Fragum; species Fragum fragum. The sequence continues at coordinate 9,340,745 of OX336378.1, forward strand.
AAGTAAGCTTTAGAAAGCACCCCTACTACTGCAAAAATAGTTCCGGTCAGTCACGTGATCAAGTGACATGATAAAACTTATCAAGTGACCATGTGACCTGATATCAACAAGTTTATCATACCCCCCTTTGTTAGGCAGTATTTATAGCAGGTGACAGGATAAAATGATATTTTTGTTTCTTTCACTAAGATGAGGTAAGGAATGATATCATCAAATTTACTAACACTGCAATGTAGAAATCTCATACCGTTTTCAAAAGCAGAGACTCATTAAATATTAATGTTTCTTTAATTTGATATTAGTTCGATCAGAAAAATTTAATTCATTCCAGCTTGAGCTCTAAATTGGGTGCATCAACAGCCGCAATTTCGTTTTAATTAATCTGGGAAACGAGAAAATAGTTCTCGAAAGTCAATAAAACTATGGTTTGAAACCCTCACTCCAGTACAACGACAGAATCTTGAGGATTCTGTTCAAACCTTACTATCGACCCAATGTAAATAGCCTTTGAACGGTCTAGTGCTGAAAGAATGGCAATCAAAAGAGTCGATTGTTAAATCATATCAATTATTTAAAGCGGACGTGATTGCTGTTCATACCTCCACGAACAAAATTTTGAGCACGCAGCCATTTTGTATGTTTCCGCATAAAAAAGATCCATACAACAAGTACCAAAATTCTTAAAGTTTTTGCTTTTTTCGCTCGATAGTATATAATTATAAGAAAGGAAGAGCATTTTTTTTTTCTTTTCATGGGGGTATAAGCCGAAAAACCTAATCACATTTTATTTTAGCTTCGCCTTTCAAGATTCAAGCGTTTTGATTGGCTCATTTTTTTAATACTTCCATGAACAAAAGTTTGAGTATGCATCTTTTGGTTTGCTTGCAGACAGAGTAGTTACACAAAATTTTTATTAGATTTTGAAGCATAGTTACTTTGTACTTTGTAATGCTTCGCGGGTTATATTATAAGAAAGGAAGAGAATAGCTTTTGTTTTCATCGAGTTATGAACCAAAACACTTAATATCACAAAATTTGATTAAGTTTTATTATAAGTAAGTCTATTGAATAGATGTGAAATTTAAGCCAGGTTTTGTCCAGAACACATACAAAAGCTCTTTGTTAACCCTTTCCTATTTAGCAAAAAAGACCGGTCCAAATTCAAAGGTTTTGCAGACGACAATTTAAAGTTAATCTTTGAAAAAAATAATCATTCATTGGGATAGAAAATATTGTTGGAAAAGAAGAAATTGCTTGTTACAAGCAATTTCTTCTTTTGCCACAATGTTTTCTCAAGTATTTAAACACAGGCGCGTGAAAAACAGGGATTACACGGGAAAGGGTTAATGATCACACAAGTGTACTTTCACTTTACTTTCACTTTTGCACTAAAACCTCAATAAACCTTGTTTTCCAACGTTTAACAAGCAAATATCAGCAGATACCAGTTTGATTTTAATAACGCTTTGCCTTTCAAGAAATATTTTCAAACTTGAGGCCAAACATTCATCGCCTTTGTACAAACTCAAAGTACTGGAAGTACTGTAAGCTAGAGAAGCATGGTTTTGTTAAGTAATACTCTTTTTCAAAGGTTATCATGATAAATAAACTAGTTTAAAGAAACCCATGAGTAAACCCATTGCAACATGTCAAAATCTTATATTGGTTCAAATTGAAAGAAGTTCCAGACGAAAATTTCAAGATAGTGCAATTCGAATTAAAACATTAGGGACATTGAAGAAATTGCTTGTTACAAGCAATTTCTTCAATGTCCACAATGTTTTCCAAAGCATTTTTCTGGAGATGCTTATAAAGCGGAATTGAGTGGGAATGGGTTAGATAGCATGCTTTTGAAAAGAATACACTACAATTTGAATAGAGTTTGTAATATTCTTAAAATACACCAGAACTACTTTTTATGGTGTATGCATTCAACTGATTAGTGGTTAAGCCTCCAGTGGCAGTTTGCACTCGTTGAACTTTGAGATCACGTCAAAAGTTTTCTGTTAACTTAAGCTATCAAAGCTGACGCTTCGCTAGCTAAAAATTAACATCGAGTGCCAGTTGACCAACCGTTGCTAACAGTCAATAGGGTATATTAAAACAGTGTGTTTTTCTATTTGTTGTTATCGTGTTCGAGAATCGTGTGTGGGTATTTTTATTGGATGAGACCGAAGGTCGAATCCAATAAAAATACTTACACACGATTCAAAAACACGATAACAACAAAAAGACAAAAGACATAAACAACCTGTTGTAATATTCCTTTTATTATATACCTTTAGGACATGACATTAAGAAAATTCTCTTAAATGATAAAGAAATAACCAACTTTCCGAAAAAAAACGAACGTCAATACAAAACAAAGTAGCCCGTGTTTAACGGTACTCGACGAATACGGTTTTTGGTACACACCGAATATTATTTTTTTTCTGTCGAGTTGTATTAGATAGCCAGATTTTAATTCGTATCATTTATAGGTATATAATAAAAGAATTTATCGACCGATGCAATTATTTTTTCATCCAGATCGGAAGTGAACTTCGACATTAGCCGACACTTTTGTTGGTCTGGCGACTTTAGACTCGTCATTAGACGGTTCATTCATTAATACATTAAAATCTATTCTAAATGCACTTCTCCTCAATGAAGTTTCAAGTTGATAGCAATTATACTTTCAGAGATATGCTCCGGACAAGTTTAGTGACGGAAGGACGGAATGACGGACGGAGACCATTACTATATCCCCTTCGCCAAAACGGCGGGGGATAATAACCATATATTTTTTCACGAGTTGCAACATGTACATTATTTCTGAGAAAACGAAATGTCTAATGGGTGGGTATAGAAAGTGTGGATACCTTCCAACAATAAAATAATGATTTCAACGAACTACATGATTGTAATGTAAAAAAAAAATATATATATCTTTATAATTTAATTGTTAGTTTCGGTAAAAGGTATCAAAATTTGTTAAGTTGTTGCATTTTTCGCTCGATGCTATAAAATTATATTCGCGTATTCATACAGTGTGATTAGGTTTTTCGGTTCATACCTCCATGAAAACAAAAAATATTCTCTTCATCTCTTAAATAAAATAACGTGCTCGAAGTCGACCATGACAAAACTAGGTACCTAATGCAGATATAAAGGCTAAAATACTGGCCTTTAGAAACGTAGAAATGCTTTGCTAGAGATAATTTGTTGTTGTTGTTGTTTTCCTAGAAAATCTAGAAATTTTAGGATGACAGCAGTTGCACGATTCGTTCATTAATACGTTAGAATTTGTTCTAACCAACTCCATTTGTTCATAATCTGAAACATGTTTAAAAAACTTGCCGCCTTTAGATTTTAAACGAATATGGCCCCTTTTATATAATGTCTGCGAACAGAAATATAACTTTTTAACCCTTTCCTATTAAATCTCTTGTTTGTCCGTCCCTGTGATTTTATTATTGATAAAATATTGTAGAATAATAAGAAATTGTTTGTAACAAGCAATTTCTTCTTTTTCAACAGTATTTTCTACCCAAATGAATGTTAATTGTTCGATTAAAATCTCCATTAGATTTTTGTCTGCAAAACCTTTGAATTTGAACAGGTCTAAATTTTCGCCAAACAGGAAAGGAATAAAAGGGGTCGTCTCGGTAATCTCACAAATATTCTGATCAAGTTTCATTAAGATTAGATCAAATGCGACCCCTAAAGTATTAATAGAGAGAATGTGACTAAGTCTCCTCTTCCCCCCCCCCACCCAAAAGAATCTTCCAAAATCATTATGTTTTATTCTTATTACCTAACAACCATTATTACCAAGTTCGAACCAAAATTTGGTTCCTAAAGTGTAAACGCAAAAATAGATTTAAGGTCACGCTTCCCATGTTTCCCAATTAAACCTACCATTTTTATTAGGGCTCATTCTTGTGTCTTAAAAACTTTTCTAACCAAGTTTATTTGAAATTGAGCCAGAATTGTGTCTACTATAGAGAGAAAACAAAGAAACTCCTTTAACCTTGTTTTCTATTTGAAAATTCTAATTCTAAAAAGGGGTTCATCTTTATGACCAAACAATCATTCTCACAAGGTTTTACAAGATTGAGTAAAAATCGTGGCCAATAGAGCACCAACAAAGAAAGCGTGACGTCGGACGACGCACGTCGAACGATATACAAGGGTAAGAAAACGTCGTTGTCGTTCTAAAACGTCGTAACCACAGCTTGAATCAAGCTGTAGTTACGACGTTTTAGAACGACAACAACGAAAAGCTCAAGATGAGCATGCTGAGCTCAGGGGAGCTAAAAAGAGAATCTAAACCAAATTCTCCGACATACACCTTATTACTACTTATGATTTATCCGTCTCCATTCCTTTTTATGATTTATCCGTCTCCATTCCTTACTTATGATTTATCCGTCTCCATTCCTTATTTAAAACAGAGGTTTGAAAAGAATGAGGCCCGGGTTATTATTAACTGCTGACATAATCCTTCTTTATTGGTCTGTGGTTGTACTTGTGGAGACCACTTGGCTTTTTATATTCTCGTGACGCATATTAGGAAAGGAAATAAGAAATAGATTTATGAAGTCATGAATATGAGTATCATATTATCCGATTGCGACACAATTACGCTTTTTGATACCTCTCAAGAAAAGTATTAGAAAAAACATAGTGTAAAGTGAAGAAATTGCTTGCAACAAGCAATTTCTTCACTTTACACGATGTTTTCTACCATAAAAGTTGAAAAAATATTTTAAAAACATAAAAGTTAAATTGTCGTCTGCAGTTCCTCTCAATTTGGATCAGTATAGAAAATTGTTGTCTTGTAATGGGTTATAAATATATATATAACGCGTCATGCGAAAAGGCAGAAACAGGAATTGGTGGATTGTTTGTCCCGCCTATCGACTCTGCTGGCAATGAGCACTGACTCCGCTGACCACGCCCGATGACTTTGATTGCTTCACCCAAATATTAAATATTAAACGATTTCATTATGTCAAATCTATGGCCAGTAACATGTAACAAGAAAGTAAATTGGTTGGTTCACGACCTAAAAGTGGTATCTACAGCTGAAGTAACGTGACGTTTAAGTCGACGAACCAACAATTATGTCTAAAAAATGTTTGTCAGTGTCGGAGTTCAAAGTTCATTTCCTTTCTAAATGAAATTATTTTCTCGATATCCTCGAAAGTCTTTCGATCGGGCGATAGACAGACCACGGTTGACAAAAACATATTCCTTGACCATTCAGACCGGAAATGAATTGTGACTTCAGTCATTTGTGTCAAGTATATCTTACAGGTTTGGCCAGTTAGACGTCCAAGCTATACAGTATAATCAATTATAGTTTATTAAAGAAAAAAATTGATAATTTTATATCTAGAATATAATTTGCTCTTTGCTTAAAACCCATTCAATAGGGACTCTATAAGCTTAAAGCTTTCGTAGCAATCGAACTAAAATAAATTTGTATAAATAAATTCTATAAAATTGTTTATATAAGATCTAACAAATAAAAATTGATAAATCAAAATTATGAATACTTGCACAACCCTTTCATCTCGATAGCGTGCTTACACAGTACAATTAAAGCAAAATAAATCACCAGTCAAATAGAAGCGCACGGACGAACTAACAAACTAGTCTAAGTATGCCCCTAAATCCTTTATATCTTGCGTCAGTTTCGTCGATGATTTTACGTTTTTCTTTTTTGCATTTCGGTCTGTTATCGAGATTTCTAGGTGGATAATCAGATAATCTCACTAAAAACAAAACAGTGATATAATCTAAATGATAAACTCACTGTTTTGGTTGATTTGACCCTACTTTTGTGCTCTACCGAAAGTCATCCACGCCGGATTAAAGATACCGGTGACGTCATAAGGTAGCCGTGAATTTTACGTGCGAAATGCAGCGCTTTGAGAGCTTTTGTCCCAAAGAGTTCTTATTATATGTCTGTATTTAAGAGATGAATAGAATATATTCTGTTTTCATGGAGATATGAATCAGAAAACCTAATCACACTGTATGAATACGCGAAGTGTGATTAGGTTTTTCGGTTCATACCTCCGAGAAAAAAAATTCTTATCATTTCCCATAATATAATAGCATCTAGCGAAAAAAGCAATTATTTTACAAACTTTGATACCTCTTTGTTTGAGACTTTTTTGTGCAGAAGCATACAAAATGACTGCATGCTGAAAATTTTGTTCGTGGAGTTTTTTCTTAACCAATCAGAACGCCCGTTTTTGATAGACGAAACTAAAATTTAGATTATAGAATAATCATTTGTTTTTCTTGTATGATCGATTTATCGGTCCTTTCGTGAACAACAAAAGCAATATGTTCACCTGTGGCTCCTTCACTCGTAGAAATAAAGCATTTGTTGTTCGCTCAATGACAGTTAAATCGACTTTACACTGAAACGAACAATTACCCTCAGTTTATTATTAACTAACAATCCATGGAACATATTTGTAGTATAAGCCTGATTACAGCATCTGAATCCATTTTGTTTTCTAATCAATACGGCTGATTAAAGACGTTTTGAATTATTAATCCAGTCAGAACAGAATCTTAAAAATTGCTTCGACAATTTAAGCCATTCTCCGATTAGTCTGGCTAGTGTGCTTTATGGAATTACGTTTAAAGATTTGTCTTTTTCTTTAATATGTTTAAATGTCTTTGAAAGTGTTTTTTGTCTTAGAACACGAATATTGTACATCAATTGGCATAAGGAATTGCACTTGCGAAGTCTTTACAAGTTGCTATATGTATAGACAGAACTGTACAAATTGGTAAGTTCTAGAACCAAAATGTCTGTAGGTTATCTTAATGATCGAATCCACAACGCCGAGGGCTAAAGTCAATTTTACCGAACTACTCCACAGATGTATAAGTGAATGACATTTGTTAATATAGTCGGAACGATAATATCAGTCAAAGTCGCCCTATACCGCTACTTCGGTGATTCGGTTAGCCGTTATGTTCTCAAATAAATCTGTTTTTCAAAGACTTGTCTGGGAAAGTCAAAATTAGTTCGCATGGAATAAAACACACTTGTATATACATACGGTAGTGAGGATCCTAGAAAAAAGAGAAAATATCGTCGATTAGTATATCACAGTCAGCAGTCTGGTATCTAATGGCTCGACGTTACTCCTTTTGTGACGTGAAATCGTTACAACGTTATTATTCGTATAAATAACTCAACAGTTCATCACCTTTCTTTCACATCTATGTGAATAAATTGAAAATCTCTTTAGCTTAAAATAAAATATTTCGTTATTTCATCGCATTCAAGACATGATATTTCGGATGAAACTTTGGCAACACACCTTTAGAAAATACTTTCAACTTAAATTGACCAATCGCGTCTGTCAATCAAGGAATAAAACCACAAATCAAATAATTTATTCAGCCCGGGCCTGAGCTTATTAACTCCAATATCGGCTGCCATTTTGTCTACCTTTATTGTTGGTTTGGTGATTTAAACGTCGTAATTACCGCTTATTCAAGCTGTAGTTATGATGTTTAGGTCACAAAACAACCAACTTACTATTTTGTTACATGCTACTGGCCACAATTTTGCAAAAAAAATGCTGTTCAAAAATCGAAGCAGGTCTTCCCGACGGAGTTCATGGGTGGGGCTTAGGGAGTCAGCGGGCGGGGAAAGCGATCGGTCAATTAATATCTTGCTCTGATTATAAAAGCGATGCATCCTTACATTGTAAATGCGCGTAATAACATAATACAAATAGCTGTCACGTTTTTTTTTTAAAAAAAAAAAAAGCTTATACCGGTTTTAAATAGTGTCTTTCGGAAATTCCAATATTTGTGATGATTAACCGTCAATTTTTTCTAATCATTTATCAAATAACCGTCATTCTTTGTGTAACTGTTTCTAGATTTTTTTCATCAGTATAGCAAGCGATGGTCAAGCGTCTCGACGGAAATGAAACTATTTGTGATGATAAAATATCACTTTTTCTAATCATTTGGCAGATAACCGTCATTCTTTGTGAAACTGTTTCTAGATGTTTTCTTCAGTATTAGCAAGTGATGGTCAAGCGTCACAACGGAAATGAAACTATTTGTGATGATAAAATATCACTTTTTCTAATCATTTGGCAGATAACCGTCATTCTTTGTGAAACTGTTTCTATTTTTTTCCCCTTCAGTATTAGCAAGTGATGGTCAAGCGTCACAACGGAAATGAAACTATTTGTGATGATAAAATATCACTTTTTCTAATCATTTGGCAGATAACCGTCATTCTTTGTGTAACTGTTTCTATTTTTTTCCCCTTCAGTATTAGCAAGTGATGGTCAAGCGTCACAACGGAAATGAAACTATTTGTGATGATAAAATATCACTTTTTCTAATATTTTTGCAGATAACCGTCATTCTTTGTGAAACTGTTTCTATTTTTTTCCCCTTCAGTATTAGCAAGTGATGGTCAAGCGTCACAACGGAAATGAAACTATTTGTGATGATAAACAATCTCTTTTCTAATTATTTGGCAGATAACCGTCATTCTATGTGAAACTGTGTCTAGATTTTTTTTTCAGTAAAAGCAAGTTATGGTCAAGCGTCACGACGGAAATGAAACTGTTCGTGATAATAAATCATCACTTTTCTAATCATTTGGCAGATAACCGTACTTCTTTGTGAAACTGTTTCTAGATATTTTTTCTTCGGTATTAGCAAGTGATGGTAAAGCGTCACGACAGAAATGAAACTATTTGTGATGATAAACCATCACTTTTTCTTATCATTTTGCAGATAACCGTCATTCTTTGTAAAACTGTTTATAGATTTTTCTTTAGTATAAGCAAGTGATGGTCAAGCGTCAAGACGGAAATGAAACTTGTGACGAGTGTCCATCACAGCGAACGGTGTAGGTTAACCATCAGTAACTATACTGTATAATGACATTTTATATTATAATCAAAAGTCTATCTCTCGAGAGAGTTTATCTTAATACAGTGCGTATGTAATAATATATCAAATGACGGACACTTATGAAAAAGATTGGGTATTTCCGAGAAACACTAATGTAGCTTCAATTTTACATTAAGTTCAAGCATTAATCTCGATACAATCTAGATTATAACTAAAATGATATACAATCAGTTATTTATCACATATTTATGTATATGCTTCAACGCCGATAAAATGTCGATTGTTTACTGTGTTGTTATAACAAATTATCGTCTATTAGTGACTTATCAAGTTAACTCGGTATATAAGAGGTAAAACTTTTGCTTTTAACCTGCATTCTGTGAGCGTAAACTCAAGACTGTCTGCGTCAGGTGACGCAATATCGGACTTCACAGTGTATACACACACACTCACACACACACACACACACACCAAGATATCGGCGAAATCGACCAATCGCTGACCACGCCCACTTACTACTTTGGCCACGCCAACCGACTCAGACAGAAAGTCCCGCTCCGATATTAAACGGCGTTATTTTGAAAAATTTATGGCCAGTAGCATGCAACAAAAAGTAGAACAGTTGGTCGGCGACCTAAACGTCGTAACTACAGCTTGAATAAGCTGTAGTTTTGACGTCTAAGTCGCCAAACCAACAAAATAGGTTAACAAAATGGCGGCCAATGTCGGAGGTCAAAAGTATTTCTGGTCTAAATGAATTATTTCACTGGTCGACTGATTATTTGATTGACAGCCGGGATTGGTAAATTCTGCGTGATACCGTGATTTGAAAAAAAGGTAAATGCCTAGCATTATATAATAACCAAACCAAAAAAGTATGAGCAAGCGCATTTTCATTACGAACAAAGAAGTCAGTACACGTGCACCAAGTTAATACACTAATTCGATCGTCTAATATTAGACAACTGAAATTCTCAAATCGCGATCTGAAAGTAAATAGAAAACACACATGAATGGTATCGTATACCTAAAAGGAATAGGGTTTATCATTTTCAAAGCCACAATTATCTAAATGATCTAAAGCTTTGAATAGTATTTTTGTCGAGTGTAAAGTGAAGACTCTGATCATACTGTACACAGACTGGTCTGGTTCTTTACTTGGCGCACACGTGTAATGGCTGGGAAGGTCATGTGCAGGCGCTTTTCATGACCGACCTATGTATTTATCTCTAATCGATGAAATTATTACTCACGCTCGTTAAGTTAACAAGGAACTTGTTCTGCAAGGATCTTACCCATAAAGGAAAGAGCATCAACCCATTAGTGTCATTATGCACATAATGGTAGGCATAAAGAAGAACAATGGATTCAATCAGACTCATTAATAACATGATTGCTGTCAAATTTATCGTTTTTATGATTTGCTACCCTTTTTCTGCCTCGGTTCGCATATGGAATGATAAAATAATACGTTTGAATTTTAAAAAAATTCAAAAAGTGAATTACAAACTGTCAAACAGTTTTGTTTAATCAAGAGGGCCACAATGACTAAAGGGTTATCTCTTCTAGACAAACATTTTCATGTCAGGTGAGTTGAAAATGTGACTGCTCCACTTATCAGAGGGTTTGTTTTTTTCTAACATTTGCTCTTGTTGCCTAGTTCCAACTCCAAACAAGAGCCGTCGGAGACGGATTATGTTTCCCGAATAAGGCTTTTGTCACAAAACTGTATGTCATTATTGGACAAAAAACTTCTTATTGAATGCAACTATAGTTTGAGAGTTCAGTTCACAAGAAATGTGGAAGTTTGACAAACATTGAAGGAATCTGTTTGACTTCACAGGCCTGATTCTAGGAAATTTTAATATCATTATATGGTAAAGGGTTAAATATTTTACCTTGACTCTCAAAGTTATCAATGATAAATGACTCCATACAAAAAACAAAGACTCTAACTTGAGTAGCCTTACAGAAACAACAGACTGATTTATTTTAGAGTAGGAAATATACAAAATGTAAAGCAACATGACATTAAGCCCCCTCTTAGCTTGGTAAGGCTCATTTGGTCAAAAATTGAAATAAACATTACCTAGGGCACTTAATAAACAACATTTATGTAAAGTAACAAGAAATTTTGGCAATTTGTAAAGGAGGTATGATTGAAAGTTAAAGACCTTGACGATTTGACCTTGACCAATGACCTTGAACTTAGTACCAACAGAAAGTTCATGTCATAAGCAATACACATGTAAAATATGAAGGCTATATCACTTACCATTGTATACTTTTTGGCGATGTTAGAGTTAAAATTTTCAAAATTTTGACCTTGAGAAATGGTCTTTATCTTGACAGATGACCTTGAACCAAATACCAACAGAAAGGTCATGTCATAAGTAATGCACGTGTGAAATATGAAGGCTATATCACTTACCATTTTGAACTTATAGACAATGTTAAAGTAAAGATTTTCGAACTTTTGACCTTGAGAAATGACCTTGATCTCGACAGATGACCTTTAACTTAGTACCAACATAAAGGTACTGTCATAGCAATGCTCATGTGAAATATGAAAGTTACATCAATTACCATTGTAAACTTATGGACAATGTAAAAGTTATTTTTTTATTGAAATTTTGGCCATGAGAAACGACCTACACTTTGACAGATGACCTTGAACTTAATGCCAACAGAAAAGTTTTGTCTTAAGCAATGCAAATGTGAAATATGAAGGCTATATCACTTACCATCGTAAACTTATGGAGAATGTTAAAGTTAAGATTTTCGAACTTTTGACCTTGAGAATTGACCTTGATCTTGACAGATGACATTGAACTTAGTACCAACATAAAGGTACTGTCATAAGCAATGCACATTTGAAATATGAAAGTTATATCAATTACCATTGTAAACTTGTCTGTTACCAGTCAAAGGTTATGGCCAATATAAGTTTATGCAGGACAAAAAGAGAGCTTACGTAATGCTAATAACATTAAGACCCCTTTTCCCATGACACGTTTTTTAAACGTAAATTTTCGATAGTTTAAGGTCAAGAGGATCTGATTTGCTACTCAAATATGAAATTTCAAAAAATTCTAAGTATTAGACTAAGAGAAATTGGACGGACAGACGCGCGCACAAGCCGGCGACTATATACTCCCCCTAAAATGTTTTCGGTGAGCATAAAAATAAACATTATCTTCTTACATTCGGTTTAGTTACTTAGTTTTTTACTATAAATGACAAAGTCATAATCTTGTAAGAGATTTTCTTTTCAAAATTGATATGAAAAATGAGCGTCCACAAGATTTTTCTATGATTTGACCAGATGACTTAATTTTGATCTACGGTCACTCAATTTTGAAATTGTCTCAGTTGTCTAAGAATTTATCCAGCTGATCAATAGCCGTAACCTTAACGCGGCTTGTTAACAGATTTTTATGACAGATCGTTAGAAAAAACGTATATTCTTTTCAAGAGTTATTGATGTCATTTGCAGGGTAGGTATTCTTTCATCGCGTAAAATCTACTAAGTTCACAATAAATTGCCATTTACCTAATATCCTTCTTTGAAACACCGGAATTGATCGGTTGCGGTCGTTAGGCTCATGGTAAAATCGATAAAGACTAAATTGAGGAAAGTTAGGACGAAAGTGATACACCATGGAAAACAAAAATAAGGTTATGTGTTCTAAAGAAAAAGGTATTTATCCAACGAATTCTGGTTTCATTGGGATTGCACTTCGTTGGCTTGAGTCTTGTGATTTCGCCTTACCAACAACAAATAATTTTGCTTCTTTCCTGTCAATTTTAAAGTATACTAGTAAACAGTCATTTTCATTTAAAAAAAACAGCCTAATGTTATTCTTTCAAATTTTTGAAAGCATTAAAGTTTGAAATTTGAGAATTACAGCCAACAATTTTCAACCAAAATCGGGTAGTCAGTCGCTTTAAAAGTGCCCGCAACATTATTCTACATTTTGGCCCTGAATTACAAAATATCGAATTAGCGAGAAAATACATCAAGACCACTTTTCAGATTGATTAGGTGTAGATTTCCTTATCCCTGACCTAGTGATCTAGTTTTTAACTCCAAGTGACCCTTTTCGAGATGGTCTGAGATTTACATTCTGTCCAATATTTCGGTCAAAATTATGGTCACTAAGTCGAATCTAAGGGAACCTTGTGTCCATAATTCAAATCAATTGTCGAATTTAAAAAAAAAACTCTTTTCAATTCATGTTTGAAGGCAGCTTGGTTCGCCTTAAATTCTAGTTCAGTCTAATATCGCGTGTTACTCTAGTGAATCTAGAAAAGTAAAGGATTATTTTTCACGCTGGACAAATAAGCAAGTACAAGAATTAGCCAGGAAACTTTTTTCCACTACTCACTATTTCAGGGGCATTAAGAATATATGTAGAGGGTGATCCGACGGAAGTTGTTCTGTCTTATGGAATTGTTAATTCATTCGACCTCGTCAATGTACATATTTAAGGGGCCGTTAAAGGGAGGTGTCACTGTTTCTCAAACATTGATAAGAAATAAATGCCAATTGTCTCAAAATATGCTCTAACGGACGCTTAACACTTGAATTGTTTTTTTTTTCTGTTATATAGGAATGGTTCTGCGGAATTCCAGGTTATCTTTAGATATCACAGAATTCGGATGACCCTATTTGCATATAATCCAAAGTCAACGGAAGGTAAAAAATTGACAAGCGAAACAACCAACGTCCTAAATCATGTCACGCTTAATGGTTAACGCAAAACTACGGTAAGTGTCTATATTCGTATTGATGCTTACGGCAGTTTTAGACTGATCTTTACAGAATTGAGGACCGGCTAGCGAACATAACTCCTGATGACGTAACGATGACCATGGTTTGGGCAAATTCAAACTGATTGAGGGATTGTCCAATATTCTTTGCAACTGTCTTGGCTTAATCTAAAAATAAATCTAGAAATACCCTGGTTTATTATGATAAACGACCTCTGATTTTAGCAAATCAACTTTTCAGAATATTGAATTGAAACAGTATATGAGAGGGAATAATAATACTCAATATCTTTGACATGAAAAAAACATCGACATCGATACTTCCTTTAAACCAGTTTTATATTTATTCTCTTCTGAAATGAGAATAAATATGGTAAAAAATATTTGCAAAAAAATCCACGCAGTCTTTTTGTAACGATTTCACAAGCTGATTAGCTTCTGATATTCCATTTGTGTGTGTGCTTTTTGGTTGGCGGAGGTCACGGGGGTAGTTGCTGTTGTTGTGTCTTGTTTTGAGTTTGTTTTAAACAGGTAATCACACTTCATTATTTTACCCATTCCCACACAACCCCGCCTTCTAACGTATCTTATGAATAAAATTATATATATATAAAAATAAACAAACAAACAAAAAAAAATAATGGTCAATGAAGAAAATAACAAGCACTTTCTTCATTTACCACAATGTTTTCTATTTCATCCAAAAAACACCCGTGTCACGATGAGCCCAGAATATTCCTGTTTTTGGCAGTAGGTATAGACAAAGATCAGCCTGCACATATGTGCAGTCTGATCTTAGTCTACACCTCCTGATTATCCCTTTCAAGCCAGAATGAATTATAGCTTATATTTTCAAAAGAATCATTAGCCCACAACGATAACATCAAGGACTGCCAGCCCTTCCAGCCCTTTGATTTTAATGCTTTTCTAAAATAGGATTATATTCAACATGACAAGGTAAACTATATCTATCACATTACTATGCAAATATTTCTATCAATATGTCATTTCAGTTTTCATGAGAAGTATACTTGTATCGTTTCTAATTTTGCTCTGAGTTCGTTTCGACGAAAGTTTACCACCCATTGACCTATCACCAGACGACGAAATTTTTAGACTGGCCCAAATCAAAGAAGTTGCAGACGATAATTCAAATTGCATTTTGATTGAAATGTACGTGTCCTTTTGAGAAGAAAATATCATGAGAAAATGAAAATTTGCTTGTAACAATGTTTTCCTCACAGTCCAATGTTTTTATTTCCATGTGTTTTTATACTTGAGGAAAGATATTGGAAAAAGAAGAAATTTCTTGTAACAAGCAATTTTTGCTTTTTCCCACAACAATTTCTAACCTGTAGTGTGGTTACATTTCAAATTTCACCCACTTTTAATTATCGTCTACAACTTATTTCAAATTGGGAGAGCTCTGCCTGATTCTTTATCGGTCACGATGGATAACACCATTACACTTGGCCTCAGATTAGCGTCTGACCCGAGGGAAGATCAGTTTTTTAGTTGATATGGTCAGCCCAGGGTTCGAACACGTGATCTTGAGGTTTGAAGTTATGAGCTCTAACACCTGAACTTATCATAAGGTATTTTACAGCTTGGCAGACTTGGGCTGGTCATTACCTAACTTGTCCGGTACAATCCCCCATCTTTTACGTCTATGTGACAATTCAATTGCGAAATTATTGTGGGAAAACAAGAAATTGTTTGTAACAACCAATTTCTCATTTTCTAACAATATTACTTTCATATAGGGTGAATACTTTTTGAATTGTCCTTACTTTATAACGTCGTCTGCTACACTTTTGAATTTGGACAAGTCCGATTTTTACAAGGGTTAATCAAACTGCTTAAAGTACTATAAAATAGCAAAGCATGGTTTTGTTAAGTAATCATCTTTGCCAACGGTTATCACGATAAATAAACGAGGTTAAAGTAACCTAGAAGTTAACCCATTACAAAATGACAAAATCTTAGACAGGTTTAAATTGAAAGAAGTTGCAGAGGACAATTTCAAGTTGGTGTAATTTAGAATATCTTTGTCTTCTAGGATAGAAAACATTGTGGACAATGAAGAAATTGCTTGTTACAATAAGAAATTGCTTGTTTTCCTGAGAAACTCAAATGAGCTAGAAATACCTACGAGATGAACATGCAGGAAGAGTTTTCAATATTCCTGAAATACATAAGACCTACTTTTTATGGCGTAGGCATTTGACAGATTTAGTGGTCAAGCCTCCAGTGACAGTTTGCACTCGTCGAATTTCGATACGATCTCAAAATTTGTCTGTTAAGTTGAGCTATCATAGCTAACGTTTTTTTAACTATAAAATCGAGACGTCTAGGCACACAGGCAATAGAGGTCATGACTTGGGTTGGTTATTGAGCGTCTTGTCAATTAAACAAGGACACATTATGGCTCATAGGTCATGGAGGTCATGACTTGAGTTGGCCTTCGAGCGTTTTGTCTATTAAAAAAGGACACGTTATGGCTCACAGGTCATGGAGGTCATAACTACGGTTGGCCATATAGCGTTTTGTCCATTGAATATGGACACGTTATGGCTCACAGGTCATGGAGGTCATGGAGGTCATGAATTCGGTTGGCCATATAGCGTTTTGTCCATTAAAAAATGGAGACGTTATGGCTAACAGGTCATGGAGGTCATAACTACGGTTGGCCATATAGCGTTTTGTCCATTTTTTGGACACGTTATGGCTCACAGGTCATGGAGGTCATGACTTCGGTTGGCCATATAGCGTTTTGTTCAATAAAAAATGGAGACGTTATGGCTCACAGGTCATGTAGGTCATGACTACGGTTGGCCATATAGCGTTTTGTCCATTAAAAAATGGAGACGTTATGGCTCACAGGTCATGTAGGTCATGACTTCGGTTGGCCATATAGCGTTTTGTCCATTAAAAAATGGAGACGTTATGGCTCACAGGTCATGGAGGTCATAACTTGAAATGGCGATTGAGCGTGTTAACCACTAAACAGTTGAACACGTTATGGCTAACAGGTCACGAATGTCATGACTGTGGTTTGCCATTGAGCCTCTTGTCCATTAAGAATGGAGACGTTATTGCTCATAAGTCATGAGGCTAGACCACTTCGAAATTAATTCGATATCAAAGTCCAAGTACCGCTGATACAATTTTAACACAAAAAATAAATTGAGTCTTCATTTGAATGACATTTCTCATTTGTTTTTAAATTATTTTTATCTCCCTTTTTTGATTAGGTGTTAGGCCCGAACGCTTAATGTCTTTTAGTCCTTCGGTTTTAGATCACCTAATTTTTTCATGTTTTGTTTGTTTGTTTGCATGGTGCTTAACGCCACTTTTTATAATATTTCAATTTAAACTGGAAAGGGTTAACCATGATTGTGTACTCACAAACGGTGATTCGGACTTTCGATGCATTCTTGGTAAAGTTCCAGTTGTCTGCATAAGAAAAAAATATTTCGAAATGAATTGTCTCAAACTAGTCTATGCAAAAATGATGTTTTTAAGAAAACAGCCAGTTTTAATTAAATGTAAGAAATACTTACCGTTCCTTGTTTCCTAGTTTGTTTTTGTTTTTATTGTTAAAGTCGTCGTTGTCATCTAAAAACCCATAACTTTAGTTTTATTCAAGCTCTAGTTACGAGGTTTTAGAATGGCAACGGCGAAATATTGGTCAAAAGCAATGTTAGAGTATCTAGATGTTACAGATGTTTCAAAATACTTTTCAATTCTTTTATTTTTGCAAAATGTACCTTTATTTGTTGATTTAAGTTCGCGTTTATAAATCAAAGAATCAATTTACAAATCAAATAATTCATTTGGACCGGAAATGAGCTAAATAATCCGTCATTGGCCGTCATCTATATATAGAATTTTGTTGGTTTTACGACTTAAACGTCCTAACTAGAGCTTTTTCCAGCTGTAGATATGAAGTTTAAGTCGCCAACAAACCGTATTCTTTTTTCGTTGTTTTGTCAGCCAGCAAAGCGCCGGCTTTGATAGCTTAAGTTAACAGATATAATTTTGAGGTTTTCTCTGAGTTCAACGAGTGCACTCTGCCACTGGAGGCTTAACCACTTTGTCCATTGAATGCCTACCCAATAAAAGCAGTTCTTTTGTATGTAAGGAATATTGTAAATTCTATTGAGATTGAAGAGAATTCTTCCCAAAACATGCTATTTTACCCATTCCAACTAAATTTCTCTTTTGTAGCATCTCAAGATAAAGCTTTAGAAAACATTGTGGACAATGAAGAAATAGCTTGTTACAAGCAATTTCTTCATTGTCAATTTTTTTTTCTCAATAAGAGAAATATTGTTTAAATCAACCAACTTAAAGATATCGTTTTTATCGTTTCAACTTCTTTAAAATTGAACCAGTCTATGAGATTGTGTCATGTTATAATGGGTTAACTCCTGGGTTACTTTAACCTCGTATGTTTATCATAATAACCTTCAGCAAAGAAGATTACTTAACAAAACAATGCTTTGCTAGCTTACATTACTTTCAGTACTTTGATTACAATTTACTGACCATAAATTTGTCAAAGTAACTCCGTTTGATATCTAAGTGGAACTTTCTGTTGGAGCCCAACGACGGGGTCCTCGATCCTTAAGTAATATCGGGCCGGCATGTCCAACTAACCACAAACAACCGATAGGGTATCACTTACAGCAAATGTAACCCTGCAGTTAAAGCAAGGTGGCATAATAGGAAGAAAATACGGACTTTATGAACCTCACCCAAGTTATTATTGAATTATTACCGTTGATTGACCTCTACTGATCGACGCTGTTCTTAACAGTATTTCAGTTATAGCGTGGCGGCTGGAGTATCTACCATTGATTCCATGTATTTATTAACTAATACTACCACAAAAAATCTTTCACCTCATCTTTAAATACATTTTGGTTGATACCTGACAGATTCGAGTAAGTCTTACTTCAATCATTAACACGTGTTATTCTAAAGTGCATCTTGAAAAGTACAGGATTATTTCTTCACGCAAGACAAATAATCAAGTAGGAAACTATTTTTCCCTCTACACTCTATTTTAAGGGCATTAAGAATAATTGCAGAGGGTGATCCAACGGAGGTAATTTCGTCTTACGGACTACTTAACCGTATCCTTCCTCGTCAATACACAGAATTAACAGGGTCGTTAATTCTGTTTTATTTTTGGCCTTTTCTAAAATGAGAATAAACGTGATAAAAAATTATATGCAAAGAATTCCACGCAGTCTGTATGTAGCGATTTCACAAACTGATAAGTTTCTGGTATGATATGTTGTTGTTTTTGTTTTTGTTTTTTAAACGGAGTAGCAAAGTTCAATCCCGCTTTTTACGACCCTAATGAATAACTCTACAGAAGACATTGTGGACAAAGACGAAATTGCTTGTTACGGGCAATCTCTTTATTGTCCACAATATTTTCTTACCCCCAAGATTTTTTTCTAAGCAAGTATAAAGCTACGTCTGCATCTTCTTCAAATTTGGACCAGTCTAAAAACCTATCATCTGGTTATCTGGTCATTTTCTTACCGTGAACTGCAACCTTGGATACCCAATAACTAATGGTTTCCACTTTAAAAAAATATATCTATCGCATACTATGCAAATATTCTAATTGTATTTTTAGTTCATTTTTTATGAGAAGAATGCATGTTAGTTGTTCATAATTCTCTATTAGTTCTATTTGGCCGCAGGTTGGATTGTTTGCTTGAAGGAGGTTTAGCGCCACTTTTAATAGTATTTCAGTCATATCTCGGCGGCTGGTGCACGAATCTCTGGTATTTCTCACACCATTACTACCACTAAACCATTTTTTCGAGCATCCAGCTGCTCACACCACTTAGGTTTACGATTAACTATCTATTGGTGGTAGACAAATGTCGGAAAAGATATTTGCTGCGACCGCGGATCGTACCCATGACCTCATGATTGAGAATCAATTGCGCTACCAACGGCGCTACGGTTGCGGCTGAGAATTACGATAGCTCAAACTATGCTAGCTCTCGTATACTCGAAAATCTAGATATCTGTGCGTTCCCGAAAGGCAGTAGCTTATTTACAATGCTACATTTTTACGGCTTTGCGTACTGAGGCTAGCCATTTAGTGTCTTGCCAATAAACCCTTTCATGTACAGTACCTGGTTTTTACGTCCCTGTGATAATATAATTCAGAAAATATTGTGAAAAAATAGCTTGTAACAAGCAGTTTCTTCTTTTCCCACAATATTTTCGATTCTATAGTATGATTACTTTTAACCCTTTCCTGTTTTGCAATATTTATACCTGTCCAAATTCAAAGGTTTCACAGACGAAAACTTGAAGTGAGTGTTATTTGGAAAATGACCATCCAGTAGGTTAGGGGAAAATATGGAAAAAGGAAGAAATTGCTATTCACAAACATTTTTTTTCTACAAAGTTTTCTCAATCATGAAATCACAGTCCGTAAAAACCAGGGATTCAATTAAGAGATGAAGAGAGTATTTTTTTGTTTTCATGGAGGTATGAACCGAAAAACCTAATCACACTGTATGAATACGCGAAGCGGATTCATACATTGTGTTATTATGTTTTTCGGTTCATACCTCCATGAAAACAAGAAATATTATCTCCATTTCTTATAATTTAATGGCATCGAGCGAGAAAAAACAAAAGCTTTACAAATTCTGTTACCTTTTTGTATGGGACTATTTGTGCGGAAGCATAAAAAATCGCCGCGTACACAAAATTATGTTCATGGAGTTATGAACAATTTTTTAGCCCTATCAGAACGCTCGTTTTTGATAGACGAAACAAAACATTAAAGTATCAGGAAATGGTGAAAGCGTACTTACCCTATATCGTCGTCTACTATCCCTTTAAATTTGAACTCTTAAGATTTTTCAGAAGACGGTAAAGGGTTAAAAAAACTGAGACGTTATGGCTCAGAGGTCATAAAGTTATACCACCGTAAATCGATTCAATATTAACCCATTACCACAAGGTAACGCTTTTTGACGTCCCTCAAGAAATACAATCGATAAAACATTGTGGATCATGAATAAATTGCTTGTAACGAGCAATTTCTTCAAGGTCAATCATGTTTTCTACCTATATAGGCAAAGTTGTTTAAAACAAACTATTTAAATTAAGATTGTAGTCTACAACATCTTTAAATTTGGACTAGTCTAGCATTTTGTTTTCTAGTAATGGGCTAAAGTCCCAGTTACGCTGAGACAATTTTTACAAAAAAGATAATCGAGTCTTCATTGAGTGACATGTCTCATTTGCTTTTAAATTAAGTTTTATCAGCCTTTTTTGATTAAGTGTTAGGCCCGAACATTTAATGCCTTTTTGTCATTTTGGTTCATATTACGTGACTTTTTTTTTTTTTTTTTTTTGAAATTCAAAAAAATGGATTGACACATTTTGTTAAATGTTGTCGTTAAGAATTATATATTTGAAGCTTTTGGTGTCTGTTATCAATTATTATCAACTTATTCTCTTTAGACAAAGTGAGTCACTGAAATCGATGATATTCTAGAAAAGGTAATGAATTACCGAAATTATTTAACCAATCATTTATAGACAATTAGAAACGAGGCTATACCGAGTTTTTATCTGTTTTTGATGACGAGTTTAATAGATCCGGTATTTCATTACCAAGAATTCGATATTCTGTTAAAGACATTGATGTTTGCGATAAATTGATAAAAATCTCGACTTTATTAATAGAAGTCATTCCGGGAAATATATGACGCCTTTTGAAAAATGACGTCGTTACACGCATCATGACGTCATTTTGCGATAATGAAAATGCGTTATAATATGCAATATCGCATTCATTTGTTAGCTATTTCAGTAGTGTAATATCAACCATGTAACATTCAAAAAATATTAAACTGGTCAATTTCTGTCAGGTCGTATGTCATGTTATAAATTACAACATTTAAGAGATGAAGAGAATATATTTTGTTTGTTGGAGGTATGAACTGAAAAAACTAATCACACTGTATGAATACGCTATAAGTGTGATTAGGTTTTTCTGTTCATACCTCCATGAAAACAAAAATACTCTCTTCATTTCTTATAATTTAATACCATCGAGCGAAAAGAGCAAAACTTCACAAATTTTGATACTGTTTGTATGGGACTAATTTGAGCGGAATCATACAAAACTACTGCGTGCTCAAAATTTTGCTCATTGAGTTATGAATATTTTTTTTGACCAATCAGAACGTCCGTTTTTGATAGACGAAACAAAAAATTAAATTAAATTATGTAATAAAAGGTATGCGCAAACCATTGGCACATCCTCTCTCGATCTAGTTCGCTTGTTTATGTGAAGTGAAGTGTACGTGTTCTTATTGAAATAATAGATTAACCATGGTTTAGTACTTAGAAACGGAATTCTAGGGAAGTGACCCTTATTGTTACCACTGATGGTCGTCAAATTACAAACTGCTTGAGAAATTTCTCGGGATCCCCTGGATCCCGCAGAAACATCGAAAGGTTTTACTTGGACATGTTGCACAGAGCCCATTTTCTGTCAACACTCAGAACCTACGTTTAGGAACTATCTAGAAGCAACATGTTTCATTTCACAATTGCATGGACTCAAATCTGTGCTATATCTACCAGTTTATCACTGTACCGCTCTGTGACTAACCTACCTGCCATAATTATATCACTAATTTTGTTGATGGTATCCTTTAAGATGACAATTGGTGGTCTTCCAGGACGGGTGTCATCTTCAAGAGTATCTACCGGGTTTAAATCATTCACCACGTTTTAAACCTATCCTGTTCAATTCCTGGTTTTTACGTCCCTGTGATATTATAATTGAAAAAAAACATTGTAGAACAAGAAGAAATTGCTTGTAACAGACAATTTCTTCTTTTTCAACAATATTTTATCTACCCTACCAAATGCTTATTTTTCAATTAATTCAACTTTATATTTTAGTCTGCAATACCTTCGAATTTGGACAGGTATAGAATTCTGTGAAGCAGGAAAGGTTGACATAGTGTACGCTCACCTAATATTGCTGCAATGTCCTCTTGAATTCCCCTATAGGATAAGCCTTTGAGTTCAAGGTATTGAATAAATGCCTGCTGACAAACAGTGTTCATTTCACTAGAATTACTCGTAGAAGCTGGTTTTGAGAATCATTGATTGATTGAATGGGATTTAACGCCACTTTTAACAGTATTTCAGTCATGTCGCGGCGCCTGAAGCACCTAACAATGGATTCCTAGTATTTCTCACACCAGTACTACCACAACATCCTTTCCTAACCTCAAGCTGCTGTCCCAGATTAGGTTTACGATTATCCACCCATTGGTGAGAGACAAATGTCGGAAATGATAAGTGCCGCGGCTGTTGTGAATCATATTCTGTCAAACAACAGACAGAAAAATAAAACTGCAGTCACTGCAAAGTGAGTGCAATGATTTATTTGCATAGATTCAAACGGATATGTTTATAAGAGACCTGTTTTACCCTAGACCTCAGATATCTCTGAGGAAAAATAGCTACAATCTCTCTAGAACGTGGCAAGACACAAAATCAAATATTTATCTCATTTTATCTCTTTATTTCATTTCTGTGTCTCTCATTGCACGTGGAAAATATTTCGATACTCCTGCTCAATATTTTTAGGAGGTTGAAAAAAAAAAAAAAAAAAAAAAAAAACTTAAAGTGGTTATTCGACAGGAGTGAACATAATATTTAATGTTTCCATTGAAATAAATTTCAAAGGTGTACCTGGTCTTGCATGTTTCATCTTGGATATTAACTAATGTATTTACTGGTCAAATGTTTGATGTCTAGGCTTAAAGCGGTCACGAAAAAGATTTTCATGAAAAATGATAAAACATATTTGCTTCTTTCCGTTCTTTCTTAAAGTTATGAACAGTCATTTTCATTTCAGAAATGAAGAGAATATTTTTTGTTTTCATGGAGGTATGAACCGAAAAAACTAATCACACTGTATGAATACGTGAAGCGGATTCATACGTAAGTAAGATTAGATTTTTCGGTTAATATCTCCATGAAAACAAAAACTATTATCTTCCTTTCTTATAATTTAATAGCATCGAGCGAAAAAAGCAAATATTTTACACATTTTAATACCTTTTAGTATGGGACTATTTTGTGCGGAAGCATACAAAATAGCTGCATGCTCAAAATACTGTTCATAGAGTTATGAATATTTTTTTTCGACCAATCAGAACGCCCGTTTTTGATAGACGAAACTAAAAAATTAAATTATCACAAAATCAGCTTAAAAACCGTCTTTCACATGGCTGAACAGAATTTTGGAAATGGAGAGCCAACCTTTTTTCATAACCTGTTCAAGAGTCGCATTAAAAGCGATGCTCATTTTTCATGCAAATCATGTGCAGTATTGGCTTGTATCCATTTGAAAACGATCAATAAATAGAGCAGAAAATAAGCTCACTGAACTCTAAAAACTGTTGTTCCACGAAGATAATATCCTTACTCTTTTGTCTATGGCCCTAACCGATATTTGACCAATCGCTGGCCCCGCCCACTTACTCCTTGAGCCATGCCTACTGACAACTACAGGAAGTCCCGCTTCGATTTAAAACGGCGTTATTTTGCAAAATTCATAACCAATAGCATGTAAAGAAATAATGATGTGGTTGGTTGGCGAACTAAACGTCGTAACTACAGCTTGAATGAGTCGCCAAACCAAGCTATTTTCCTTAAAAATCTTGCATTTTAGAAACTTTTAGAAAATATGCTGGAAAACTTTAGCCAATGCTGTTACCTTTAAAAATCAACATTTGTAATATACAACAGACTAATACAAAAGTAACTTTAAAAAAGAGTAAATAGGACACTAACAGGCTTGTAATGTAGACGTTTAGAACAACAACATTTGCTAAGCAGCGACAACAGATTAATCAAAGGATTTGATATCATTAAACCTACCGAATTTCTTAATTAGATACAGTCAATTTTGCTCAAGCGACCACCTCTTATTAAGCTACCACTTGCATTAATCGACCACAATCAAAATTCCCCTTTTAAAATTAAGCTCACACAAGAAGTTGTCGTATTTGTTAAACGCATAACCTAAATCAATCCGATGTTGTTTGAACTCATTAGAGCCGATTCTAATTACTTCCAATAACAAAGAATTCAGCGATTATTCTGTAAAAACTTATGTAAGCTATCGAATCAATTCTTCATATGTTTCACAGAAATGTGCTTTGGGCGACCATTTTCTTAATCGACCACTTTTTGGAATCGTATAAGATTTACTGAACATTCATTGTTCGGATTCATACATTGTGTGATTAGGTTTTTCGGTTCATACCTCCATGAAAACAAAAAATATTCTCTTCATTTCTTATAATTTAATAGCATCCAGCGAAAAATGCAACAACTTCACAAATTTTGATACCTTTTTGTATGGAACTATTTTGTGCGGAAGCATATAAAATGGCTGCGTGCTCAAAATTTTGTTCATGGAGGTATGAATTAAATTTTTCGACCAATCAGATCGCTCGTTTTTGACAGACGAAACTAACAATTAAATTATTGGACGTTGACAAATTGGGACTCGACAAAAATATGCACTGAACTGATACGATTCGATACGATTTCCTGGGAAAATGACGTCTCACCGAGAGTAGCTTTTTTATTATTTAAAAAAAGGAATAATTTTAGACATATTTTGTTAGTTTCTTTTTATCATTAAAGTCAAAGGTCGTTGGTTTACAATAAATTGCAACTTTAATGGAAAAGCGTTACAAAACCCTGCGTAAGAAAATCTTATTTTTCATTCGACTGTAAGTCTCATGAAATATTTAAGTTTTCCTACACGGCTCGAATCCATTAAATGGTGTTTGTATCACAACTATAACATAATACTGCTTATTCATTATTTTTTGATACGAGGCTTTGAATCACGATCATAATGTCATATTGCTTATTGGTCATATGTTCAAGACATTGCCTTATTATAGATATATCATACAATTTAAAACCATCCTAGATGAAATGCAAACAAGTCATGATAACTAACATATATGTCCCGAATGCAATGTGCAGCAAATTTCTTTATGATCAATTAATCAATTTCTTGGTCTCGGTAATTCCAAAGAAAAATTATTCTTCAAGCTATTCTTTGTATTTTTCGGAAGAGGTTTATGCTATTAGAGTGTCTTTGCCGGATGGAATGCACATAAAGGTATATATAAACAGAACAATGGATTGGTTAGGTATCCTTAATAAAATAATTAGAGTTCGGTTTATTACAACAGTTGTCGAAATTATTTCTTGTTTCTAAGCACACTTTTGTCGATTTATTTCGATTTTCAGACTTCAGATTTTATAACGCTAATATAAAAGTTGGTAGAATCCCATGGTCCCATTTGATATAGAGAAAGCAATTACTTTTATGCTTTTCGGGGAAGTATTTCGTTTTCTCTGTGGATCACAGCTCGAGAAGTTCACCGTCAAAACGGTGTAATCATGAAACCCAGCTTTTGTTCATTCTAATGCTTTTGTTCATTTTGTACTTCTTAGGGTCATCTCCGGGGGGACCAAACGCACTTTTAATGTCATCCGGTTGCCATGTAACCACCGTGCGAAATATCGGGCTATCATAAACTTTTTCGGGGAAAAAATGATTGTCTCGTTTCGCATTTAAGTGATAGAATAATTATTTGTTTACGGTGTAAGATCGAAATAAATTTCAGTTTTTGAACAACAAAAGCTATATTTTAACTCATGGCTTATTTCCAATTCAGACGTTGAAAACAGTCAACGTCTTTTCATGAGTACGCTTCTCTTTGTTCGTTTATTTATCGTCACTATCATAGCATTTGCCCATAAGAGTGATGCCCAAGAGGACAACTAGTTATTACAAGGGATAATGCAAGAATACATGACTAAATTGCTAAGAGTCCCGCCTAACTCTTTTACTGTCTCGATGTCACACTAGGTCTCGGTCTTACGTCTCATCCGAAAAAACAATATGTTGGCTTGCTAAGCTTTGAGATCGAACCAGCGATCTTGAGGTTTGAAGACGAGTGCTCTACGAACTAATCGGCTGACTCCGATGCTGACTCTGATACTACTTATTTATGCGTATCAATGAAATTGACAGATCGCTACAAACGTGCACTCACCTTCGTCAATATTCAGCAACAAGTTAAGAGCTTATTTTGTCATCATTAGTAAAGAAGAGATAGCAAGGAAATCGATCTGGTTCTTCAAAGTTTATAAATGATACTTTGATAGATCTGACCATGTGACAAAACACATTTTTTAACCTTTCGGATATAGTACGTTATGTTTAATTGAATTCACGAAATTTATCATCGGGCTTAAGTCACGAATGGACGTTTTTCAATAGCGTTCTTCAGTGTCGTAAATCTTTGACAATATGCGATGTTGTTTTTTGCGTTTTTACTATTATGCGATAGTCGTAGGATTTTTGTTGGTAAGTTTGAAAACTCGCCACAAAAATTCTTCAGTTGACATCACAGACATTGCACGGTAGTAGCAAGGTAATCGTGCAGTCTCCGTAGGAAGAACTTTATATATGTCAATGTGATTTGTGAAAAACGCCCGTCTCCCATACGACAAGCGTGTGAAGAAAAATTCAGGAATGCGTGCCAACCTGTACGGCGACCTTTCGTTACCTTTACGGCCTGTCAACGGGCTGTCGCCTTTGCATGGTCTCGCGGTTTTAAGAAATATATGTAACTTTGTTAAAAAAGATCGCAAGGTCATCGGCACCTTTATGTCACGGAGACCGGATGCCTTAGTAATTAAGGAGTTACGGCGAATTTACTGTCACTGTATCAAATTTGCGTTTTTATGAAAAAAGGATGCCCAATCACATATATTTCATTTATTGTTATCATTATTATTTCTTCACAATGAATCTTGCAATAATAAACAATTGGTTTGGTATCATAATCTCCCACCTTCTAAATTTATTCACATCTAGATAACTATTGTTACAGGTTTGCGTGATCTTCGTGAATATCCGCATAATTCCATTGTTTTGACGGAAGTGAATTTATCTAGGGGAGGGATAACATAGCTTCACTCAGGAACATTACAACACCAGATAGCAAATATTTATCTGAGGACTATGCAACACGCTTTGAAAATGGATATACTTGTTTTTGTCTGTCACGCAAAGAGACGCGTTTTTCGCTTACTTTGCTTTCATATAAGCCTAAAGATAAGGCATACAAATAAGGCTGAAAACATATCTTTTTCAGAATTGCATAAAAAATCAAAGGGCTGCAAGCACTAGTTGTGGGTCAATTTTTCTTTTGAAAATCAATTTTTTGAACAAATAAGGTTTAAAGGGACAAACAGGTAGTGTAGAATATGGTGAGATTTGACATATGAGTGCAGGCTGATCTTTGTCTCTACTTCCTGCAAAAGTAGTAATATTCCTGGTTCGGTTAGATTAAAGGCACATCTATAGCGGAGGTAGGGTAGCCGGTAAGGAAATTACAAACTTGCAAAGGCAACTATATCAAATAAACAGATGCCAGAAAACAGACAAAAAGTATCAAACATACAAATCCATTTACTGGGAATGAGAGAGAGAGTTTAACATGCTAATTTCTGTTGTCAGGTTGTTGTTGTTTTTGTTGTTGTTGATGATGATTTGTTTGTTGCGTTTTTATTTTGGAACAAAAATACGCTTAACAAACAAACATAACTAAAACAAACAGTCATGAAATTTGGTAACAGATATTAGTATGATGAAAAATCTCCCTCTTTCTCTGTTTTTGCTTTTGGCGGAGGAGAGGAATAATTTGTTGTTGTTGTTGTTCTTTGCTATTGTTTGTTGTTGTTGTTGTTTTTCATACCAAACCGTAGATATGGCCAGTCACATGTACTTACGCAAGTATTGTTATCCTCAACCTACAACTGTCCTGCATTCAGGAGGATGATATGCTTGCTTTCGTTTACTAGGGGCGCTTGATCGCCTAAATCACTCCATCGTTCAGATAGACTTGTCATTCAGATGATTTATTTTTATTTAGTACAGAAGGCATCTCTATTGCACGCCCGGTAATCTCGAGCTCCATCTCTTTTTGGAGAACAGTACAAAAAGGAGACAATGATACTTCCGATATGGAGCCAAGGACCGGAACTGAACAGAAAAGGTAAGTAAAACAGTTCACCTCGCGTACAATTTGATCTGCTATTGACCTATTATACATTTTTCAAAGACATTCAGAGTTTCATACCACATGGAAATGATTATATTATCCGTTGGCGGTGATAGATTTCAAAAATAATTCCGTTTGTGAATAGAAACTTGAATCAAAATTTTGACATCGAACCCGGTCAAACACGAAAATGCGTGTTGAAATCGTTAAATCCATGTTATCAACAGTTCTGAAAGATTTAAGATGCTATGACAGTGAAATGAATGATAACGTGTTGATATAAAAACACAAAGAACTGCGCTTCCCTACCCTTTCTACGGATTTTTCTTAGATGAGAAGGAGACCAGGATGCGGTGCGGGAGACAAGATTCAGAGGGAGAGGCGATGCATATGAAAGAGTACAGTGAATACTTTTCTAGCACTGTAACTTTATGAATATTGCAGGACACTTTTTCTTTCCCTTGTAAACAGT
Organism: Fragum fragum; assembly: GCA_946902895.1. NCBI lineage: Eukaryota > Metazoa > Mollusca > Bivalvia > Cardiida > Cardiidae > Fragum > Fragum fragum. The sequence continues at coordinate 9,370,082 of OX336378.1, forward strand.
AAATGTGTCTGTCAGACTCTCTAGAACAGCCATATTTATATCAAAGTCGCAAGAATCGAGTTACACAACTCACCAATTAATTAATGCAAAACCCACGCTTTGAGCTCATTACTTTCAGTCACAACTCTGCTACACACGTGTTTATTTTCTGCTGACTTGTGTTAACTTTGAGATCACACATGAAGTGAAATGACAATTCAAATTCACTCACACAGCTCCAATCATTCATTCCATACACTCACCCAAAACATTAAAAACGCTCAAATTATTTCAAAAACATTTAAAAACCTTCCAAAATGAGCAGCATTTCATTCAAATCAATAACAATTTTCCACATTTTTATTGGCTGCTGTGGGTTTTAAAGCGTCTGATTGGTCCGTGAGGACAAGCACAAAAGCATGTATATTTTAATAAAGGGAGTTAATAAATCTCCATCTATCCATATATACTGCCTAACTCCCCTTTCGGGTATGACTGGAAGATGCGCGTCTGTGCTTGAATAAAAACTGTTAGTCATTGGTTAGGGTTCCATATTTAAAAGTATTGTGAATGTTAGATTAAGAGATCTAATAAAACATATTCTGGTCATTCAGGACGGCTCACTATCTGAAAAGAATCGAGACTCTTTTTGAACGCTGCAATGTCAGGTTGCTGTTTCTGGTAGGCTGTTCCAAATTTCACTGTGTATGGAAAGAAAGAATATTTAAGGAAGAAAGCATTCGTGTGGATCTGTCTGAAAGATGCTATCTGCATATGTCGGGTGGTCCTAACTTGTCTTTCAAGATAAGCTGGTACGGGCACTGCAACAAAACTATTAACGATTTTATAAAACATGGTGACTCTGGAAACGTCTCGTCTATATTGAAGAGTTTGCCAGCCAAGCTCCTTCTGCATGAAAATTATTTTGAACCCATCTTGCTGCTCTACGTTGTACTTTTCCCTTTTGTTCATATAGGTTTTTGTATAAGGGCTCCAAACGGTTGATGCGTATTCTACCTGGGGTCTGACTAATGTTTTGTACGATGTCTCTCTGATCTTCTTATTTTTGGTCTGGATGTTCCTTAGGTTTTTTTGCCTTTGATGTTATATTGTCAATGTATGTGTTCCATGAAAGATCTCGAGATACTTAGGTATTTAGCATTGTCCACAGTCTCTAGCACTTATATATGTAGCCTGTAATCAAAAGAATCTTTTCTTCTTTTTAGTAATATTTAGCATTTGCTGGGATTAAACTCCATTTCCCACTTTTTCTCCCACTGCATTAACTTGTCTAGATCTTCTTGCATGGTGATGCAGTCTTGCTTGTTGTTTATAACTAAGTAAACGGTAGTGTCATCTGCAAACAAACGAACTTGGGAGTTGATGGTATTAGGAAGGTCGTTAATATACAAGAAAAACCGAGGAGGACCAAGCACCGATCCCTGAGGTACTCCAGACGTGACTGGAACTTCGGATGAGCATCCATCTTGTAAGACTACTTTTTGTGTTCTGCCTATAAGAAAAGATTTAATCCACAAAAGGGTAGTATTGTTTACTTCATGTTCCTGCAATTTATATTAAAGTTTTAAGTGGCTAACTTTATCAAAAGTCTTGTTGAAGTCTAACAAAACTAGATCACTTTGTTTTCCTTCAGCAAGGTTTCTGGCAAGATGATCGGTCAGTTGCAGTCGCTTGGTTTCACATGAACGCCTTGCTCTGAAACCATGTTGTAAGTCATAAAGAATTTTTTTTTGTCAAAATGTTTTGTTAGATTTGATGCTACAATATGTTCAAGAGCTTTACACGGTATACATGTTAATGATATAGTTATGTAATTTGCAGGATCTTCTTTGTTTCCTTTCTTGGACAGTGGAGTCACGTTTTCATTTGTCTATACCTGGGGGAGGGTACCTGTTTCAAGGGATTTCTGAAAGAGAATTTGGACGAAATTGGCGATTTTGGATTACATTCCTTTAATTTCATTCAAAAGTCGCTCCTCCCACTCATTCAATTTCATTCTGAAATCATCTCCAAATCATCCAAAAATTGTCAATTTCAAGGTGTTATTAAATGTAGCAGTGAATTTGTTTACCATTTGACATAATCTAGGATACAGCGCCCACTAAATATAAAGAAAAAACTTAAAGCAAATCAATTATGTAAGCATTGAACATTTGGTTGAGAACACTTATTTTCGCCTTCTATTGAATTCATTGTGATTTGATGAGGATTTGGGGTTTATTACAGGCTTAAGTTTTCAGAAAATCATAAAAAAGGGGTCGGTTTTGACGTTCGAAGATGGACCGGGTTTACATAAGAGTATCGGGTTCTAAAAGAAGTTTTACAGTACATTTTTATATGCATCGCCTCTCCCTCTGAATCTTGTCTCCCGCACTGCATCCTTGTCTCAATCTCATCTAAGAAAATCCGTAAAAGGGGTAGGAGTTACGCAGTTCTTTGTGGTAACATTATTTTATATCAACACGCTATCATTCATTCCACAGTCATCGCCACTTAAATCTTTAAATATTGTTGATAACATGGATTTTAACGATTTCAACACGCATTTTCGTGTTTGATCGGGTCCGATGTCAAAACTTTGATTCAAGTTTCTATTCACAAACGGAATTATTTTTGAAATCTATCACCGCCAACGGGTAAAGTTATCATTTCTATGTGGTATGAAACTCTGGACGTTTTGGGAAATGTATAATAGGTTAATGGGAGATCAAACTGTGCGCGAGGTGCACTGTTTTTCTTACCCTTTCTGTTCAGTTCCGGTCCTTGGCTCCATATCGGAAGTATCATTGTCTCCTTTTTGTACTGTTCTCCAAAAAGAGATGTAGCCCGAGATTACCGGGCGTGTATTGAGAAAGCATCCAATTTCTATCTGAAATTGAGCCAATCCTTCATTGCGATATTCTTGAATATATGACAAATTCTTAAAGAAATCTGATTAATTGTCACAAAAAGATCATTCCTGTGAATTTTGATTCAAGTCCATCCCCTGAAAAGAAGATTTTCCAGTATAGTCCATATATGGAAATCAGTCCCGCCCATTTCAGCAATGCTTTTGTAATGAGACAGATTTTCTGAAGGAATCCAAATAAAGAGTCTTCAAAGGATCATTCCTGTGAAATTTCGTTGAAATCAGCTTGTTTCTAAGAAGATTTTCGAAGTTTTCACTGTACACCAATTCAGTCCCGTCTATTAAAGTCATCGTGTGTGGCGGAGTTGTGTGTGGTTGCTGTTGTTGTTTTGGTAGTCGTTGTTTCTGTTGTTTAATCTGATCATTTTCTACAGGAATATGACAAAGAATCGCCGCGATTTCATTTAAATCCTTGAACTGAATTTTGAGAAAAGGACTTCCAACATTTTCATATTATACAATGCATTGAAATTATTCCCGCCCATAGGAGCCATGTTTTGTAACAAATCAAAATTCTTTGAAGGAATATGATAAATGTTCAACAAAAGATCATTCTTGTGAAATTTGGTTGAAATCTGCGGTGTACTTTCTGAGAAGATTAAAGCCATGGCAACTGCCCGCTAGGGCACGTACACTTTTGAAAGGTGAAACAGTACCTAAGATGAATGCGTAATGCTTGAAATTGCATTAGGTTCTGCAAATTTTTATTTGAACTATTTGTTTGTAAACTTCTAATTGAAATTTCTAATACGTATAGAGGATAATTCGTTGTTTCGGTCTTTCTTTGAGTAAACAACAAAAGCTATATTTTCAAAGAGTTGTGGAGCATAGAAATATACTTTAGTTGTTCACGAAAGGAAGAGATATCTATCTCGCACCAAAATACAAACGTTTTTTTTTTCTATTTCTTTGATGCAAAAAACCCCACAACATGTCATCTTCCTGGGGGATATTTTCCAAAAGCTCGTCATTTTGCTAAAGAAAAATTCATGTTAACCTAATGACATCTTTACTGTCGGGGGTGAACGAAAGCAGGACTGAATCCACCAAAACAGTTTTTTTTTTTTTTTAATAATTTCACTTGGTTGAAATTGTTGAGTGAAAATCCAGCGAGAAATCCAAATAATCCATCGAAAAGCATTATAGAATTGGGTTTAATCAAGCAACTATTATAAGATACTTGTATTTTGGGATGGTTCGAGAGTTCGAACCTACCATAACATGCAGTATGGCTAACGAACTTGTTCTAATAAACATCGTCTGATCTTTTAATATATGCAAAAATAGAGTTACCTAAAAATGATCAAAGTACCCGAAGTATTGTAAGCTTGCAAAGCAGCAATATTTGTCAAATGTTATCATTATTATTGTAATTAGAAAACGTTTGTCTTGTAGACTAGAAAATAGTGTGGAGAATGAGGAAATTGCTTGTTACAAGCAATTTCTTCATTGTCCACAATGTTTTCCAAAGCTATTTCATGAGATTTACAATTGGGCTGGATTGAGTTAAATAGCACTCTTTTATAGGAGTTGTCTACAATTTGAATAAAGTTAATTTATGTGGCCCATAAAAAGTACTGGCAGATTTCGCAATATTCCTGAAACAAGAACCGCTTTTTATGGCGTAGGCATTCAATGGATTTAGTCATTAAGCCTCTAGTGGCAGTTTATCGGTATATGAAATTCAGCGAAGCATATAACAACGTTTGGAAATGACATCATTAGTGACATCAATTTCGCACACTAGTGTGATATCAATCTAGTAATATTAAAATTAGTAGTCACATCAATATTTTTGTAATAATTGCTATTGCTTTTTTGTCAAGTTTTCAAACAAACGATCTTTTGTATTTTGATGAAAACGACAATCAAATATATGCATATTATGAAATAAATTTGTTTCGACTTTTTGTCTCAAGTACATAACTGTATTTTCACGTATTTTCTGTCGTTTAATTCTAATTAATAGTGTGTGATACTTAAGTAATACAGGATAGAAAAAAAACACATTATTTTTACTTGGAAATATTTTCTCAGTTAATTAGTTCTGGAGGCATTACGTATAATTGTAGAGTGGGATTCACAGGAAGTAGTTTCCTCTTTCAGAGTGCTTTAATGTTCCCTTCCGTGTCATTGCACAGAATTAACGGTGCTGGTAGGTCGATTTTATATTTAGTTTCTTCTACCGAAATGATGATATATTGTGCATTATCGAAAACGGGCCTTCTAAACTTCTTTTCTTATATGTTCGCTTTTTTACGTGAGTGTGTTTCATTTAAAATCTTTTTTTCTTTATTATGTACTCTGAAGAAGGCGTATGCCGAAACGTTGGTACTTGAAAAAGAAAGAATAATAATACTAATTATACGTGTTGTTGTAGTTATTTTGAGAATTATTTAAAATCTTTGTAAGTTAAAACAGAAAATAATTTGGTTGACTTTTAGGAAATAACAAACCTAAAGTTGCCCTTACTCTATCAATGTATAATTGATGGTATATTTACTCTCAACCCCCCTCCCCTAAGTGATCTCCGATCTCATTATCGGACTCTTGATTCACGAAGTTTGACGGATCGCATATCACAAAAGATCCATTCTCAATTTGAATAAAGAAGAGATATCAATCAGATTATATATTTCGAACGTAAATTTCAAGCGAGTCTACTCATACACGGCAAGTACACGAATAATAATTCGCCGTGAAATAACTGAACAAAATGTTTGTTCAAAGGAGCGTTAAACCCTATACAAACAAATCCATTATAGCTCAACCTCTGTAGAGATCATAATTCTGTATATTTACTTGGGATGTATTGACTGACGTGCCCTGTCAAATATTCGTAAGTGGTTTTCACGAACATTCAAAAGAAGGGTATCTAAAATAAGTTTCAAACCAAATTCTCTTCGAGTTAGAAAAGTAGTTTCTTTGGAGACTTTATTTATAGCATATCGACGAGTCGCCCTTTGCCTTAGCCAAAGGAAACCTTGGTGAAGTAAGATTGGAAATTTCCCAAAAAATGATGCTTCATCTCAAATGCTGAAATACTGAACTAACTGTTTCCCGCAATTATGGTGTTGATCAAAGTATGGTACGCAGCCGTCATAGCGCAGTCGGTAGCGCGTCAGACTCCTAATCTTCAATAATGGGTTGTCATGGGTTCGATCCCCGGCGGCGGGACATATCCTTTCCGGCATTTGTCTCTTAGAAATGGGTGGATAATCGTAAACCTAAGTAGGGTAGCAGCTGGAGGCTAGGAATGGATGTAGTGGTAGTACTGGTGTGAGAAATACCAAGAATCCGTTGTTAGGTGCTCCAGCCGCCTAGATATGACTGAAATACTTTTAAAAGTGGCGTTACACACCAATCAATCAATCAACCAAGTATGGTGCTGAACATCAGAGTTGTTACGATCTATGGTGCTGGATTGTTGAACACCATAGTTTGGTCCAACTGCAGTCGCATTTAATTATGGTGTTCAAAACCACAGTTGGTACTAAGTTAACAGACTCATTTTGAGGTCTTCTCAGAGTTCAACGAGTGAAAACTGCCACTGGAGGCTTAACCACTAAATGCATTCAATGTCTACGCCCATAAAATGTAGTTCTTTTGTACTTCAGGAATATTGCAACTCTGCCTGTATCTCAAGACAACAAGCCTTGGAAAACATTGTTGACAATGAAGAAATTGCTTGTAACAAGCAATTTCTTCAATGCCTATACAATGTTTTCTTATTTCAACCAGCCTAAGATTTTGTCATGTAATGGGTTAACTCATTGGCTACATTCTTTATTATGTTACCACCTTTGACAAAGAAGATTACCTAAGTAAAATATGTTTTGCTAGCTTACAGTGCTTTCCATACTTTTATTTAAAGTAAATTTAGAGAAATAGCTGAAACAGTTGTGGCAGTAACTTACAAAATTTTTAGCAAATTGTTTTTATATCATCCCTGAAAATAAATGGATATACGGACAAAGCATAGTTTTGTTGGGTAACCTTCATTGTCAAAGCTGATAACATGATAGATAAAGTAGCCACAGAGTTTACCTATAACAAAATGACAAAATCTAAGACTGATTCGAGTAAGAAGCAAACATTGTATAGATTTTCCAAAGCTTGTTTTCTTGAGATACAGGCAGAGTTGCAATATTCCTGAATTACATAAGAACTACATTTTATTGTGTATGCATTCAATGGATGTAGTGGTAAAGCCTTACAGTGGCATTTTGCACACGTTGAACCCTTAAACGACCTCAAAATTTGTCGGTTAACGGTTTGACACCGAAATTGGGTCAACAACATAGTTAGGACTGAACGTTACCGAACCTATATTTTTTGTTCAATTATCTTTTTCTTTTCATTCCCCAAAAAAGAATATTACTTTTTTATTTAAAATCTACAATTTCTGCAATTAAGTTGTTATCTGCAAAGAAGATTTGTTTCTGGAATATTCAAATGTCTATCCAGCTTTCAAAACTGTTCTAAGGTCACTACATAGAAAAGCAATAAAGTGACCCAGCACTGACTATATTAACATATTTTTCTCATTCAGTTTTCTCTCGGGGGAACTGAAAAATCACCGCTAACAACAAAAATAAGAAAAAATAGACCAATGAAATTATACCTTCAGACTGTAAGTGAACTTTTAACTCCGACGTTGAACGTCATTAATCTGAAGCACTTGTGTTAGTTTGGCGTCTTCCGAGTACTTCTAGATCGCCAACCAGCCATTCTATTTATTGTTAGATGTTAGAATCTAGTAATTCTGCACAAAAGAGTCGTTTAACCCTTTCCTGTCCTTTTGAATTTTAGACTGGTCAAAAAAAAAGAAAGAGATTGCAGACGGAAATGAAAATTGGATTGAATTATGCTCTCTCGCGCGGAGGTTAATCTTTTTCATCGATAGATCCTATGTTGCTTTTATGGAATAACAGCATAAAATATCAGTTTTTATTATATACCTATAAACAATCCGAGGTTTATATCGGCATCCGATACAACTCGACAGAAAAACAATCCGTATTGGCCGAGTACCTCAAACTCCGAATTCGTCGAGTACCTTGTGTAATGCAAATGTCAACATATATGACATTTTCATGTTAGACTATAATGAAGTTCAGCTCCACTCATTTATAAAACATGCCAATACACGAATGCATATTAGGTTGCTTCTTATCTTCGGTTTTCCACTCTTTTTTAAGCATTTTGGCACTGTCCGTCTATTTCTAGATTTGTGTTTTGTGTGTATAAAAATTTCGACCCAGAGAATTTTTAACGGGGCTTCAATTTAACCTTCTTGAGTTAAAGAGCTCTTACTCAGAATGGAGGTATCTGTCAACCCCATGTAGGTTATTTTTCATATAGTATAGATTAACAGAAGAGTTGTCATTATCCTGAAGAATTACAAACTCTATGAAGGTTTCCGTGTTTGAACTATTTATCAACCATTCATAAATTCTCAGATTTACGTTAAGTTTACAAATTATGTAAGGTAGATATTTTTATTTCTAATCATTTTCTGTTATATTATAAAAGGATTACTACAAAAGTATTTCTTTCATACAGGCCGTATCTTGTCTCGTAGCTTGTGTAAAATACCATTTGACTCGACCTTCGGTCTCGTCAACTAGTATTCTACACAAGCTACTCGACAGGTACTGCCTGTAAGAAAGAAAGACTGTTGTAATATTCCATATAATGTATATTGTCAAAATATATATCTGGAAAATAGTCTCATGTCATATCAAAATATCTTTGTATTCATACACTTAGTTGAGTATACAACATGAATTATGAACGGCGCAATGGTTTCAACATCTTTGATATACTGCATTTCTTTATTCAATGCCTGATATAACGGAAAATTGTGTGTAAGTTCTTAATTCGGAGCAGGAAAAAACGAGACTCCCTTTTTGCAGAGCATTAAAGAGGCCACAAATTGTTTGGGTTTTTGTGTAATTATTACTATGTTTCTTTGTTTGTTTTGTTGTTTTCTTTGTTGTCATTGTTATTGTTGTTGGCCTTTTGTGGTTTTTTTTTGTGAGTGTGCAGGGTTTTCATATAAGTATTATTCCCTATTACTATTATAACTATTATTATCAATTAGATATCTTATTTAGTTTAGAAAAAAGGGGAATACAATTGGCCTTCGTTGAGGAATGAACATGAAAACTTAATCATACTCTTCATACAGAGGGATATAGTTTTTAGGTTCATACCTCAATGAAATAAAGGTATCTTTATTTCATATAGCTTAATTAAATTAATCGGGGCAGAACAAATATTCTACTACTTGTTAGTAAAATTTTACGGATCTACTTCTTGCGCATGCATACAAAATTTAGTTCATTAAAGTATGAAAAAATATGCCAATCATTACGACTAAATCCAGAGAGACGGAAATAAAAAAACATTATTTTGAATTGATTCTGTATGTAATCCATATAACACGAAATGCTTCAATAATAATCTTGCCATCAGATACGCTATGAAATTCCACCAGAATGGATGCACGCGGGCTATAAACAATAAAAAGAAAGACATATTTATTACCTGAATCAATATTTCTGCAAAAGATCTCTTTATCAATTAACCATTCTAGTTTAGAACCATTATTATACCTTCATTGCGATGAACTGATTGCGAAATTCACAACGAAATGGTCATCTAAATTCTATTTAGCTTATGAAACTTTCATCTTAACCACTTGATAATTATATAATGTTAAGCTTAATGTATAGTAAAGTCATTCAATCAAAACAGTAATTCAATATATTTCTAATTTGAGTACGGAGAAGGTTTAACTGTATCGGATCCAATCTCAAATCGCTCCAACGTCCTCGTCTAAATTCAAAGGTTTTGCAAACGATGATTTAAAGTCAATTTCATTTGAAACAAAGTTTAGCAATTATTATCAAGGGAAGAAATATTGTTGAGAAAAGAAAATTGCTTGTCACAAGCAATTTCTTCTTTTTCCATAATGTTTTCTCGAGTAGAAAACAGAGGGACGTAGAATGGTTAAGGAAAGTAATTGTTCAGGGACCAATATAGAAAGGGTTTCAACGAAAATGTAAAGACATCCATCTTTACTCGGCTTGATATTTTGGCTGTTTCTCCAGGAACCAGATAAGGCAGATCGCTGGTTCCACTGACGTCCGTGAACTTATTTCAACAGTTTGCTTCATTAACAAAATTATTTACACATCTACACATGACGAATATTTTCAACCTCATAAAGATGAATAATTCAAAATTAGCTAGATAAAAATAATCTTGATGCGACTTTTGTAGCGTGTTCAGGTATTATGAAGCCGTTTTCAAACATCAGTAGTACGCAGTTTATTGTATTAAGTAAGCGTCTACCAGATATCGTGGCATATTTCGTTTCTTCTAGCAATGTCCATATACTGGAGCAACAATTTCTAAATCGGTTTTCAATTGACCAGCAAGGGAACGTCAATACATTTACATCTTTTTTATCAGCAATTTTCCCACAACAAGTGTGATGTTGCGGTGTAAACAGACATATTCATTCTGTCATGACCACGGAAAGATTACCCTACAGGGATCTATAAAGACGGATGGATTAACGTTCCCTTGTCAGAAAAAAAGCTTCTAAGATGCTTGAAATAAATATTAAATCTATATGATGGGGGAACGCTATCTAAATCCACCTAACCCATCCTCCTTTTTTTGCACTTTACAACAGATGGTAGAATTGTCGTATCTCAGGCCACGCCCACTTACCTCTATCAGTGAGTTCACTTTAACCCAACACAGTGGAATTTTAGACTGGTTCAAATTGAAAGGAGCTGCAGACGACAATTTAAAGTTGATAGATTTTGAATTTTTTTGTCATTTTGGGTAGAAAACATTGTGGATAATGAAGAAATTGCTTGATACAAGCAATTTCTTCATTTTCCACAATGTTTTCAAAAGCTTTTTTCTTGAGAGGCGTAAAAAGGAGGGATTGAGTTGTAATGGGTTAATATCAAAAGGTGTTATTTTGTAAAGATTATGGTCAGTTAAATATTACAAAATAGTACAATGGTTGGTTGGAGACGTTAACGTTGCAACTACAGCTTATTCAAGTATAAGTATATAAGTCACCAACCAACAGGAATGCTTCACAAAAGTGTCGGCCAATGTCGGAGTTCAAAGTTCACTTTCAGCCTAAATGAATGACTTGATTTGTCTAATGATTCTTTGATTATCAAGATCGATCTGTCATTAAGCCGCGTCCGTAACAGCCATAGTGTAATCAAACTAATTCTTAAAGGGTCAAATTTAAAGACATCGAAAGATTATTCATTGTGAATTCGGTTGAAATACGGCCATCAGTAATGAAGATATAACCCTCTCGCAGTTTTCACTATCAATTAATGAAATAATCCCACCCCCTTGAAGTCTGGTTTGAAATCGGACCAAAAAATCTTTTTTGAAAAAAAAAAAAAAACTGTTAGAGGATCATTCAATAAACACTCCTGTGAAATTCCGTTCCAATTGACCGTTGAGTCGCACAATCTCATTGTGTTTTTATTGTTGAAACATGTTTTAGAACAATCACTTAACTAGTATTTCTTTACTTTAATTTGATACTTGATAGTGTTGATGAAATATTTAGAGAAATCAAGACTAATTATTCAGAAATAATTTCTAAAAATAATACTCTTGAGCTAAGAACTACGGCAAACAATTACATATAAAGATATAATTTAACTTGTATTAACCAATTCCCAAATACCACTACTTTTTACGCCCCCAAGAAAAATGCTTGAGAATACTTTGTGGACTATTGAGAAATTGCTTATGATAAGCAATTCTTTAATTTCAAACAATTTTTCTGACAAGAAAGACATGTAGTTGTTAAACTTTTATCAACTTAAAACTACCGTCTGCAATTTCTCTCACCTTGGACCAGTCTAAAATTATGGCATCTGGTTTAAGTGACCATTCAATGGTTTACCAAATCATGGTCGTTTAAGAGAATAGTCTCTCTTAACACATTTATGTTGCATAAAAAGTATAAATTTAGTCGCATTATAAATATTTAAATTTGGTCGTATTATAAATATTTACGTCCTATTCCACCCATCCTATACTACAGCAGCGATCGAATTCGAGGTTTCTTTCTAATAATAGAAGCAAACTTTGCGCATGCGCATCTCGCTTTCTAAAAGATAGGTTAACAAAGAATATCCTACCATATTACAAAAGATATGGAAACCCAAGTAAAAATATATATCTTAAACCGAATTGAAAAGAAAATCAATTTTGATTATGTTTAAGTGAAGGTTATTTCCAAGACAAGATACGTTTTACGCAATGCAAATATTCCCTACGTCATAGACGATAGCTGCTATTCGCTGTTCAGTGAGACGTTCTTTTGAATTTCACATCACATGTCTTTGTTTTAAACATTTGTAGTATTTCTTTTCTCAATTGGCACATATATTCATGATGGAGAACAATTGTGTCTAATTGCATTGAAATCCATCCAAAAAAAAAAAAAAAAAAAAAAAAGAAGGGGTCGTGCCTTGGATATGCTTAATTTCAATTTTGACCTTGAATTGTGACCTTGACTTTGAAGATATCTGATTATTTTTTCAAAATGCACATCTTGTCATGATAGAAACTAATGGTGCAAAGTTACTTAGAAATCCATCCATAATTTTAGGAGCTATACTCCGGACATTTTTATTTCGAACGTCTGACCTATTATTGTGACCTTGACCTTGGACTCATTTGAATATTTCTTTCAAATAGCACATCTTCTCATAAAAGAGTTCAATTGTGCTCAGTTATATCAAAATCAATTCATAATTGAAGGAGATATGTTCTAGCCATGCTTAATTATAATATTTGACCTTGAGCTTTGACCTTCATTTTTGAGCTATCTGAAAATATTTTTCTAATGGTACATCTACATAATCGTGCTAAGTTGTTTTGAAATCCATCCATTTTGAAGGAGCTATGTCGTGATCAATGTCAATTTTAATATTTTATCTTGAACTATAACATTGACCTTGACCTTTAAGCTATCCAAAAATGCGTCAGTGCAATATCATAAAAAAGAAATCGGATGTGAAGTTTCATCCAATTTGGACCAATGGTTTTATTCATTTAAAACGCAAGTATGTCGCATTTACTGCAAACCCATATCATTCTACTTAATCCGTTCCAACATAATGACGCCTTATGACGCCTCTCAAGGAAATTGATTGGGAAAACATTGTGGAAAAAGAAAGAAAATTCTTGTAACATTCTTTATTTTCCATAATGTTTCTACGCAAACATTAATAAAGTTTAAACTCTCATAAACTTTAATTTGTCGTCTTCAACTCCTTTCAATTAGGACAAGTCTAAAGTTTTTCCGTCTGGTATTAGGTAAAGTGACGACACTTTTTTGCAAAGGGACAAAAAACAAAAGGCAAATTGTTGGTTGGCTATCTAAACGTTGTAACTACAGCTTGGTTAAGCTGTGGTTACGACGTTTAAGTCGCCAAACCAACAAAAATGTCTGTGAACAAATTTCGGAGCTCATTATTCACTTCCAATGATTTGATTGGTCAATCGTTTTTTATGGACAGGGGCAATTTGTTAATTTTTAGGACAAATGACAAATAGTTGTAATGTTGAATTCAGTGGCATTAGTTTATTTTATCTTATTTTTCAGAAGGCTATATTGCATCCTTTCGTGGAATAGCACAGTATTCCAGGATATAATTATGCGGCCTTTATTTTTTGGTCGATTTTTCCGAAATAAGACTATTTGTTTGTTTGTTTGTTTCGGTTGGTTTGTTTATTTTGTTGTTGTTGTTGTTGTAATTGTTTTCAGATAGCTATCTTGGTGTTTCGCTCTTTTGCTACAGTTGTAATTGATACTGTTTAAGCTCGCTTGGTTGGCGGGCTGGTGACCCTTCAATTGCTTTTTGTCGAATCTTTTTAAAGCTTATTCAATCAGTAGGATGGTTAAATATGGTTTTTGAGATCTCAAACCCGACAGGGCAATAGTTATCCCTGTACGAAACAGATCATCGAAAACGGCAAAACATCTTAAACTAGTAATCGCCCGGATAGTGTTATGCCAAACAACTGAAAATGGACTAAAAATGTTAAAGGATTTCCCTGCTCTATAAAAGTCTGTCTTTTTGGGCCAATATTTATGGGCGAGGGTCAGTGTTCAGAAAAGAAATTACGTGACACATTGCATTACCAAGTACGCTCCGTATAATATTTACATATTATTCACATAACGACGTTGGGCGAGAAAATGACGTAAATACAGCTTGAAATAAGCTGTATTTACGTCATTTTGCTCGCCCAACAACGATAAATATTCTCTCTGTTGGTTCTTACTTGCGATATTCTCGAATGACATTTCTATGTAAAATCAACAATGTGCGGCCAAAATGTCAAAAGTACAGTCGTAAAAGGGCTCTAGTTACAACAATTTGATAGTCCATCGACGAAATATGATTATCAAGACTCTCTCTATATATAAAGCACAAATACAAAAACAAATCGTTTATTGTTCAAATCATACACACACATATGATATACGAACATAACAAAATAAACTGCTTACATATAATACAAAAACATTATTGAAAAAAGAGTTAAGAGGATAATCATTTTTTTCGTTTCATTCAAAACCAAACTAGACAATTACTGAATGTGATTAATACTCACTCCTAACGGCTCAATGTCACAGAGGCAAAACATTTTGTCACTCGAATAAGGTCTTTATTCACAAATGGGCCATAACTCCGCCCCCCCAAAAAAAATGTAAATTGACCTGACCCAAATAGAATATGCATGCTGAGTATACATGTAGAATGTGAATCAAATCCATTAGTTCGGTAGCTGTTAAAAATTATATCGTCAATGCATACTATAAACTGAGTGTAAAAAAGTTCGAGAATGACGATACGCATCGCAAAAGAATACAAAATATTCAGTATTTATTTATTTATCTATCTATTTATTTATCCATTTATTTATTCATTTATTCATTAACCTATTTATTCATTTATTTTCACGGAGATTTGAACAGTTTTAGAAAAACAGAATTGGCCGATATCCATGGAAAGACTTGAAGGTGCGTAATTATCCGTTCTAAATTCTACCAGGTTACTAGGCTGTATTTATGGAATAGTAAATTGTATGTGATAAATTTATTTCAGGCTAAATGCGGCGAGAATCAATTTTTCCTACGCGGCGAGAATCAACATGTTCTGATACTGAATGTGTTAAATGGCGTCATTTTCCCGGTGAAATGACGTCACTCCGAGAATAACGCTCGAAGGGTTTTAAAAAAGTTGACATAAGAGAATTTCCGTTAAATTCATGGGTTTATAATCATTTGAATACTATGATGTAACAGTGATACAAAACATTGTTTTGGATTCTCGCCGAGTTTTATATTTTTCAGGCAACCGACGATCAAGTGAAATATCAGGATTTTTCTATGCAGCTCGAATCCAAAACAAGGCTTTGAATCCAAGCTGTTATATGATATTCCCTGTTATTTCAATCGGTAAAAGCCTGATTAATGAGTAAACAATATCAATTTAGGTCTGTATTGAATTAGATCAGACAAGTAAACACGTTTTCTGTTTTATAACAGTAATAATTCTGCGATTCCCGAGATACGGCGGTGTAAGTAGACATATTCATCCCACGTTACCATGGAACATTTATCCCATAGGGACCTATAAAATTAGATGAATTGACGCCGGCTCGGCGAAAACGACCGAACTATACAGAAGATACACATTAGGACCTAGGTTTTATATATAAGCCCATTTCCAAACCACAAAATTTTGGACTAGTCCAATTTTAAAGATGTTGCATACAAAATAAGTGACACACAAAAAAAAACTTCCGAGAAAACGATAAATTACTTTTCCCACAAAGTTTTCTATGGTTATTTTTCTTCGGGGCCTCAAAAGCGCCATTGTATTGTAATGGGTTATAGGCCCAAATCCGATATTTCCGTCTCCTCATTACATGCAATTTTATTTCCGTCGGATAATTCGTTACACATATCTGTTCTACATTTAGGTCAGTGTTTGATAATATATTTTTTCATGAACACGAGTATGATAATCGGTGTTTGTCTTTTGTGTTATGACTATTTGTTAGTTTGTTTGTTTCAGTATTTTATTTATCTAAATCATAACAATGCTACGACCGCTTGTCTTTTACCTTTCATAAAAAACGAATACTGTACCTAAATTGCATTGCTTTATTTAAATTTGTACGGCTATGTACTGTCGAAAGATAGTATGGCCTTCATTTTGTGATAATTCGATAAAATCATGTGCGTGTGAGCTCATAGAATTGTGATATTTCGCACAACGTACATTTTGACATCATTTTCCCGAAAAGGAAAAGTAAATTCCTTTCTTCTTAAGCTCAAGATCATGCATGTGCTTAGTTATTACACATAGTATTATGACATCCTTGTAATATCCAATATATTTAACGGAGCAATTTTATTCGAATATAGGTCAAATTTAAATACATTTCATTATCATTTTGAGACTTTATCTATATCTAGATAACGTATGAAATTCAGTCCATAATATTTGGTCGATGAAAAAAATTATAAAATTAATGCCACCGGAACATTTACGAAAAATAAAGTATCTCAAATAACCCTTGTCATGACGGAATATTTCTGTTTTGGAAGGAGGTATAGACAAAGATCAGCCTATTAATATGCACAGTCTACATCTCCTGATTGTCCCTTCAAAACCAGCTTTGTTTATAAACTAAACTTTACAGTGACTATTAACCCATTTTAGTACTCTCAAGTTCTTTCAGCCCTTTGGTTTAAACAAACAAAAACCTTTAAGATCACAATATTGGCGGCTGCGTTGATATAACCCCTTATCGTCTGAAGTATTCTTGGTATATAAGCTATAAAACTTTCACAGGATCCTTTTTACCTGGATTATGCGTGCGTAGACGCAATCTGGTGTTCCTCAGGTGACAACTGCTCGCCGTTGAATAATACTTGTAAGTTTATGTAAATAAATTAATTTGACACTTTTTACGGTTGATTTTCAACAGGTTATCATGGAAATTTCATGTTCAAAAGGACAAATAACCACTAGAATTATTAAAGTTCAAGAAATTAGTGCCATTTGATAAAAGCTGACATAAAGCAATTAAAGCGCTGACACTAGATTTACAGCATAGAATAACGGTGTTTATCTCTTAGCTTATTGGAATTTTATTGTCGAAATGTCTTGTGCACGTCTTAAACTAGTCACGACTTATTTTGATTTGATACGGTGAAATACATCGTCTTGCAGAACACACAAATCTACCAGTACCACTTATAACAGAGTTTTTTCTATTTTAAAGGGGAGATAATACTTGAAATAATCTATTACTACTGAATCCAGACTATTTTCGCCCCAAGTGAAGTAAAGTATTAAGGAAAGTAGTGGGAGAAATTGCTAGTGGTAAACCATTTCTGCTCTTTTAATTCATGTTTTCTACCCAGTATGTATTTTAAGTTTTATCAATTCTAAGCCAGTATTGATTCAAACTTCTTTGAATTTGAACCATTCAGAAAAGCTGTATCACATAGTAATGGACTGAACATTGATTATGTTTGGTGAGGTACCAAGGCACAACGAATGTTGGGACCACATGCAGACCGCTTCCATGGCTGAGAGGTCATGAGGAAGAGGCGGGTCGGAGGTTAGTATCTCGTTTGAATTCGGCTTATTAAATTAAAACTGACGAAAGCGGCGAGCCGCTAGCAAGTTAACCCATTCCAACTCGATGGCGCTTTTGGACGCTCCCAAGAAAAAAACGTCGGAAATATGTAGAAAATGAAGAAATTGCTTGTTACAAGTAGTTTCTTCATTATCCACAGTGTTTTTTGGCCCGAAATGTAAAAAACAGTTCTAAAGTTTCATAATTTTGAAATTACCGTCTGCAATTCCTTTAAATCTGATAACGGATTAAAAGAATGGTTACTTTAGACACATCTCTACCAGGTGCACGGCAACCAAGAGAAGAGGTTGAGGGGTACTGTACAAGCCAAAATTGGCTGGACCTTTCAATAGTGGTGACACCATAAGTCTTTGTCTTTACCTTTGCCTAACTTGGCATTATAGAAATACGAATGTGAAAAGGTTGGGCATATTTTGATCTTTTTTGCGTACGAAAAATATAATAGAAAGCCGACTTAATGAATTAAAATGTGAAGTTAGTCCATAAAACGAAATTTTAGAGTGGTCCAAATTTAGAGATGTTGCAGACGACAATTTCTAGTTGGTCGAATTCAGAAAGTATTTGCCTGTAAGAGTATAGGAAACATTGTTGGTAATGTAAAAATTGCTTGTAACAAGCATTTTTTCCATTTCCCTATATGATTTTGCAAGCTGTTTTTTGATTGGGGTACCACAAAGCGTCAATGAGTTTAAATGGGTTTAATAGACAGGTAGGGATGTTTAATCGGAATCACCGATTCATTACATTTCTTGTTCACGTTTTTTTTCTTCTTTTTTTTTTTTTTTTTTTTTTCAAAATTTTCAGAAATGTAAAATTTTTAACCTTACTTTTTACTGGTTCCAATTCCAATATAATCCCGCGTCCGTTTTACTACCCTCGTGATAATTATTTAGAACACCATCTATGTACAATTAAGAAATTGCTTGCCACAAGCAATTTCTTCACTGTCAAAAATGTTTTCCACCCAATAACGCAGAGATTGTTTCAAACGTCATCCTTTTAGAACTGTCACCTGCAACTTCTTTTAATTTGCAGATTTGAATTTTAATTTCGAATAGTCTAATATGTTAATGTCTGGTATTGGGTTTTAAAGTAAACCTGTCATTTTATCAACATATTTCATACTTAAGTCAGTGACGAGAACTGCGGCGTTATCGACGCTTTGATTTGATAAAGTACAGGCCATATAATTTGAAAGCTATTTAGGGCAATTCGTGAAAGAGAGCAATTTGTCATAATACCAGTCATAAAGCCGTTCGGCGAAAGAGAATGTTTCCTTGAAGCGTGAGTGACATACTTTTCTCTCACGAACGAGATCGTTAGTTGTCTATAAAACCCCCAACAACATCTAGAATTAGCTGTGGTTACATGGTTTTAGTAGACAATCGAAAATATTTCCAAACCCTTTTTATGAAAACGGTATACCGTAACAATGCTTTTATGTACGAGAATATATTTTTTTGCGAATAGAGTAGCTTATGTGTAAATTGAAAAACAACAACAACAAAAAAAACCATGATATGTAAGGATTATTATGTTATAGTTGGAATACAAACCCTTGAATTTGATTCTAAACGCGAACGAGAATTTGGATATTTCACGCATCCGAAGGATTTAGTGAAATATTTTTTTCCACACGACGAGAACCCAATTCAAGGTTTTATTAAATATCTATAAAAGGTATGGATTAAAATCTGGCTATCTAATACAACTCGACAGGAAAAGAATCCGTATTCGACATGTATCAAAAACCGTTTTCGTCGAGTACCGTTAAACACGGACAACGTTTTTGTGTATTGACGTTTTTTTTTTTTTTTTTTTTTTTGTTTGTTTGTTTGGTTTTTTCCGGAAAGTTGGTCATTTTTTAATCATTTAATACAATCTTCTTAATGTCATGTCATAAAAGGTATATTATTAAAGGAATATTACAACAGTGTGTTTTTCTATTTGTTGTTATCGTGTTCTCGAATCGTATGTAGTTCGGTCTCATCCAATAAAAATACCTACACACGATTCTCGAACACGATAACAATATATAGAAAAAGACACTGTTGTAATATTCCTTATATATTTCACTACTATTTTATTGTATACCATATGTTATATACCCGCGAATTTTGAAAATAAGGTAAAAGATGCTCACGAAAGATGTAAAAAACTAACCTTTTTTAACCGTGAAAAAGACGTCATGTGGCCATTTCCGTGTCATTACAAATCTGATAACACCCCCCCCCTCCTCGACTTATCGAATACAATATCGTCATCGTAAATGTACCTTATAAGGAAAATTGGTAAGTATATGATAAAATGGCAATATCAGTTATTCTGTACTATTGTTCAGAGAAAATTTCGCGGTATGGAGCTATTTCTTTTCCTTTCCATTTCTCGTATACCACGATGTTTCTTTTCCATAAAGCACTTGTTTTCCATCTAATTATTTTAAATGGACATAGTCACACGTTCTTACAACTTAAATCAATCTCTCTCGATTCTTACTCCAGGAGAATACATCAGCACTCGCGAATGATAGATCAAAGATTGTAAAACGCTCCAACTATTCTCAAATGACCAAATGATCACGACAAAGGGAGCCACACACGGTAAACGCTCGAATCAGCATTTAAACAAAATTGCTTTGATTAAGAAACTTCAAACTCTACCAAATATTGCCGATGCTTTAGTCGCAATTGACAGTAAAGAAACGAATGACTAATCAAATCCTTCATTTAGACCGGAAGTGAATGCTAACAGCCTACATTTGTGTTGATCTTATTCGTAGGTTTTGGCAACTTAAACACCGATCAGGTCGCCAGCAGACGGTTAGCTTTATGTTTCATGTTCAGGTCGCCAGCAAACGGTTAGCTTTATGTTTCATGTTCAGGTCTCCAGCAAACGATTAGCTTTTTGTTTCATGTTCAGGTCGCCAGCAAACGATTAGCTTTTTGTTTCATGTTCAGGTCGCCAGCAAACGATTAGCTTTTCGTTTCATATTTAGGTCGCCAGCAAACGATTAGCTTTTTGTTTCATGTTCCGGTCGCCAGCAAACGGTTAGCTTTTTGTTTCATGTTCAGGTCGCCAGCAAACGGTTAGCTTTTCGTTTCATGTTCGGGAACATGAAACGAAAAGCAAATCGTTTGCTCGCGACCTGAACGGTATAACTGATTATTTTTACGACAATAACTTATTTGAAGAAACTGAAGTCGTTTGAAAACTCTACAAACAACATTGTCGGTTGTCAGTGGACTTTTTATGATAGTGGACAGCATTACTTTTAACAGTGAAATGATATTGTTCGGTCATTTGAAAATTACAATTCGGCATTATCCACCAATTCTACAAATAATTCATTGTCGTAAAAAATATCAGTTATACAGTCAGACCGTCATGTGTGGAAAAGGGCGAATGTCTTAATGCGCAGGCAACAATTTAGGTTTTTACGACTGGAACTATAAAAGATCCAATCGGATGTCACCATTTTCTTTCAGGAATTAAATTGGTTAAAGGTCAAATGACGTCATTTTGGTAGCTACTATATTTGTTCGACTGATAGACCAGTAAGAATGGTAGGAATGTTGGTACCAGTTGAAAACGACCTTACTGTTTACTACTTATCAGAAGTGTTCTTGCTGTACACAAATACATGTACATATCATTGGGTTTAGAGAAATGTATCTGAAATAGCTCAAAAGCACCTTAAATCACTTTTAATTCACGGGAAAACGGTTGGTTTTGTTGTTGGTGGTGGTGGTGGTGGTGGTGTTTTTGCTTGTTTGTTCGATTGATTGTTTGTTAGGGTTTTTTTTTTTGTTAGTTTTTTTGTTTTGTTTAGTTAGGTTTTTGTTTTGTTTTTGTTTGTTTTGTTTTGATTGCCCATTTTCGCGAGGTGAATCCCATCGCGAACTCAATGTTCATTGGAAAATACACATGTACTTCCCAATCGTTGATACATTATACATCCATCAAAAATCGGTTTTACGTATACCTTATCCATAGTGTTACAGTACTCATAGGCACTTCGGGATTTTGTAACACCTTACAAAAACATTTCTCTCTATGGTAATTATACACAAGACAGTTAATCTGTTTCTGTGTTTTACAAGCACCTCTTGGAAAAAGATAACGTTTGACTATTAGGAATACCGAACCAGCGATGCTTCCAAATCATCCGTAACTAAAAAGATGGTATCTGAACTACATTCTGTACATGTATATTATAAAAAGAGGTATATTTTTGTGAGTTGTTATAAATCCTCGGCGGCGGCACATTATCCTTTCCGACATTTGTCTTTCACCAATGGGCGGATAATCGTAAACGTAAGTGGGATAGAAGCTTGAGACTAAGAAAGAGTGTAGTGGTAGTACTGGTGTGTGAAATACCAGGAATCCATTGCTAGGTACTCCAGCCGTCACGATATGACTGATATACTGTTAAAAGATGTGTTAAACCCAATCAATTCAATAAATAAATTCATGAATTCAAGTGCCTATGACAGTAATATCAAATACAAGTTCACCTATCTACGTGCTTCCTTGGTGTCGCCAGTACTAGAAAGGTGTGAATTTATAGTAAATCTTGTATTATGTGACCACTCACGGGACGGCCAGAAATGGTCGCTTAAGAGAGTGGTCGCTTTACTCATTACCAGATGGCAAAATTATACACTGATCCAAATTGAAAGAATTGGCAGACGACAATTTTAGTTTGTGGAATTTAAAAAATTATTTGTCTTTTTGGATAGAAATCATTGTGGATAAAAATCATCATAATAAAGAAATTGCTTGTAACAGTTTACAAGCAATTTCTTAATTTTCCACAATGTTTTCCAACGCCTTTTTCCTTAAAGGACATCCAAAAGCGTCATTGTGTGGGAATGAGTTAGAACACATTTTTTGAAATATGATTTTGAAGGATTTATTCAATTACATACAAGAATTATTACGGAATTCTCGCGAAATCCTACGATGTGCGGAACCATTAGAATCGTCTCACTGACAATATTTGATTTAGGTATAATATGTTTTTAGCAAAAAAGACCAATTTTTATCGGAGCCTTTGACTTTGAAAAAAGGGAATTCGATTGTAGTCGCTGAATGGAATGGTCGCTTAATAGAGATGGTCGCTTTAACATGATCGAGTGAAAGCCAAACACTGTAGACGACACTAACTAACAAGAGGACCATGATAGTCCTAAATCGCTCACCTGAGGCATCTGCAAATTACAGTACTTTTTTGTATGAAAAAGACACAACTTGAGAAAAATAAATAAAACAAGATTTTTGGCTTTTTACAAAACAATCAAGTAATGCTTTACAATAAAAATGGATGCCTTTGGCTTTATCGTTAAATCCATTACCAAACTATCCCAGAATTTGTCACCCTCAGGGAAAATAGTTTTAAAAAGCATTGTGAGAAAGGGGGTGACAAGCAATTTCTCCCTTTCTATTTAAGAAGAAGAATTCTTTCAATGCGATTTACGCAATTTTCGACCCCAGGATCGGTGACTTTTTTTTATCCTAAGAGCATATTTTCCTGTAACATAGTACAAAATTATTTAGTCATGCTACATACCAAATATGAATGCCCTTCACCTTATATTTCAGAAGAAGAAGACTTTTGAAGATGCTCCATTTGGATGTTTTCCAAAACTTTTTGACCTCTGGGGCAGTGCCATGTTTTATCCCAGGGTCAAGATTTTAGCTAACATAGCAGAGAACCATCTGGTTATGCTATACATGTATATCAAATATGAATGCCTTAGACTTTGGGAGGAGAAGACTATTGAACATGGTCTAATTGAGATTGATTGATTGATTGATTGAATGGGGTTTAACGCCGCTTTTAACAGTATTTCAGTCATATCGCGGCGGCTGGAGCACCTAACAATGGATTCCTGGTATTTCTCACACCAGTACTACCACTACATCCTTTCCTAGCCTCCAGCTGCTATCCCACTTAGGTTTACGATTATCCACCCATTGGTGAGAGACAATTGTCGGAAAGAATATTTGCCGCCGCCGGGGATCGAACCCATGACCCTATGATTGAAGATTAGGAGTCTGGCGCGCTACCGACTGCGCTATGACGGCGGCCCTGGTCTAATTGAGCATTTTTACAAACTTTGGACACCCAGGGAAGGGGTGTTTTTTATCCTACAGGCATTATTTAATCAAAATTGATAGATAACAGACAGGCTATTTTACACTTAAAATATAAATGCCATCCGCCTTAAAATGAAGAATTTTTTTAACATACCCAACTTTGCATTTTTCCCAATTTTTGGACCCCTAGTGCAAGGCCGTTTTTGACCCTTGGGGGACAACTTTTAGTGATATAGTACAAAACCATCTAGTTATGCTACATACCAAATATGAATATCCAAGACCTTATAGTTTAAGAGATGAAATCTTTTGAAATTGCTCTTATTAAGCATTTTTCCATACTTCGGATCTCAGGGACAGGGCCATTTTTGACCCCAGAGATTAAATATTTAAAAACTTGGTAGAAAACTATATGATTAAGCTCTATACAAAATATAAAGGCCTTTGGTCTTGTAGTCTATGTAAAAAACATCAACAAAGATTTACTAAAATTTCCCATTTTCATATGCCGCGGTTACAAGAGTTTTTTTACGGAATGGAATTCTTTTAACAACTTTTGAAGAGTTTTACCAAATGAACATCCCTGCGAAGTTTCAGCTTGATTGGCCTACTGATTTAGGAGGAAAAGATTTTTAAAGAAATTGTGGACGGACAGACGGACAGACGGACGGCCGACGGACAACGACCGATCACAATAGCTCATCTCGCACTTTGTGCTAAGGTGAGCTAAAAATTTACCAGTGAAAATTTCAGCATAAATGTCCACATAATATAAGCTCTGAAATACATTTTATGAAGTAGAATTCTGTTTAAAAAACGTCGAAATAAAATACGAGCGATTAAATGAAGTAAAACTAAAGAATAAAAGCCTCGCAAAGAAAAATAATTTACTGAAATAGAAAATTTATGCCGTAGAAAGATTTAGCCAGACAGAGAATATGTCTCCACTCGATAAAAACAGATATTTTTTCTCGATAAATCTATTTTTCTCGATACATTTATATCAATTTCATGAGAGAAATCTTCTAAATTTAATGGCAGTAGTACAGGCCTAAAGCGGGAAGAACACGTTTTCTTGAAGCGTGATTACCCTACTTTATTCGAGTACTCTGTAAACCCTTTCATGTTTCTTTAAAATTTAGACCTGTCCAAATTCAAAGGTTTTGTAAATGAAAATTAAAAGTGGATTTGATTTGAAAAATAACCATTCAGTAGGGTAGAAAATATTGTGGAAAAAGAAGGTTTTGCCTGTAACAAGCAATTTATTCTTTTTACACAATGCTTTCTCAATAACAAAGTCACGGGGACTTAAAAACTATAGATTAAACACGAAAGGGTTAAGATAGGCCGATCCTATTGGCCACTTGTTGCAATCTTTATAAAGTTAATACAATTTCATAGTATGCAAATAATACACTGAGGGAAAAAAGTTTAGCAATTTCGTACGTTACAGCCAATTTCTCCGGTGTCTAGCTTTGGATTCAAACCATATTTTCACGCATCGATCTTTATGTGTTAGCCACAGTTATTTAAAAAATCAGATGATTTCAAGGTCATACGTGTTTGTTGTACAGCGTCAAACATGGTATGGGTAGATACAAAGATTAAATATCTTGTGTGTCCACCGTTTGCGCCAATAATGGCATCACAGCGTCTTCTCAAGCTGGAAATGAACCTACGATTAATGGCCATAGGGATACGACCCCATTCCTTACGCAGAACTCGTTCCAGGTCTCTAACGTTAATAACGTCATTCCTGTCTCTTACTCTCCTACCCAGATGGTCCCAAAGGTGTTCGATCGGAGACAGATCCGGTGATTTGGGTGGCCAATCTAACACATCAACATTGTTAGTCTGTAAAAGGTCCAACGTGTGCCGAGCGACATGTGGGCGGGCATCATCTTGCTAAAAAATGGTAGCAAGCCCTTGACCCAAGAACGGCAATACCACTGGTTGGACAATTTCGGTGCAGTATCGAACGGCATTTAAGTTTCCCTGAATAGCTACCAAGTCAGTTTTGCCATGGATATACCACCCCAGACCATGACGCTGCCGCCTCCAAAACGGTCATGTTGAATGACGTTGGCGGGATCCATCCTTTCGTCATCGCGCCTCCAAACACGTACCCTGCCATCCGCAAACATCAAATTAAAACGGGATTCGTCTGTGAATAGGACCTGATTCCGCATTCGTCTTGGCCATCGACGGTGTACCCTTGTCCAATTCAATCTTGCATGTCTGTGTGCACGTATCAAAGGAATGCCAACGTAAGGTCGACGTGCGCGTAAACGTGCCGAACGAAGTCTGTTTCTTACAGTACTAGCACAGACCCGTGTTTCTGTTGCATTTCGGACCAAACCGGCTATACGAGTGCTATTGAGGAAGCGATTACGCCGTGAACACGTTACGATGTAATTGTCCTCACGTTGGATAGTCTTACGTGGCCTGCCTGAACGTGGCCTGTCTTTGACGGTGCCTAATTGACGATACTTTGTTCTAAGTCTTGAAATAGAACTTTTGCTCACGCCAAAATGTTGAGCCACCTCTTTACCATCATACCACCAGCCAGCATACCGATGGCAACGTTCCGTTGGTCTAAGTTAAGCCCTGGGCGACGTCCCATTTGATTTTTTGTAAATGTTTTAATGAGTTATCTTGTTATTGATGCTAACCAATAAACTGGGATAGATATTGTGGATATAGACTTCACGTACATGCGGAAGCACGTGCAGAACGTGTTTCTGCAAAATTGCGTCAGACAGCCTTTAGAAGCGAGGAAAACGTGCTCTTAATGCATAATTAGTTAGATAGCTTTTAAAAATTGCAAACGAGACTGATTTTATAAGGTTTATACATTTACGTTGAAAAATAATGTAGGTCGAAAAAAATTGCTAAACTTTTTTCCCTAGTATATAACATGCTGACAAAATCTAAATGGCTGTCCATGAGCTTTTCGGAGAAAACTGCATATTTGAAATTCATTTTTTTTTTTTCAAAATTGTCAGACAATAGACCATAAAATGTTAAATTCTTTGTAACATTTACTGAACTCATATGTAAATATATCAATCAAAACGACGAACCGAAACTACTCCATAGAACACATGATTTTGATATGTCATAGTTATGTAACAAAAATAATCTTTTTTTTTCTTATAGAGAAACCACTGGCATTTGATCACTAAAACATTCCAAAAAAACTAAGTCAAGACATAATTTACCTTTTATCTAGCAAAGCGTCGGCTTTCACACCTTAAGCTAACAGAAAAAAAAATCGAGGTCTCCTCAGAGTTCAACGAGTCCAAACTGCCATTGGGGGCTGAACAAATTAATCCGTATGCCATAATAAGTGGTTCTTTGGTATTTCAGGAATATTGCAACTCTATCTGCAAGTTCATCACCTAGGTATTCTCAGCCCACGTGAGCACACTGTGTTCATAATGAGTCTGATCAGAGTCTTCACTATGCGCACTGCTTTGTATAGCAACATGGAATAGCTTAATTCAAATTGCAGAGAGATCTTTCAACAACATGCATTCCGACTCAATTCCGCTTATCACAAGAAAAAGATTTGAAAAGTATTGAGGACAACGCAGAAATTTTTGTATCAGGCAAGTTCTACAAAGTCCATAATATTTTTTACCCAACAATGCAAATGTTTCTAAAATCCACCAACTTGTCGTCTGCAACTTCTTTCCATTTAAAACAGTCTAAGATTTTGTCACATTGTAATGGGCGACCTCCTGGGTTTTTTTAACCTCGTGGATTTATCATGATTATCTACCATGCTTTGGTAGCTAACAGTAATTGATTACTGTCTAACAGTAGCTTGATAACTTACGCATTATCATATTAACCTTTATTTAAATCATTCTAGGTAAATGGACCAGCAAAATATATAAAGATCACTTGCAAGTGAGAGAACCCTTTACAAATATCAAGGGATCGGAGCTAAACCTACTAGTTCAGTCTGTCAGTCCGTCCGCAGAATTTTGCTCAGTGTCGCTATCGACTTCAACGATATATCGTCTGTGGGGGACTAAAATCATATGACACAGCTTGAATTAAGACGCATATATGACATTTTGTCCAAAGACGATATCATGCGAACATCGTCCGACTTCGCCATTTTTCGACTAAATTATTGTAGCTACAGCTTACTGAAGCTACGCTTTTTCAAGAGATAACGATAGTCCGCATGGTACTGCCATGCAATACTTCAGAGTGTTTGTTAACCTAGGATCAAGAAACGGTTCGCCATCGTTTCAAAATTAGTCGTTGGGTTCGCAAAATGTCGTAACTACAGCTTGAATAAATCCAAAGCGAACTATCGATGGAGTTCAATCCAATACGAACTATCGATGGAGTTCAACCCTTTACCAACTATCGAGGCAGGAGTTCAAACCATTACGAACTATCGATTGAGTTCAATCCAAAACGAACTATGGCTGGAGGCCGATCCGTAACGAACTATCAATGGAGTTAAACCCTTAACGAACTATCGTTGCGGGAGTTCAAACCAATACGAACTTTCGATGGAGTTCAATCCGTTCCGAACTTTGGATGGAGCTCAATCCGTTTCGGACTATCGATGGAGTTCAATCCTTTACGAACTATCGATGCAGGAGTTCAATCCAATACGAACTATAGATGGAGTTCAATCCATTACAAACTATCGATTGATTTCAATACTTTACGAACTATCGATGTAGTTCAATCCGATACGAACTATCGATGCAGGAGTTCAATCCATTACGAACTATCTATGCGGGAGTTCAAACCATAACCACAAAACCTCACATAAATGAAAAATAGCTTGAAAAAAAATTTAGAGAAAAGTAGTAATTGCTTGTTACAAGCAATTTCTTCTTTTATTTCCTTGTGTACTTCTTGATTCGGCATTTGTTTTTATAAAATTGTATGTTGAATTATCTATGGCAACTACATTCAATTTGGACCAGTCAATATTAAACGAGTAAATAGATCAAACACTGTGAGACATTTTTACCTTTGTCATTTTGGAACCGGAATATTCCAGTTTTTGGCAGGAGATAAAGCTAATCAGCCTATACATCTCGTATCTGCAATTAGGGCCCGTGATTATAAAACATATTTCAATTAAGAATGTACTCAAAGTTCAAAGTTAAATGAAGGTTTGTTTCAGCTCCAGCTGTAAATAAAGTATAACAAGTGGCAACTTAATGATATAATATTATATTTTGATGCACTTGACGTAGTATTTCAGCAGAAACACGTCTTTAAAGGCTCTATGGTTCTCGTGGGGACAACATTTCTCAGCAAAAGGAATACTTAAATTTTCGTTTAAAGACTTTACAGACGCCTTTGCAAATACTTTTCATACCGGGTTTGTGGCCTATTCTAAAAATATTCATAGAGGGGTCTGTAAACAATTTAATCAATATTTTAGAACTTTTGTCCCCACGAGAGCCGTAGAGCCTCGGCCAATTCGACCAATCGTTTGCCCCGCCCCTTTCTCCATTTGCCACGCCCATCTACTCCAGCAGGAAGTCCCGCTTCGATTTCAAACGGCGTTATTTTGCAAATTCTATGGCAAGTAGCATGTAACAAAAGAGTAGAATGGTTGGTTGGTGACCTAAACGTCGTAACTACAGCTTGAATAAGCTGTAGTTACGTCGTTTAAGTCGCCAAACCAACAATAAAAAGTGATAAAAAATGGCGGCGAAAATCGGAGTTAATAAGCTCAGGCCCGAGCTGAATAAATGATTTGATTGGTCGGATGATTCATAGATTGACAGCCGCGAATGGTCAATTCTAGATTGAGTACGAAGAAAATTCTATTCCGCATGACCAGGGTTAAGCTGGATTTTCGTTTGACAAGGTATCCCTTTTCATTTCATTTTTTTATATATATATAATTATGTGTGTACATTTATATAGCGTCACAGCCGTACAACATACCCCTATGAACGACGCCCCCAGAGGACGGTCAGTTGTTACGGGGCGATAGTGCAAGGATACAGGACGTAACTGCTGGTATCAGTCTGCTTCTTTACCGTGCTCGATGGATAGCACCGTCACACGGGACCTCGGTTTAAAGTGACATCCAAAAGACAATTAGTTTGTTAGTTTGGTCAACCGAGGGTTCCGAACCCGTGTTCTTGAGGTTTGAAGTCAGTTGCTTTACCAACTGGGCCAACCGAGTTGACCCTCTCTGGTTATCGGTGGCAATCTGTTTTAAAATACGGTGTTTTAAAGCTTTTTTCGTTAAAAACAAGAACAGACTGGCACCGTAAGACAGAATGGTAATTAACTTGTGTTGTTATCGAACTTATAATAAACCATCTAGGAGTTCTCCGCAAATCCCAATCAGAGCAAGTCTTACCAGAAACACGATTAAACTTGCATTCGAAAGTCTTCTGTAATTGTCAATTAATCGGTCAGTATAGCACATTTAGGTTAAGCAAGGTTTGGGCAGTTTAGTTTTATCGCGGGATTAACGCAGTCTCACAGGCTGAAATGGTATCACTAGTACAGGCCTTGGCGTGGCCAGCGCCGGGGACGGCAGTGGACCATGAAAGCTTATTTCGCGTGTCGAACGAAAAGGGCATCTGTTAACCGTATTTTCATGCGCCGAAGATAAATAAATTTGGAAAACTTTGTGGGAAAAGAAGAAATGCTGACATTCTGTTCTATTCGTTACAAAAAATGCCCTTATTTGACCACATTTAGAATGTCGTCGGCAACTCCCTTAACTCATTACCAGACGACAAAATTTTAGCTCGGTCAAAATTGAAAGAAGTCGCAGACGACTTTCGAAATCGCGCTTAAATTGGAAAATAAAGGCTAAATAAGGTAGAAAACAATGTGAGAACAAGAGCAATTTGTCCTTTCCCAAAAGGTTGTCAAAAATCATTTCAAGCCTGAGATTGCGTAAGCAATCTGAGGCTAAAGTTACCATGCTAAAAATTCAAACCCATGGAGAGTTTAATGTGAAAAAATAATGTAAAAACATCTACCGCAATCAATGTGATCCTCTGTCGCTTGAAAAGTAGATCAGATCTGACCATGAATTAATACGCCCGATTGAGGCGAGAAGGACGAATCAAATTTCACAGAAATGATCCTATGGTGAACCTCTGCCTGGTTCCTTCAAAGAATTATCATCGGTAAAAAATGGCTTTAATGGGCGGGGCTAATTTCCTCATATGGTGAAAGCTTTGAAAATCTTCCCAGAAACCAATCGATGGATTTCAACCGAATTTCACAGAAATGATCCCTGGGTGAACATTTATCGAATTCCTTCAAATTATTTTGTTCGGGTGAAAATGTCGAATCAATGGGGGGGGGGGGATAATTTCCATATATGTAAAAAGCTTTAAAACTCTTCTTCTCAGAAAACAGTGGATGGAATTCAACCAAATTTGACCGAATCGATCCTTGGATGACCTCTTTTATCAGATTATAAAAAAGAACTTTGATTTGATGAAAAAATATGGCTTGAATGGACAGGGCTAATTTCAATATATGGTGTATACGGAAAACGTTGTAAATTTCTCAGAAACATGTTGATGGACTTCAACCAAATTTCACATCAATGATTCTCTGATGACTGTTAGTCAGATTCCTTCAAATAATTTTGAATGGTTGAAAAACATGGCTATTACGGTGGTGGGTTATGTCCGTATATGGTATACAGCGAAAATTTTGCATAATGAATTTCACATGACTTGACTTTTGTAAAATCAATGAAGTTTAAAATGGTTCTCTATTTCAAAGATTTCAATGACTTAGATTTATTTTCCTTATATTCAATTTATATTGAATTGGTGCAAAAAATTCCTAAATCAGTACATTCATGCATGTGGAGCGATACAGGCGCTCAAGCCCCTCTAGTTTATTATTATTAATTTCGCGACTACTTTTGCATTCTTTTCTCTAGGAAGCGGTATTATGATGTAGTTATCTAGGCTATAAGAACTTAAAGATGAAAAAGGGATAAGCAGTCACTCGTTTGAACCCTTTACCATCCGACAAAAGATTTAGACTGGTCCAAATTAAACTCGTAACGTAATACTACCGCTTTAAGAGGCCCTCAAGAATCAAAGCGCTGAAAGCGCTGAAAGCCTGAGATATGTATTCAGGAGATATATAATCTGGGCAGAAAAGTTTGATGGTCGGATTATCGGAAGTGCCACTTTCTACCCAAATCTACTGTCGATTATGCGCAGATCTGCCAATTTGTGCGCTAGGGGACACAGCCTTCTCGATATATTTTCCATCTCTACATGTATATATCGTTACATATTTTTCACTCGATCAAAATGCTTTTAAGGGATCTGATAAAGGCCATCAAGGATCCTTCCTGTGAATTTTGGTTGAATTTGGTTGAATTATGTTCAGTACTTTCTGAGAAGAAGATTTTTAAAGTAAAAGTTGACGGACGGGTGGATTTAAATTTTAATTACTGCATTAAAGTCGCCAAACCAGTAAAGGACCTTTATTGGTTTGGCGACTTTTATGCAGTAATTAGGTGCTTGACATAAATTTCAGAGGTCACCATTCATTTCCTGTTTAAATGAATGATTTGATTGATCAATCTCTTTTTCATATTGAGTCAGTCTCATATGGTTATTCTTTCATGAGAAGACGAACTTTATATTCGACACATTACGGAAAAGGTATCAGGTTGTCCGAGTCGGGTTTCGATCAAAATAGTCAACACATTGCAGCTTGCCGATATATAAATGTATAGTGTATTGAGGGCTAGAAACAGGGGCACATTATGCGATTGTGGCGCATGTCTTGGTTGAGAAAAGGGACATAACGTCGTAAGACGTATAGAATTTATCTCCCTTGAAAATATGGATTGCTCGACATTTTAAATGAGGAGCAAACATCCCTAGTTTCAACATACTAATAACAAGTTTTTTACTCCATCAGCTACGAATACAGCTAGACTTCGTCGTGCTTAATAATAATAATCATAATGATAAATAAAAACTGAACTAAAAAAGGGTTATAGTGATACCAATTATGGAAAATATTGCGCTAGTTTAGAATATGGCTTCTCTTCTTTATCTTGCTAATGAGTTTAACGCTGACATTTGATCGCATGCAGAGTACCAGTTATCCAAATTCAAACATGAAGATTGACGTCATTCAAGCAACAAGTCAAGGAGTTTTCGTTCTGACCAATCCCGGACTTGTGCATACGGAATATCGAAAGGCTATGTGGCGGCTTTGACGAGAGATAAGCTCAACACTGTCGTTATGCGACAGTATAACTATAGGCACTTACGACAGTGTTACAAATCAAATGAAAAATACGAACAATTAAAGTCCCTAAGGATACCGTTCGGGCATTCGTACAATAATTTTGTTGATCTTAAATTCGAGAATCGACTGTTCGATGGTGATAACGCGAGGCTACAATATGATTGTGATAAATCAAGAGTACGATGGTAGTAATGCGAGGGTTCGATGGTAGAAATGCGAGAGTACGATGGTGATAAACCGAGAGTACGATGATAGTAATACGAGAGAACGATGGTAGTAATACGAGAGTACGATGGTAGTAATACGAGAGCACGATGGTAGTAATACGGGAGTACAATGGTAGTAATACGAGAGAACGATGGTAGTAATGCGAGAGTACGATGGTAGTAATAAGAGAGCACGATGGTAGTAATACGATAGTACGATGGTAGTAATAGGAGAGTACGATGGAAGTAATACGAGAGTACGATGGTAGTAATACAATAGTGCGATGGTGATAAAGAGTATGATGGTAATACGAGAGTACGATGGTGGTAATACGAAAGTACGATAGTAGTAATGCGAGAGTTCGATGGTCATAAACGAGAGTACGATGATAGTAATACGAGAGAACGATGGTAGTAATACGATAGTACGATGGTAATAAAGCAAGAGTATGATGGTAGTAAAAACGATAGTACGATGGTAGTTATACGAGAGTGCGATGGTGATAAAACGAGAATACGATTGTAGTAATACAAGAGTAGAATGATGGTAAATCGTTACGACGATGGCGATAAATCGGGATAAAGCGGGAGTACGGTGACGATAACGAGAGCGTCGTATCGGCCCTCAAGTTAACCCATTCCCACACAGCAAAATTTTAGACTGGTCCAAATTGAAAGAAGCTGCAGACGACAATTTTAAGTTGATAGAATTTTAAACTTTTTCATTATTTTGGGTAGAAAACATTGTGGATAATGAAGAAATTGCTTGATATAAGCAATTTCTTCATTTTCCACAATGTTTTCATAAGCTTTTTTCTTGAGGGGCGTAAAAAGGAGGGATTGAGTTGTAATGGGTTAAAAAGCAACAATTCATTTAACGATGACCCTAACGGTATTCCGTTTAAATATTGCTTTCCAACATTATCTCATGTGCGTTAAAATAAGCCACTGAAAAGCCCAGATATCAACAAAGAACATGCACAATTTTCGTTGTTCGTCTATAGAAACTACAGTACCTGTCTATTGAGCGAATTGTGAAGACTCTGATCAGGCTGCACGTATGCCAATGGTGATAGTAATCTTTACTTAGCGCACGTAATTGACGGATCGCGCGTCACGCCCACTGAAACCCAACAGGAAGTCCGAATTAGCTATTCAACGGCATTATTTGGTAAGATATATAAGAATTTGCAACCAAGTCTAATCGCCTGCCACGCAAACTGGACCCTTTTAAAAAGCAGTTTGACAGAGGCATTGAACGCCATTTGTTTAAAAATAAATATTGGCTGGAACATACAAAAAAGTCGGTGAGTTACTTTAGTAGCTGTACTATGCCGCCGTCATAGCACAGTCGGTAGCACGTCAGACTCCTAATCTTGAAACATGGGATGTCATGGGTTCGATCCCCGGTGGCGGTACATATCCTTTCCGATATTTGTCTCTCACCAATGGATGGATAATCGTAAACCTTATTGGGATAGCAGCTAGAGGCTAGAAAAGGATGTAGTGGTAGTACTGGTGTGAGAAATACCGGGAATCCGTTGTTAGGTGCTCCAGCCGCCGCGATATGACTGAAATACTGTTAAAATTGGCGTTGAACCCCATTCAATCAATCAATTAATAGCTGTACTACGATATTTATGCTGCCCAAAAACAAAACAGTTTAATCTATATTTAGACCTTTCATATTCAGTCAAAATGAATGACCTCATTGGTCAACCGGTTTTTGATTGATAACGGGTATCCATCCGTCAACGGTTAATAATATCTTCCCCGCAACAAAACGTTTCATTTTAGAGATGATGAGAATATTTTCTGTTTTCATGGAGGTATGAACCGAAAAAACTAATCACACCGTATGAATACGCGAAGCGAATTCATACATAAGTGTGATTGGGTTTTTCGGTTCACACCTCCATGAAAACAAAAAATATTCTCTTCATTTCTTATCATTTGATAGCATCAAGCGAAAAAAGCGAAACTTTACAATTTTTGATACCTTTTGTATAGAACTATTTTGTGCGGAAGCATACAAAATGGCTGCGTGCATAAAATTCTGTTCATGGAGGTATGAATTAAATTTTTCGACCAATCAGAACGCTCGTTTTTAATAGACGAAACAAACAATTAAATTATTTACATTTAAACATTTCTGATCCGATCTAATATGAATAATCGGATTGATCCTTCTTTTTAGCTAGCAAAGCTTCAGCTTTGATAGACAAAATTTTGAGGTTGTCTGAAAGTTCAACGAGTGTAAACTGCCACTGTAGGCTTAACCATTAAATCCTTTCAATGCCTACGCCATAAAAAGTAGTTCTTATGTATTTCAAGAATATTGCAAACTCTGCATGCAATTTCATCTCCTAGGTATTTTAGCTCACTTGAGCACATCGATCTTCAAAGACGTTGCAGACGACAATTACAAAGTGTTGAAAATTCGAAAATATTTATCTCTTAAAGGTAGAAAACAATGTGGAAAATGAAGAAATTGCTTCTTTTACCACATTGTTTCCACAACTATTTTCTTGGGGGCGTAAAAAGGAGGAATTGTGTTGGAACGGATTAACTCCTTGGTTACTTTAACCTCGTTTCTTTATCATGATAACGTTTGACAAAGAAGCTTATTGAACAAAACAATGATTTGCTAGCTTACAGTACTCTAAGTACTTTGATTTATATTGAAATCAGCAATCCTTCCATTTTAGAAATATCTTGCGTAGACTCATATCATGTCAAGATCTGGTTATGGTAAAAGCGGCAACTAGCGAATCTGTATCGCTCTAAATACCCTTATGAAATAATACATGATTTGACTAGAAATGTGAGATACAGGTGGATGTCCCCAATTAATTGCTTGCCACGTGACCTTCAGTTGTGACCGTGAACTTAAGAGTATCCAACAGACATTCATGCATGACACTAGTACTCTTAAAGAGGAACAATTATGCCAAATAATGTTGAAACCCATCAATTAGTGGAGAGGATTTGTTTCGGTAAAAAACTAACCACACCCGCACGCACAGAGATGTAACTCGATGTAACTCAGAATACCCGTCACCATTATATGACGGGGGCATACAAGGGGAGTTGCGTTCATATTGATCTGATTAGGTTGTTTTTTATGCTTGTGCTCAGTATTTTCGGGTTTAGAACAAGTACTTGCGAAGGGGCGTCCAAGGGAAAAGAAGAGTACTTCCTACGAGTGCCTTAAGCTCGGCTGTTGGCTGCTAGCTAATGTATAAATCTAAGTAGAAAAATACAAAAAATGCGTCCATTTCAGACAGTCTCGATAGTGTGGGTTAGTCTTGAATACATATTAAATGCCTCCAATAATACCACTTATATTACAAAAGTCAATATCAGAGCGATCTGATTGGTCGAAAAATTTAATTCATACCTCCATGAACAAAATTTTGAGTACACAGCCATTTTGAATGCTTCCGCACATAATAGTTCACTACAAAAAGGTATCAAAATTTGTTAAGTTGTTGTATTTTTCGCTCGATGTCATTAATTATAAGAAATGAAGAGAATATTTTTTGTTTTCATGGAGGTATGAACCGAAAAACCTAATCACACAATGTATGAATCCGCTTCACGTATTCATACAGTGTGATTAGGTTTTTCGGTTCATACCTCCATGAAAACAAAAAATATTCTCTTCATCTCTTAAATAAATCTAGTATAAAGCGACCACTCATAGGACGACAAAAAGGTGGTCGCTTAAGAGAGTGGTCGCTTATAAAACATTATTGCGCGATATTTGCAGGATTGGTTTGATTGCATACAGAACTCGCGCCAAATCCTATGTTGTTGGGACTCATTACAATCGTCTCACCGAGACAGTTCTAACGAGTTCAAACATCGTTGGATTCAACCCATTCCCACACAATGACGCTTTTAGACGTCTCACAAGTAAAACGATTCAGAAACGTTGTGTAAAATGAAGAAATTGCTTGAACCAGCAATTTCTTCATTTTTCATAATGTTTTTTACCAAGAAAGTTGAAAAAATCTTAAATTTCATAGACTTTAAATTGCTGTCTGCAACTCCTTTCAATTTGGACCAGTCTTAAATTTTGTGGAGTAGGAGTGGGAATGGGTTAAGAATGAGATGCTTCAACAAATACGACCTCTTCTCTTTTAGATTTCGGAAAGAGGGAAATTCGATTGTGGTAGCTTAGTGGAAGTGGTCGCTTAATAGCGGTGGCCGTTCGCGCAAGATCGTCTGTGTCAAAGTGACAATGACGTAAAAGACAAAGTGTACAAGGCTAACGCTATTCCTGGGGTTTTCTTAAAAACAAGCGAGTTAAAAGTAAGTTCTTCATTTATACCCGTTATTGATAGATGTTACATCTTACAATATACACGAATACAACATGTAACACTGGCCATAACAATATATAAATACAACATTCGTTTACTCTTAAAAAACACTTAACCCATTCCCACACAATCCCTCTTGTTACGCATGTTTAGAAAGAAGTGTTTGAAAACACTGTGGACAATGAAGAAATTGCTTGTCACAAGCAATTTCTTCACTATCCACCATGTTTTCTACCCTTAAAGGCAAATATTTCTGTAATTCAACCAACTTGGAATTGTTCTCTGCATCATCTTTCAGTTAGGATCAGTCCAAAATTTTGTTGTGTGGTAATGGGTTAACTTAACAGCCATGAGAAACGGATTGTGCTCCAGTGGTACTTTATGCCCCCTAATTTTTGGAGGGAAGCATGAAAAACACAACACATGACTGCTTTAAAAGAAATCTTGAGTACGTTTGTTCTTAAACTCGATTTTTATCAGAAAAAAATAGTAATAAAGAAACCAAATGAACTGGATATGACTTGGAGAAATAACAGACACTGTAAAAATAGCTGGCAAATAAAAAGGCTGACAATTTGAACTGGTTTTTCTTGGTATTTAAATCTTTATAAATGGTGTAGCACATTTGTTATGCATTAAGGACGTTTAAATGAAACAAATTGAGGAAAACAATGTTTTCACTCGTCAATGATTTAAACTAATGGCGCCCATTCATTTTGTCAGCCATTTAGAAAAAAAAAATATCACGTGAAAAGCGACCATTTGTGAGGCGCATTTTTTAGACTAGTCCAAATTGAAAGAAGTTGGATAAAGATAATTTCAAGTTAGTGAAATTTAGAAAGTATTTGCTTTTAACCCATTCCAACACAAAAATTTTTAGACTGGTCCAAATTGAAAGAAGATGCAGACGACAATTTCAAAGTGAAGGAATTTTGAATTTTTTCATCGTATTGGATAGATAACATTGTGGATAATGAAGAAATTGCTTGATACAAGCAATTTCTTCATTTTCCACAATGTTTTCCAAAGCTCTTTAATTGAAGGGCGTAAAAAGGAGGGCTTGAGTGGGAATGGGTTAAGGGTAGAAAACATTGTGGACATGTGAAAAAATTGCTTTGTCTCGAGCATTCATTGTCGAAAATGTTTTCCAATGCTTTTTCTCGTCAGGGGCGTAAAAATGCGGGATTTTGTGGAATGGATTAAACAAAATAAATTGAGGGAAAAAATGTTTTCGAATACCAATGATTTAAACTAATGATGCCCATTCATTTTGTAAGCCATCTATAAAGGTGATATATTGCGTGAAAACGTACCATTTGTGTATTGCAAAAAGGACAAAACCTAGTCTGACTGCATAATGGGTACGCGTACCTGGGGTAACTTATATACCACCCCTCATTAACCTGTACTGGGCCCAATAACTTTTTTACCCATTCCCCAAAAAAAACAAATTTTAGACTGGTCTAAATTCAAAGATATTGCAGACAACAAAACATAGTTGGCTATAAAAATTTGAAAATAAGAGCCAAATTAGGTAGAAAACATTGTGAGAGAAGAAATGGCTTGTTACAAGCAATTTTTTTTACTAATGTTTTCATTAGCTATGTTTATTCCACACCTTAAAATGCTGGATTGTGTAGTCATGGGTTAATTATATTGACGTAAGCTGGCAAACCCCACTGGTAAGGAACTGACAGATGATTGCTGTTACTCACTGGCAAATTTTTAGACTTGTCTAAATAGATTTCGAACTACAACAGCGCCAAACTTTGAGAAAAGTGCCAAATTAAAAGAAAACATTCTGAGATAAGGAGAAATTATTTGTATTTTCTGTACTTATTTGTCTAGAATGTGATTGTTTGGAAATGACTTAACTACTAATCAAACCATTCATTTAAACCAGATTTAAAATGTTGACCCCCTCTCCCTGTCAGATTCACCAACTTTATCATCATAACTAAATCTTACGACATTGAACCCATTCCAACACAACAAAATTTTAGACTTGTCCAAATCAAAAGAAATTGAAGACGCCAATTCAAAGTTGTTTAAATTTTAAAAATCTTTTTTCTTTTTGGGAAGAAAACAGTGTGGAAAATGAAGAAATTGCTAGTTACAAGCAATTTCTTCATTTTCCACAATGTTTTTATAGCCATTTTATTGAGGGGCGTAAACAGAAAGGATTGAGTGGGAATGGGTTAAGTCACCAAACCAACAAAAAAGTGTTTCGCATAAATGTCAAGCAGTGTTGGTGTTCAAAGTTCATTTTAAGTCTAAACAAATAATTTGATTGATCAATCAGCTGTTTGATTGATCAATTAGCTGTTTGATTGATCAATCAGCATTTGATTGATAGCTATTGACAGCCATGATCTGTCAATAGGCTGATCTCTAGTTTGTTTGTTTGTTTGAATGGGGTTTTACGCCGCTTTCAACAATCATTCAGTTATATCGCGGCGGTTTGGGCACCTAACAAAGGAATCCTGGTATTTCTCAAACCAGTACTACCATTACATCCTTCCCTAGCCTCCAGCTGCTATCCCACATAGGTCTACGATTATTGACCCATTGGTGAGAGACAAATTGTCGGAAAGGATGAGTGCCGCCGTCAGGGATCGAAAGGCTGATCTCTAGCATAGCTCAATTATCTCCATGTGCAAAATATATTGTCAGTAACATAAATCAAATGGTAAATAGCAATACATCACCAATGTTAATTCGTTACGTGGAAATCAACTATAAAATGAATTTGTATATTGTATCTTTGTGTGAGGCCTAAACACTGTAACTAAATTTAGTCAAAATATCTAAATCACTAAAGATTTTGTTTTCATGGAGGTATGAACCGAAAAACCTAATCACACAATGTATGAATCTGCTTCGCGTATTCATACAGTGTGATTAGTTTTTAGGTTCATACCTCCATGAAAACACCAAATATTCTCTTCATTAAAATTTAATAGCATCGGGTGAAAAAAACAAAAGCTTTACAAATTTTGATACCTTTTTGTATGGGACTATTTTGTGCGGACTATTTTCTTCAAGGCCTAATACAAACTGGTTCGGGAAAAGACTTCCTCCTTTAACAAAAATCAGCAAGCCCAATTTGGTTTAAATTGGCCAAATAGTTTTGAAAGGGTTTCCTTCTTTATTTCTATTTAAGCCTAATCACCAATTTTATCAATTTTGAAATAGGTCAATGTACTGATGCTTCATGCAAAATTCAAGATTCTTCAACTTCTGGGTCAGAAGATTTTTTTTTTCATTTTTTTTTTAATTTTACAGTTTTCAGTGGCTTGGGAGGAGATGTCGTTTTAAAAATCCTTCTTTATTTCTATATAAGCCCCAACCCCCCTGTGGTCCCACCTCTGGGGGCCCGAGATTGGTGATTTGAGCAATTCTGAAAGAGATCAATGTACTGATGCTTCATGCATAATATTATGACTCTAGGCCCAGCGGTTTTGGAAGAGATGTCATTTTAAAAATCCTTCTTTATTTCTTCATAAGCCCAATCCCCCTGGGGCTCTGCCCCTGAGGACCTGAGGGTGATGATTTTAGCAATTCTGAAAGAGGTCATTGTGCTGATGCTTCATGCCAAACATCAGGGCTCTACGCCTTCTGGGTCAGGAGGAGATAATTTTTTAAAGTTTTAATTAAAATTTCTGTTTCGTTGCCATGGCAACTAGACTTTTTAACAGATTTCAATTTTTTTAGCAATTTTTAAAGGGCACCATCCAGGGAACATTTCTACCAAATTTGGTTGAAATCTGTCCAGCAGTTTGGGAGGAAATGTCGTTTTAAAATCCTACTTTATTTCTATATAAGCCCCACCCACCCTGGGGCTCAGCCCCTGCGTATCGGAGATTGATGATTTTAGCAATTCTGAAAGAGGTCATTGTACTGATGCTTCATGCTAAATATCAAGGCCATACGCCTTCTAGGTCAGGAGGAGATATTTTTTAAAATTTTCATTAAAAATTCTAGTTTTGTTGCCATGGATTTCAATTCTTTTAGCAATTTTTAAAGGGCACCACCCAAGGAACATTCCTACCAAATTTGGTTGAAATCCGCCCAGAGGTTTGGGAGGAGATGTCATTTTATGATTGTTGACACACGACGGACAACGCACGAAGCACGCCGGACAGAGGACAATCAAAATACCTCACAATGAGCACTTTATGCTCAGGTGAGCTAAAGATGAATGCCCAAAAAAAGCCAATATTCTGTATGTTTCTGTAAGTTGACCTTGATATCAAAAACTGCATATCAATAATGGCTATCTATTATCATGCACAATAATTAGATGACATTCAACAATATTGAATAGAAAAATAGAAAAGGCTAAATGATTTTCAGTAAAATTTCACCGACAGACGGATAAAAACAAACTACCCAAATCTATCATTGATCATATTTTGTTGACACAGCTTTTTGTGGTTAAATTAGGTTTTATTTTGATGACAGTTCTCTAAATTAGTTTCTTCTATTCACCACATAATATCATCTTCCGAGTTTGACAAACACTGAGCTATATGGCTGTCAATGTCCATCTGTGTAGAACTGCAAGCAAAAAAACTAGGTCAATTTTGTGTCATGTAACTACAATTAACACATTCCCTTGCATTCCCACTTTTTGACATGCCCAAGACAAAAACTTGGAAAACTTTGTTGAAAATAAAGAAATTGCTTGCTCCAAGCAATTTCTTCATTTTTCACACTGTTTTCTACCCAAACAGACGGGTAATAGGTATAATTAGACAAATAAACATTAACCCATTACCACACACCAAACTTTTAGACTAGCCAAAATTGAAAGAAGTTGCATACTTGTATAACAACAAAGTTAGTCAAATGACCTAGACCTCGTTAACACGGAAATCAATTATCATCATCGAAGTTTATGTGTGATGTCATTTGAAATCCAGAATATTACTTGGAGGCTATTAACTCATTAACACTCAATGGCGCCTTTTGACACCCCTGTATATACCATGGAAACATTGTGGGGAAAAAAAGAATTGTCTTGTGAAAATCAATTTCTCCTTTTCCCACAATTTCTTTCCAGCATATTTTCTCATCATTTTTTTAACTTAACACATTTTGAAATATTGTCAGCAGCATTTGGACCAGGTTAAAATGTTTTCTTTCAATAATGGGTCAAGATATAGCAAGATCATTGGAGTAAGGTATAATTCACAGGGCTTGTGTTTGACATGTAAACCAGGGTCTATTTTGACAAATATTGACTTTCCAAAAGTGCTAGTTTTGACCACCACCCCCTTGAGAGAAATTCTTAGGGGTCAAAACGGGGCTTTAATAACCCATTTCCACATAATAACACTTTAAAATGCCCCCACATGTATAAAAACTTTGGAAAATAATGTGGATAATGAAACAAGAGGCCCATGAGGGCCTGAGACGCTCTACTGGTTATCAAGTTTTCCGTTTAAGAAATCTGATATTTAAGGAAGTTAATTGCTCAAAGAAGATTGCATAAAGAAAAAAAGGGAGCTTTATCCCCTTTATCATTTTAAGCAACAATCCTCAAAGCCCCTTTTCCCGTGTTTCATGACGGATCCACTCCATTTCCAAAAGAAAGTTACCTTATGACCCTACAATCATTCTGTGAATATTTCATCAGAATCTGACAATAATTGTGGACTTTATCACATAAACAGGATTGTTTTGAATGAAAATCAATAAGGCCTCTTTTCCTGTGTTTTCTGATGGGTCAATTTCATTCCAAAAGGAACTTTCCTTACAACCCGACAATTGTCCTGTGAAATTTAAAAGACAATTTGATAATGATTGTGATCTTCATCACATACACAAGAATGTTTTGAATGATAATCTGTAAGGCCCCTTTTCCTGTGTTTTGAATGCAACAATTATTCCATGCATCTTTGAAGAGATTCCAATAAAACTGTTGACTTTATTGTGTTAAC
Organism: Fragum fragum; assembly: GCA_946902895.1. Classification (NCBI taxonomy): domain Eukaryota; kingdom Metazoa; phylum Mollusca; class Bivalvia; order Cardiida; family Cardiidae; genus Fragum; species Fragum fragum. Next base: position 9,413,583 of record OX336378.1, read on the forward strand.
AAAGATATTAAATTCAAGTTCTCATAAGGCCCCTTTTCCCGTGATATTTTACTGTTGGTTTTATCATTTTATCATGAAAATTAAAAGTGAATCTGATGAAATATTGGGAATTCATTATGTTTACTAGAATATTTAAAAAAAAATCATATGTCCCCTTTTTACATGATACTTGATGGATTGTACCCAGTTCTGAAAAGAACCATCTAAGTATTTGTACAATCATTCTGTGAAATTTTGAAGTGAATCCGGTAAAATCAAGGGACATCATTGTGTTGATCAGAATATTTAAGAGAGTTTTTCATAAGGCCCCTTTTTATGTGACCCTTGCTATAGTCAGATCCACTGTCAAAATCAACAATTGGAATGATGGTACAATCAATCTGTTTAACCCATTCCAACACAGTGGAATTTTAGACTGGTCCAAATTGAAAGAAGCTGCAGACGACAATTTCAAGTTGATGGAATTTTGAATTTTTTCGTCATTTTGGATAGAAAACATAGTGGATAATGAAGAAATTGCTTGATACAAGCAATTTCTTCATTTTCCACAATGTTTTCCATAGTTTTTTCTTGAGGGGCGTAAAAGGAGGGATTGAGTTGGAATGGATAAATCTGTGGAATTTATTGTGTTAATGAGTTTATAGTGAAATATTCATAGGGCCCCTTTCTCATGATACTTTACAGAACAAACCAAATTTCAAAAGGAACAATTCTAAAGAAGGTAGAATCATTCTTTAAAAGTTAAAGAGAATCAATGAAAACAGTGGACTGAATTGTGTCAAGAATTTTTGTAACTAAATTTTCATAAGGCCCCTTTTTCCGTGAAACTTAACAAATCAGACCCACTGTACAAAGGACCAATCCTAATGATAGTTTGAAGAAAATGATAAAGAATGAGGACTTTATTGTAATAATTATGTTTTGTAATAAAATTTTTATAAGGTCCCTTTTCTTGTGTCACTTAACCAATCAGACCTAATTTACAAAGGAACAATCGAAATGATGGTACAATCATTCTATTAAAGTTTGAAGAGATTCTGATAAAGACTGAGGGCATTGTTGTGTTTATGAGGATTTGGTAATAATTTTTCATACAGCCCCTTTACCTATGATACTAGACAGATCAGGCCCAATTTGGAAAGAAACAATCCTTATGATGGTACAAACATTCTGTGAAAGTTTGAACAGAATCTGATGAAAACTGCAGACTTTATCTTGGTGTCAAATCTTTAAAATAAAATTTTCATTAGGCTCCTTTTCCTGTGATACTTGAAGGATCAGGTCTCATGTCAGCCTCAACAATCGTGATTATTGTACAATGATTCTGTGAAGGTTTGAATAAAATCCAATGAAAGCTCTGGACTTGGTTACAAGGATTATAGATAAAATTCTCTAAAGGCCCCTTTTCCCATGATACTAGACAGATCACGCCTAATTTGAAAAGAAAGAATCCTCATGATGGAATAATCATTCTGTGAAAGTTTTAACAGAATCTGATGAAAACTGTTCACTTTATTGTGGTACAATGATTTTAAAATTAAATTTCATAATGCTCCTTTTCCTGTAATGCTTGACGGATCAGGTCTAATGCAAACATCAACAATCATTATTATTGTACAATTATTCTGTGAATGTTTGAAGAAAATCCGATGAAAGCTCTGGACTTTGTAACAAGGATTTATAAATGAAATTTTCATAAGGCCCCTTTTCCTGTGCTTCTTGACAGTTCAAACCCTGTTATGAAAAGAATGATAGTTATGACCTTCCAATCATTCTGTGAAAGTTTCAACAAAATCTGATCAAAGCTGTGGGCTTTTTGTGTTAACAGGGTTTTATTAATTGAATTTTCATATAGCCCCTTTTCCCATGTTACTTGATGGATCTGAACCAATTCCAAAGGGAACTCTTCTTACAAAAGTATAATTATTCTGTTTGAGTATAAAGACAACCCCATCTCATCTGTGGACTTACAAGCATTAATTAAGATTTTTTTAATTGAATTTTCCTAAGGCCCCTTTTCCTATGTTTCTCAATGGATCAGACCCAATTTGAAAGGAACAATCCTTATGATGGTACAATCATTATGTGAAAGTTTGAAGTCAATCAGGTGAAATCTAGAGCCATTACGTGTTAACTAAGATTTTTTTTATTAAATTTTCATAAGGCCCCTTTTCCCATGTGTCTTGACAGATCATACCAAATTTAGAAAGGAACAATCCTTATGTTGGTACAATCATTCTGTGAGAGTTTGAAGAGAATCTGTTGAAAACTGTGGACTCTATCTCGTAAACGTGGATTTTTCAATTAAATTTTCATAAGGCCCCTTTTCCCATGTTTCTTGACGGATCATACCCATTTTCGAAAGGAACAATCCTTATGTTGGTACAATCATTCTGAGAAAGTTTGAAGAGAATCCAATGAAAACTGTGGACTCTATCTCGTAAACGGGGATTTTTAACTGAATTTTAAATGAATTTTCATAAGGCCCCTTTTGCCGTGTTTCTTGACAGTTCAGACCCATTTTCAAAAAGAAATGAGCCTTATGTTAGTACAATCATTCTGTGAAAGTTTGAAGAGAATCTGATGAGAACTGTGGACTCTATCGCGTAAATGAGGATTTTTTAATTAAATTTTCATAAGGCCCCTTTTCCCGTGTTTCTTGACAGATCTGACCCATTTTCAAAGGAACAATCCTTATGATGGTACAATCATTCTGAGAAAGTTTGAAGAGAATCCGATGAAAACTGTGGACTTTATTGCGTAAACGAGGATTTTTAATTGAATTTTTAATTAAATTTTCATAAGGCCCCTTTTCCCGTGTTTCTTGACGGATCATACCCATTTTCGAAAGAAACGATCCTTATGTTGGTAAAATCATTCTGAGAAAGTTTGAAGAGAATCCAATGAAAACTGTGGACTCTATCGCGTAAATGAGGATTTTTAATTGAATTTTTAATGAATTTTCATAAGGCCCCTTTTTTCCCGTGTTTCTTGACGGATCATACCCATTTTCGAAAGGAACAATCCTTATGTTGGTACAATCATGCTGTGAAAGTTTGAAGAGAAATGTGGACTCTATAGCGTAAACGAAGATTTTTTAATTAAGTTTAAATTAGGCCCCTTTTCCCGTGTTTCTTGACAGATCTGACCCAATTCCGAAAGGAACGCTCCTTATGATGGTACAATCATTCTGAGAAAGTTTGAAGAGAATCCGATGAAACCTGTGGACTTTATCGCGTAAACGAGGATTTTTAATTGAATTTTTTAATTAAATTTTCATAAGGCCCCTTTTCCTGTGTTTCTTGACGGATCATACCCATTTTCGAAAGGAACAATCCGAATCCCATGAAAACTGTGCACTATATCGCGTAAACGAAGATTTTTTAATTAAGTTTTAATAAGGCCCCTTTTCCCGTGTTTCTTGACGGATCTGACCCATTTTCGAAAGGAACGACCCTTATGATGGTACAATCATTCTGTGAAAGTTTGAAGAGAATCTGATGAGAACTGTGGACTCTATCGCGTAAATGAGGATTTTTTAATTAAGTTTTAATTAGGCCCCTTTTCCCGTGTTTCTTGACGGATCATACCCATTTTCAAAGGAACAATCCTTATGATGGTACAATCATTCTGAGAAATTTTGAAGAGAATCCGATGAAAACTGTGGACTTTATTGCGTAAACGAGGATTTTTAATTGAATTTTTAATTAAATTTTCATAAGGCCCCTTTTCCCGTGTTTCTTAACGGATCATACCCATTTTCGAAAGGAACGATCCTTATGTTGGTAAAATCATTCTGAGAAAGTTTGAAGAGAATCCAATGAAAACTGTGAACTCTATCGCGTAAACGAGGATTTTTAATTGAATTTTTAATGAATTTTCATAAGGCTCCATTTTTCCAGTGTTTCTTGACGGATCATACCCATTTTCGAAAGGAACAATCCTTATGCTGGTACAATCTTTCTGTGAAAGTTTGAAGAGAAATGTGGACTTTATCGCGTAATGAAGATTTTTTAATTAAGTTTTAATTAGGCCCCTTTTCCCGTGTTTCTTGAGGGATCTGACCCAATTTCGAAAGGAACAATCCTTATGATGGTACAATCATTCTGAGAAAGTTTGAAGAGAATCTGATGAGAACTGTGGACTTTATCGCGTAAACGAGGATTTTTAATTGAATTTTTAATTAAATTTTCATAAGGCCCCTTTTCCCGTGTTTCTTGACGGATCATACCCATTTTCGAAAGGAACGATCCTTATGATGGTACAATCATTCTGTGAAAGTTTGAAGAGAATCCGATGAAAACTGTGGACTTTATCGCGTAAACGAAGATTTTTTAATTAAGTTTTAATTTGGCCCCTTTTCCCGTGTTTCTTGACGGATCTGACCCAATTTCGAAAGGAACGATCCTTATGATGGTACAATCATTCTGTGAAAGTTTGAAGAGAAATGTGGATTTTATCGCATAAACGAAGATTTTTTAATTAAGTTTTAATTAGGCCCCTTTTCCCGTGTTTCTTGACGGATCTGACCCAATTTCGAAAGGAACGATCCTTATGATGGTACAATCATTCTGAGAAAGTTTGAAGAGAATCCGATGAAAACTGTGGACTTTATCGCGTAAACGAACATTTTTTAATTAAATTTTCATAAGGCCCCTTTTCCCGTGTTTCTTGAGGGATCTGACCCATTTTCGAAAAGAACGACCCTTATGATGGTACAATCATTCTGTGAAAGTTTGAAGAGAATCTGATGAGAACTGTGGACTTTATCGCGTAAATGAGGATTTTTTAATTAAATTTTCATAAGGCCCCTTTTCCCGTGTTTCTTGATGGATCATACCCATTTTCAAAGGAACAATCCTTATGATGGTACAATCATTCTGAGAAAGTTTGAAGAGAATCCGATGAAAACTGTGGACTTTATTGCGTAAACGAGGATTTTTAATTGAATTTTTAATTAAATTTTCAAAAGGCCCCTTTTCCCGTGTTTCTTAACGGATCATACCCATTTTCGAAAGGAATGATCCTTATGTTGGTAAAATTATTCTGAGAAAGTTTGAAGAGAATCCAATGAAAACTGTTGACTCTATCGTGTAAACGAGGATTTTTAATTAAATTTTTAATGAATTTTCATAAGGCCCCTTTTTTCCCGTGTTTCTTGACGGATCATACCCATTTTCGAAAGGAACAATCCTTATGTTGGTACAATCATTCTGTGAAAGTTTGAAGGGAAATGTGGACTCTATCGCGTAAACGGGGATTTTTTAATTAAGTTTTAATGAGGCCCCTTTTCCCGTGTTTCTTGACGGATCTGACCCAATTTCGAAAGGAACGATCCTTATGATGGTACAATCATTCTGAGAAAGTTTGAAGAGAATCCGATGAAACCTGTGGACTTTATCGCGTAAATGAGGATTTTTAATTGAATTTTTAATTAAATTTTCATAAGGCCCCTTTTCCCGTGTTTCTTGACGGATCATACCCATTTTCGAAAGGAATGATCCTTTATGATGGTACAATCATTCTGTGAAAGTTTGAAGAGAATCCGATGAAAACTGTGGACTTTATCGCGTAAACGAAGATTTTTTAATTACGTTTTAATTAGGCCCCTTTTCCCGTGTTTCTTGATGGATCTGACCCAATTTCGAAAGGAACGATCCTTATGATGGTACAATCATTCTGTGAAAGTTTGAAGAGAATCCGATGAAAAATGTGGACTTTATATCGCGTAAACAAGGAAAAAATTAACGGACGGACAATGGATGGACGGACACATGGACGCCGGACGGGAAAAAGTCATCGCTATAGCACTAGTGGCCTTTGGCCAGTAGAGCTAAAAATTGTTTCATCTACTCATGATGGTGAACAATAGTGTCAAGTATCGTTGAAATCTATCCATAAATGTAGGAAATATGCTCTAGACAAGCTCAATTTGAATGTTTGACCTTGGAGCTATCTGAAAATTTGTTTCAAATAACACATCCCGACGGCGGCACTCATCCTTTCCGACTATTTGTCTCTCACCAATGGGTCGATAATCGTAGACCTATGTGGGATAACAGCTGGAGGTTAGGAAAGGATGTAATGGTAGTACTGGTGTGAGAAATACCAGGATTCCATTGTTAGGTGCTCCAGCCGCCGCGATATAACTGAAAGAATGTTGAAAGCGGCGTAAAACCCCATTCAAACAAACAAACAAATCAAATAACACATACTCATGATGGAAATCAATTGAGCCAAGTTACTTAAGCCATTCCCACATTCCCTTTTTTATGAGCTGAAAAACAAGCAGACCGTGATGGTCCTATATCCCTCCCCTGAGTATGATGGCTCAAGGCTTTATGATATATAACAAAATATCAAACCCTAGAACCAATTATTTTTGAGAAGATTTTTTTAAAGATGTTCTCCTTTAATCCTAGATAAGTGAAGATCCAACCATATTTAGCTAATTTCAAGAGTACGGCAATTCTCTATTAAGTAGAGGTCAATAGGTATTGGTAAATACCAAATATCAAAACTCTAGGCCTAATGGTTTAGAGGTAGAAAATTATTTATGATATCCTTCTTTATTCTTTTATAAAATCTGGGATTGCACAGAAAGGGACATAGAAGATCTTTAAAGTTTAACTTTTTTATTTCTTTGTAGATTCAGGGATCAGACAGAAAAGGGCAAATTTTCAAGATATGGTAATTCTTTGAAGTATTATGGTAGAGGGTCAATAGATAATAATTTGTATCAAATATCAAAGACATAGGCCTTATGGTTTGGGAGATGAAGATTTTTCAAGTTTTCCTTCTTTATTTCAATGTAAATCAGGGATCACAGAAAAGGGCTAAATATCAAATAATGTAATTATTTGAAGTATTTTGGTAGAGGGTCAATAGATAATGACTCATACCAAATATCGAAGCTCTCGTCCTTATGGTTTTGGAGAAGAAGAATTTTAAAATTTTCCTTCTTAATTTTATATGTAAAATCAGGGGTCGCACAAAAAGGGCTAATTTTCAAGATACGGTAATTCTTTGAAGTATTTTGGTAGAGGGTCAATAGATGATGATTTATGATAAATATCAAAGCTCTAGGCCTTATGGCTTGGGAGGAGAAGATTTTTTTGAAGTTTTTTCATTCGGTTGCCATGGCAACAAAAGTTCTTCATTGATTTCAATTCTTTGAAGTTTTTTGAAATGGCTTGAAAGAGCATGACCCAAGGATCATTTCTGTGAAGTATGGTTGAAATTCCATGGTCAATTAAGGAGAAGATTTTTTTGTAATCCTGAACGAACAGACAGACGGACGGACGCACACCAGACAATGACCAATCACAATAGCTCACTTAGAGCACTTTGTGAGAAAGGAGAAATTGCTTGTAACAAGCACTTTCTCCTTTTTCCACTATGTTTTCTACTTCACATGGCCCTTATTTTGCAGTTTTAACAAATTTTGATTTGTTGTCTGCAACACATCTCAATTCTGACCAGTTTAAAATTTTGTTGTTTAGGAATGGGTTAAAAACCCATCTGAATTTGTGGGAGATGTGCTCTGAAAAAATTCTGGCTGGCTGATGCACTAACACACGTAAACCGAATTCTGCTTGTGACGACTATGTCTCTCTCAACATAAGCAGGCTCCATAACAATATGATAACGGGTAAACCTACCAGACATACTTACTTTTTTGAAAATTCTGTTTGGCACAAAGGACAAGTTTTCAACATGTCTGGTCCCTTTCTCTCTGGTATACACACACTAGGTTTTACTATATCTAATTCCAATCTGCTTGAATCTGAAACGCTAGGTGTTGGAACATTTTCTTTAGGTGTCCTTATTCCAGGTTCCATGTTAATGCCTGAGTTTTCGTCATTATCTAGTTTAATGAATTTCCTAAAGTTCTTGTTCCCTGAGGCTGAATCAGATGGCAAAGACTTGCCTGAGGTTTTACTCTTAGAAATTTGAGCACTAGGTCTTTTAAGACCCATATGAGCACTACAACTTGTCAAGCCCTCTTGGGTACTAGAGATTTTAGGGCCCTCTTGAGCATTAAAGTTCTTAATGTCCTCTTTGGCAGTAGAGCTTTTAAGCCCCTTTTGAGCACTGTTATTTCTAATAGCACTTTGAAAACTGGAAGTTGAGCTACATATATTGGATGTTTTCTCAGTATTAGAACTAGAGCTTGAATTACCCAAACTAGTACTTGTTTCTGCAGAATGGTTTAAGGTAGAGCTACTTGGTTTATTCACATTTACTGTGTCTATTCCATTTTGACTATGTTTATGGTTTCTGGTTTGCAGTGAGTAAAAGTTTGAGTTTCTGTCTCTCATTAAATGACAATTTTCAGCTGGTACTGCAGAAATACTACTGGCCATGGTGAGTTTGTCAGGCATTCTTCTGTTCATGCTGTCACTTTCTTCTTTAGAAGTATCTGAAACAGTTTGCAATATCTGAAACAGTTCGCAAAATAAACACTTTCTGCATATTCTAACATGATATAGTAAAATGTTTTTACCGGTAAATACATGAGGTCCAAAACCCAATTCCCAGTTGCCGCAAATATCTTTTCCGACATATGTCTCCCACCAATGGGTGGATAATAGTAAACCTAAGTGGGATGAGCAGTTGGAGTTGCTGCCATATGACTGAAATACTGTTAAAAGTGGTGTTAAACCCCATTCAAACATACATGTAAAGACAAAGAATGGGGTATAGAGAATATAAAAGTAGATTCTGTTAACTGGAACTCCAGTTTGCTAGAATTTTTGTTGCAATTAACTAGAAGTTGCTATTACTATTTGTTCAATAATAATACATAAAGCCAATTGCAAAAAAGCAGTTAAGCAATTAAGATAAAAAATTTTCAAGGTTTAATTACCCATTACCAAATTGGAACTTTTGGACTGGTTCACATTGAAGGAAGTAGCAGAAGACAAGTTTTAGTTGATGGAAATCAAACTAGAGGACCTAGAGCGCCTGTACCGCTCCACAGGCCTGAATGTACTGATTAAGCAAACTGTATTTTAAAGAAATAAATATAAAGTGAATCATCTTTTCCATATCTGGCACAAAAATACAGTCTCTGAAATCTGTGAAATAGTTGTAGAGAAGAATTGTTAACTTTTCATTGTTTTACAAAAGTAAAGTCAAATTATGTAAAATTCATTTACTAAGTCAGATGTAAAGGTATTACTATTTTTCAAAATTTTCACTTTTCACCATATATGGACATAAGCCATGCCTATTACAGCCATGTTTTAACCGATTAAAGTTCTATGAAGGAATTGACAAAGAGTCACTCCATAATCAATCCTGTGAAATTTGGTTGAAATACATCAACAGTGTTATTTGCAAGGTTTTCAGTATATACCATTTATGGAAATAAGTCCCTCCCAATAAAAGCCATGTTTTTAATCCGGTCAAAATTCGTTGGAAAAAAATTGAAAAAAAAGGTCTCTAAAGTATAATTCCTGTGAAATTTTGTTGAAATTAATCAACTAGTTTCTGAGAAATAAAGATTTTTAGAATTTGAAAGATACAGAAATTAATGTAAGACTATCTATTCTCATTGTAAAACCTTTTCGGAATTTTCAAGTCCTAAGACATTGGTGTATAATTTGTTAAGCATTTTTTGGTTTGGTTTACACAAATAGTACCTACAGCTTATTCAAGCTATAGTTATGACATTTAGGTCACAAACTCACCATTTTACTTTTTTGTAACACTTTACTGACCATGAATTTTGCAAAAAAAATGGTTTAATATACAGCTGAAGCTTTCTGTTTGGTCAAGGTGTCGTAGGGTGAATTACAATTTAAAGTACCGTGTCAACATCTATTCACTTTCCGTATTGATATTTTCCTTATCCTGAGTTATTTCTATTCGCCATTTACTTATCTTTGCTCCTTAAACTACTCTACGTTCAGAAGTTCTTATCTTGTCCTGAAGTAGTTGTGTAGTTACGAACATTCCTTATATTCATTACACATCCTAACAAATTCACCGACAATAAATTCAATCAATTTTTGCACCATTCATTGTTTATCCGGCATTTATTCACGCTTGCACATAATTGCTGATTGTTATTTCATTCTTCATCAGTTATATTGCGTATTTACGCCTTACCGTAAATGCAGGTAAATACAATCATTGTCATGCTTATTACATTTGATATAATTGCACAAAGATGTTTCAAACTATGTATTTAAACCACTTTTGTACAAATATTTATGATTGTTTACATATCTTTTTTTAGAAACCTACGGGTACCAAATATAAACATCAGTAGAAATGGTCTTCTTCTATTCTTTGCCCCCTACTGCGAATACTGACAACCGGCTTGCCGGCGACAATGTCCAGGAATCTTTCAAATAAAACTTACCAGGAGGTAAAATCTGAGATTATTCTGATGATTGAAGAAGTGATATACACATATGTTAATTCATAATGATTGAAATTTTGAAAATCATAGGCTTATCACATTAGCAGACAACAAAATTTCAGGCTGGTCCAAACTGAATTAGCAGATGACAATTTTAAGACCATGTTATCCAATAATTGTTGTCTTTCAGGGAAGATAACAATGTGGAAAGTGAAGAAATTGGTTATTGTTGTTTTCAACAGTTTTCTTCTTGAGGGTTATTAAGAGGCAGCATAGTATAGGAAGGGTTTAAGGGGTGAAAAAAACTTTGAAGTAAATGTAGAAATGTTTGCTTCAAGCAGAATTCTTCATTTTCTACGATGTTTGCAGGTTTTTACGTGTCGTAAAAAGAGAGATTGTGTGGGGATGGATGATCCATTTTCAGAGACAACAACTTTTTGTTTACTTCATAAGTGTGATTAATTATACTGCAATAAAAACAAAAAGTATTCTCTTCATTGCTTGAAGAGTGTGTCCCACACAATGACACTTTTTGATGCCAAGAAAAAAAGCTTTGGAAAACATTCTGTTCTTCATAACCCACAATGTTTTTTTCCTCAAAGTAAAAACGTCCAAAATTTCATCAACTTGAGTTTGTCGTCAGCAAAATCCATGAATTTCGACCAGTCTAAAATATTGTCATCTGGTTATGGGCCAAAGATTATTTTTTTCAATTCAGGTTAAAACCACTTCAGTTAAAAATCAATGTTATATAGTGTCAAGCTAATTTCGATTATTACGTTTTAAGTTTCTCATTGACGGATCACTGGTCCCATCTACTGAGCTCTAACAGGAAGTTCAAGTTAGATGAATTATCTTGCAGTAACATATAACAGAAAAGAGAAATGGCTGTTTGGCAAGCTAAACGTCGCAACTAGATTTAACAAGCTGTACTTACTAGGATTAAGTCACCAAACTAACAAAAGTGCTTCATGTAAATGAAGATAAATATCAGAGTTCAAAGTTCACAGCCTGTCTGAATGATTGATATGATTAGTTGGTTGATTCTTTAAAATAATTCACATTATGATGCTTTTGGATGCCACCCCTCCAAGAATTATTATTAGGAAAACATTGTGTAAAATGAAGCAATTTCTTCATTTTACACAATGTTTTCTTAAAGAAAGTTGAAAAAATCTAAAACTACACACACTTTGAAATGGCGTCTGCAACTCCTTTCAATTTGGACTGGTTGAAATTTTTGCTGTCTGGATTAATTGAAAGCTGCAATCCATCCATTGTGTCCAAATACTTTCAACTTTTTTGTGTTTCTCATTTTGGTAATAAAACAGATGAATTGTTACCTGCTTCTTCCTCAACCATGATATTCTTATCTCCACCTTTCTTCCCTCTTTTTTTGCGTAGAAATTTGGCAGGAAGGCTAGGAAAGGGAGCTAATCCATCTTTGGCAATAGAGAAGCATGTTGAGCTAAGTAGTCTCCCTTTCTTTAAGGTGGGAAAAAAAGAATGCAATTTTTTTAGATAAGAATTATAATTATTCAGGGTCGGTGTTTGAATCTAAAACCATGGTTTTGACTCTAAAAAATCTTAAAATATCCTATTTGGACCCTTAGAAATTTCTCCCAATCAGGAAATTTCTCAGGGTCAAAACAGAGATTTGTGAAGCCTCATCTTTCAATTTGGTTTCTTATGTAGTACATTTTTCTTAACGCCCTTAAGAAAAGCAATTGGGGATAACATTATGGAAAATGAAGAAATTGCTTGTAACAAACAATTTCTTTATTTTCACTAATATTTTCTACCCAGAAAGTTGAAAATATCTAAAAACTACATAATCTTTAAAAGGTCATCTGCAACTCCTTTCAATTTGGACCATTTTAAATTTTATCATTTGCTAATGGCTTAACCCTTTTCTGTTTTGCAAAATTTCAGACCTGTCCAAATTCAAAGGTTTTGCAGACGAAAATTTTAAGCAATTTCTCCTTTTCCCACAATGTTTTCTCAATTATAAAATCACAGGGACGTAAAAACCAGGGATTAACCAGGAAAGGGCTAAATTAATACACATGAAATGCTCTTTCTGTTGTTCTGACCCCTTTAAAATCAGTTTTGACACTGGAATTTCAGGGTCAAAGAGTCAACGACTTCTTGATTTCAAACTCTAGCACAAGCCCTGATATTTATTACAAATAAGTTCTCTCAAAAGTCGAACAATAAACCCTTTTGCAACAGCAAAATGATAAACCAACACAAAGTGCTTGTTTGTTTAAATGGGGTTCAACGCTGCTTTTAATAATTTTTCAGTCATATTGCGGTGGCTGGAGCACCTGGCAACGGATTCCTGGTATATCTCGTACCAGTACCACAATTATATCCTTTCCTAGCCTCCAGCTGCTATCCCAATTAGGTTTACAATTATCCACCCATTTGTGAGAGACAAAGGTCAGAAGGATATGTGCCACCAACGGGGATAGAACCCATGACACCCAATGATTGAAGATTGAGAGTCTGTTATGCTATCAACTGCGCTATGATGGCGGCTCAACACAAAGAGAGTTAGTAAATAGCTCATCTGGTTCTTTGAATAGCAATTCAAACTTAACAAGAGCACTGCTCTGATGCAGGTGCTTATTATCTTAAACCATTCCTGTTATTTTTTTAATTTTAGTCTTTTCCATATAAGGTTATCCCCTTTTTTGGTACAGGTAGCTCTTTCGATAGTTAACACATATTCAGAGTTTAAAGAAATGTGTTCTTTAATACCAGAGATATTACAAAATTATAAATGTCAAAGTTTTCAGACAATGCAGACTACAATCAGGTCATAGCAATACCTCAGATTTTCTCTAAAATCAGCCAAGCAAAAAATCCAGACTGTTCTAATTTCAAGAACAATATAAAACTGCTAGAATTATAACTAAATACGTCATTCTAGATAAAAGGTATACCTGGGCTGAAGCAGTGTCAAAACTTTCAACTTCATACACTGGGAAAGGCTTGAGAGGGGCTCCATTCACTCTGTGAGTTGAAGACACTCGAATGATCAAATCTCTCAGCTTATTAAGGTTTGGATCTTTAGACTCATGTAGTTTTCTGAAATTTATATGTAAATATCTATTCTTTGTAAACCTTTGTCATAGTGAACCCAGAATATACCTGTTTTGGCAGAACATATAGATATATGATGCCTGATCTAAGTCTACACTGATTGTTTGTCCAGAGTTTTTTATTTTCAGAGAAATATACATGTACACCCAAAATCAGGCCTTCAAGTGCTTTCAGTCTTGTACCCAAATCCCTCTAGTTTTCATGTAATTCTGAAAAAAGTATTTGGTTAGATTGACAAGGGCTAACATGTTTTATTTTCAACTACAGAAATCAGACTGGTCATAGAAATGAAATATAAATTATATAATTAGTTATATAATTTACATTTCATTTTTGTGACCAGTGTGATTATTACTTGTTTCCAAAATCAATTAATCTTTAATTGAGTTTTCATGGGTTAGGATAGAGTGAAAGTATAGCTTTTGTTGTTCACAAAATAAAAGATTTATCAATCTTACATTTTAGTTTATACCAGGTTTTTGTTTTGTTTTGTTTTATTGCAACAAAAGCTGTAAGATGATAGAATCACTCTCGCACAGTAAAAATTCACTTCCCTGAAAGAGAGGCAGTGACGTAAACCTGCCTCAATCTGGGAACACCGGGCTGGTTGTTTAGTGTCTTGATCATGTACACAACCCGGTGACAGAGGGATTCAAACCCATGACCTTCAGATCATAAGTCAAGCACCTATACCACTATGTCATTGTGGTAGTCATTAATACAGTTTCAACAAAAATTACAATCATTCCATTTCTTTATCAAAGCAAAAACCTGCAGGATTATTTGGCTCTGGTATAACCCTCCTCATCTGAATTTTTTCTTAAATTGGATGCTTTTGGACAGAGAAATATTTGAGTAAAAGGTGTTGGCACAGACACCATAGAATATGAAAAAAGTGCAATCCAGCACATTCTAATTACAGATTGGATGAACAGCAGCAAGCTGTCAAATTAATATAACCAGGGCTCTCACTAGGATTTTGAAAGTAGGATTCCAGGAATCCCATTTGGGAAAAAGTTGGATTCCAAGCAGAAAAGTTGGATTCAAGCCTGAATTTTTTTTAAAGCACTTTCTTTGTTGGAAATAGTGTGGAAAAAGGGAGATTAATTTTGGTTTTAAGAATTATCATATTTTCTAGCCCATATTATGGTTTTAAGAATTATCATATTTTCTAGCCCATATTATGTTGTTTACATGTCTGACCATGTTCATTTGATCTTCAGCAAATTCCCTTCACTCATTACCAGACGGCAAAATTTTAGACTGGTCTAAATTGAAAGGGGTTGCAGATGACAGTGTTAAGTTTATGATATTTTGGATTTTTTCAACATTTTTTTTTTTTGGGGGGGGGGGGGGTTGAAATTTTGGGCAAAATAATGGAATATGTTGACAGTCAAATTGACAATTTTTTTAAACCAAAAATGACAGTTAATTTATGATTCATGCCCAGCTTTAGAAGTCTAAGAGCCCAAAAAGTTTATCTAATAAATTTCATTTTCAATTGAATTGTTGTACCCACGAAAACCCATGACATTTTAATTTTGCAATATAAGTTGACTTCTTTATTATTTTTTGGTTACTTTTCACTAAACTGATCAATAATAATTTGATTTCAGTGAGATAAGAGTGCTAGTAAAATAATTTACCCAAGTTTCACAGGTTCCTAACACCTGTCACTTATGATCGTCGATGCATGACTTGTCACCGCAAAGTGGTAATTGTCAATCAAGCTGGGTGTTATCAATGATTGTGGTGTATGTTAGGATAATCAATTAACATTTTCCAATAATCTACCTAATATATTAATGACCCTTGAACCATGACAGGTGATTTTAGAGAGTCACTTTGACATAAAGACTGCTAACGTCGGATGCATGTCATTGAAAAAATTGCCGTCCGTCAGAATCCTTTGATAGGATTTTTTGTCGTCCCTTGCGGAAAGTTGTCGTCTCAGGTGACAATTCTGTCGTTTCCGAGAGCCCTGATAACCACATAAGGTGTATTACCAAAGTAATAAATATATATAGAGAAGTCCTTAAAAATCCATAAAACCTCTTGTCACCTTTCTAGACATGTCTCTAAGCTTGAAAAAACATGTTAATAAAACATGTAAAACTACAATGTTGAATCATTTCAAGATTAAGAGCATAGGAACATAACTTTTTCAGAAGGCAGTTGAAACACTGTTTTTATCTTTGATGATATCCCATTTAAATTATTGCAACATTATTCCTTGTGGTATTTGACAAACAGAATGCTTGATCATTCTCATGACTGCTCAGGACTAATTTGAACTGCTTTGGTTCTGTCAATCATGACAATATTTTTCTTTAATTTCAGGTAGTATCAATCCATTTTACAACACGTCTATGCAATCACTAATTATATATACTTGGCCCTTAGATTTTATTTCCTAAGACAAATTAAGATCATGCATTTGGAACATCCTGTTTTAGGGGTTGAATTAAGCAAGAGAAGGTTTTTGATTAAAAGGTATTAGCCTACCAACTTATAAAAAATGTGTATAGTAAAAGAGCAGGAACTTGTGAGCATGCACAGTTTTACATGTACCTCCATGCTGTGTAACTTATGTATTTATTAAACTGCTTTCTTTTTTGTGCGGTGAATTTTCAACAAATGCAAAATGTTTGCACCATGATTTCATTTTTTGACACATTTTGCGACAGCATAAACCTAATCTCTGAATTTTGGACAGTCCCATATGAAATGAGTTGTAAATGACAATTCAAAGTTTATGAAATTAAGATTTTTCACACATTTTTGGTAGAAACATTGTGGAAAATGAAAATTGCTTCAAGCAATTTCTTCATTTTATACAATGTTTTCCAAATTGTTTTCGAGAAGGGCATCAGAAAGTGTCACAGTATGGAAATGGGTTAAACTTCGTGTTCATTAAAGCAATACAAACCGTTTTGGATTGTCAACCGAAACAGGCGCAGGATCTCTTTGTTCAGTGAATGTCGCAGATTTGTCATCCTCCTCCTCGTCTATAGCGATTACTTCTGATTCGGATGGGTCAGAAATATGTTTGATTTGACTTGTACTAGATTTCTTAGTTGAAGAATTATCAATTGATAGTGTTTTGCGGCTCTTTAAGCTTAATTTTCTACATTTTTCCATTATTAATTTACCCGCATTTGCATGAGTGATTATCTTTAATGTAGAGAGTATTCAAACGGTATGGTCTAAATTGGGAATAGGGTGCTCTCTGCATGGGGGGGGGGTCTTTTTCTACTATATCTCTGATATAATCTACGTCGGTTTAAAAACAACTTATCTTTTAAACCAATTTAAAAATTGAAAAAAAGCGTTATCAAAAGCTTAATAACTTAAATATTTTTTAATTATAATGATACGGATAAAAGAGAGAAATCCGCAATTTTAGGCTAAAGACATCATGGGCAGAAACTATACTTTATCAAATTCCAAAATGAAAAAAAGGCGATCACCGAATCCGATTTTGTGTATAACTCAGCAGATTATGACCGATATCCACCCTCTTTGCCCTTTATCGATGTACTGATAACCGTGTAGTCCTTTGATTGAATTCGAAGAGTCATTGAGTCCTTGACCATAACATTCTAGGGGCAAAAGTGATTTTCAAGGGTTAAAAAAAAAACAAAAAAACAAAAAAACAAAAAACAAACAAAAAAAAACGAGAACATAAATTTGAAAATATATGTGCAAACAGACCTTTTCTAACGGCCTTAACCCTTGTCATCTTGAACCGGGATATTCCTGATTTGGCAGGAGGTATATAGCCTACTAAGATCAGCCTTCAATGATACGTGCGGCAGTTTGATCTTAGGCTACATCACCTGCTGGTCCTTGCAAAGCAAACGTTGTTTATAGAATTATTATTGGTTACAAATAATGACCCAAAACTAGTACTTCCAGTACTTTCATTTTTTTAATCAATAGGATTTTATTCGGCATGACAAGGGTTAATATCCTTCCCTGGGTTATTTTTATCTCCAAAGAACCTTTATTTCAAGATTTCACTTACCACATTCACACGACCGAATGCCGGAATTTTCAATTACAAAGACACAATGGGGCAAAACAACCCAACATCCTTGTGTTTAGCCGTCATAGCGCAGTCGGTAGCGCACCAGACCCCTAATCTTCAATAATTGGATGTCATGGGTTCGATGCCCGGCGAGGACCGCACTGGTGTGCAGGCCGATCTTTTTCTATACATCCTTCCAAAACAGGAATATTCTGGGTTCAGTATGTAAAGGGTTAACATTGAATTTTTTAGGTGACAAACGCCTTAAAAATGAAATTGAAATATCGAAGATATTCTCGTACTAAATGGTGGTATTTGTTTTAGTTTTCCAAAAACTATCCAAAAAGAAATTTTATTTTTTCTTTTATTCAAGTTATACTTCAGTCAACATGCTGATGCTAAAATTAAGCAAATGAATGAATGTGGTTTTACGGCGCATCGACAACTGTGGCCATTTAGAGCGCTTAACACGAATAAAGAATTTCTAGCTTGTGTAAAATTCGAAGAGATAAAAATATATTTGTTAATAATATTGTGTCGAAGATAACAGGAAACTGTAAAAAAAAACTGTTTATTTTGTATATGGTTAATTCGTTGGATTAAATTGCAAATGAAATATGAAATGATTGTTATGGATAATTGTAAAGAATATAATCCAATACGAGCACGAAGGTGCATCCGTTCTCCTAAGACCAGAAGAAATTTAAGAAAAATAATGAACCACGATGTTCGTATTTGAAAAAATAGCGTACATGTTTTGTTTGGCTTTTTTCATTTCGCTGTTTTCGAGGCTTTAAAGGACTTTGAAAATCTCTATATTATCGTCACACACAATGAAAATTTTATTTTGTATTAAAAGATAGGTTTGAAAAAGGCAATTTTAAAAAAGGGGAAAGGGGTAGTCAGTATACAGGTTCTATCAGTATCCCTGGTTTTTATATAAGCATTTGGTAAGGAACGAGAATATCACCAGTGATTCCATGTTCGACGCCTGTAACTAATGTTATGATAAAATGGCGTCACGCCGTGGTCTGATCCGAGTGCCATAAAGGATGACTGGCCAATCGCGGTTGTCAATCAAAAAACCAGTCGACCAATGAAATCATTCATTCAGACCCAAAAATGAGATTTGATCTCCAACACTGGCTTCCATTTTTGTTAAGCTGTTTTGTTGATTTGGCGACTTAAACCTCGTAACTACAGCTTTTCAAGCTCGCGAATTTTACTGCAACCTGATGACGTCACCTGTGTAGACGAAGCCGGTTCATCGTGACCAACGAATGAAAGAAAGCAGGGCCGAATCTACCAAAGCAGCGAAATTATCGAGTGATAATCGACCCTGAAATCTTCAAAGTCTACCAGAAAGAATTACAGATATCATAATCCTTCCAAAAATACTATAAGATAATACAGATGATACAGATATTTAAAACTTTCAAAATTAAGCCAATGAAAATTGGTTTTTATCTTGTTAATGTGCCAGGAAAATTGCGTCAGTTGTTTTTCTGCCACTTCCAGAATTTTGCAAAGTAACTTCTTCTTATTTTCAATAAACAGTGTTGACAATGATATTCGGAATGTGTGGTTGATATTGAAAATTGGTCAATTTATTGACTAACATTATTTCCATGGATATTGATAGTTCATGGGCATACTTTGAAGTGTATCACGAGGAATTTATCACGTGATTTAAATCCCCGCCCATTAACTCACTTGATAGAACGCTCGACTTTAAACCTCGGAATCGCAGGTTCGATCCCCGGGCTGACCAAACTAACAAACTAATTGTCTTTCAGATGAGACGTTTAACCGAGGCCCCGAATGACGGTGCTTTTCATCGAGCAAGTTAAAGAACAAGAGGCTCTTAGCAGTTTCGTCCTGTTTCCCCGTAACATCTTATTGATAAATCGTAGCTGTCAACCAAATAACCTGTCGGCCAATGAAATCATTCATTGAGACCAGAAATGAGTTTTGATCTCCGAACACTGGCCACCATATTTGTTGATTTTTACCAAGGTTACAAATAAAACAAACGACCAGAGACATAATATGAAACGTTTCGGAAAACAACCCCTAAAAGCAAGAAAGGACTATGATTGCCTTGCAATATCGATCCTCGCCAAATTAACGGATCGCTGGCCCCGCCCACTGATCTCCAACAGGAAGTTCGAGTTAGTAAGCGAGAATGTTGGGGTTTTTTTGGTTTTTTTTTTTTTTTTTTTTTTTTTTTTTTTGTTTTTGCTTTGGCCTGTTTGTTTGGTTTGTGCAACAAATATGGTCATTTTCATTTAAGAAAATTAAATGGTTGGTTTGCAACTTAAGCGCCGTAACTACGACTGTAGTTACGACGTTTAACTCGCTCAACCAACTAGAATGCTTAACACCAGAGATGGAATTCAAAGGTCACTTCAGATCTAGTTGAATGATTTGATTGGTCGATTCATTCATTAGTTAACAGCGGCAAACGGTCACTATTTTAATAGAGGGGTTTTAAAACCATAATAAGATAAGGGTAAAGTGTAAAGAGAAAGGTGTTTTGGATTAGTATATAAATGGAACAGAGGAAATGCATATCTTCCATGGAGTTCCCCATGTATTATCATTTGCACAATATGCAAATTAATTAATATATTTTGATATTTAAATACGAACGTCAATTGATGTATTTTTCTACATCATGGTGATATGCACGAATCCAATTGCCCTTTCTCCCCATCATTGTGCTAGAGGCGATGTGCGCGCGTGTGGGGTTGCGACAATCGGAACGCAATCTCGTAAACTTAGAAACAGGTCTAGAACGTATATAAGACGGTGCAATATATAAAATCAAAGCGCTGAAAGCCTTAGATATGTAAACATGAGATATATAATCTGGGCAGAAAAAGTTTGGTGTTCGTGTTATCGGAGGTGTCACTTCCTACCAAAATCTACAGTCGATTATGCGCAGATCTTCCAATTTGTGCGCTAGGGGACACAACCTACTCACAATTATTTTCTTCCCGCTTTTGAGGTAGGCCTATTCTAACGATATATTTACATGTATATATCGTTTCATATTTTTCACCTGATCAAATGCTCTGAAGGAATCTTGTAAAGGTAATCAAAGGATACTTCCTGTGAATTTTGATTGAATTATGTTCAGTGCTTTCTGAGAAGATTTTTAAAGTAAAAGTTGACGGACGGACGGACGACAGACACCACATCATGACAAAAGCCCGTTGGCTTTCAGCCAGTGGAACTAGAGACAATATGACATGATTATATATGATTAATAATTTCCAATATATTATATATCTCCTTTCTTTCTGTCCATTCACTCATTAAGCTTTGATAATTTAGCCAAATTCAGAACACTCACACGAAAGTACTGTCCATCAAGCCGACAGCTTTCTATGCTTCATATCACACATTCATTGATACGTGCGGCAGTCTGATCTTAAGCTACATCACCTGCTGGTCCTTGCAAAGCAAAAGTTGTTTATAGAATTATAATTGGTTACAAATAATGACCCAAAACTAGTACTTCCAGTACTTTCAATTTTTTTAATTAATAGGATTTTATTCGGCATGACAAGGGTTAATATCCTTCCCTGGGTTATTTTTTATCACCATAGAACCGTTATTTCAAGATTCCACTTACCACATTCACACGACCGAATGCCGGAATTTTCAATTACAAAGACACAATGGGGCAAGACAACCCAACATCCTTGTGTTTAGCCGTCATAGCGCAGTCGGTAGCGCACCAGACTCCTAATCTTCAATAATGGGATGCCATGGGCTCGATGCCCGGCGGGGACTGCACTGATGTGCAGGCCGATCTTTTCCTGCCTCCTTCCAAAACAGGAATATTCCGGGTTCAGCATGTTAACATTGATTTTTGGGTGACAAACGCCTTAAAAGTGACATTGAAAAATCGAAAATTTTCTCATACGAAACGGGTGTATTTGTCTAATTTTCTCAAAACTATCCAAAAAGAAATTTTATTTTTTTCTATTATTAACCCTTGTCATGCTGTATAAATTACCTTACTGAACTGCTGTCAAATCAAAGGGCTGAAAGCACTGATAGAACTTGTTGTTCAAAAATCAATATTTCTTTATGAAATCAACTTCTTAAACAACCTTGATAGGAAAAGTACAGACAGGAGGTGTAGACCAAGATCAGCCTGCACATAAGTGCAGTCTGATCTTAGTCTACACCTCCTGCTCAAACCGGAATATTCCGGGTTCAGCATGACAAAGGTTAAAGTTATGCTTCAGTCAACATGTCCTTGCTAAATTTAAGAAAATGAATGAATGCGGTTTTACGGTGCATCGACAACTGAGGTCATTTAGAGCGCTTAACACGAATAAAGAATTTCTAACTTGTGTAAAATTCGAAGAGATAAAAATATATTTGTTAATAATATTGTGTCGAAGATAACAGGAAACTGTAAAATACTGTTTGTTTTGTATATGGTTAATTCGTTGGATTAAATTGCAAATGAAATATGAAATGATTGTTATGGATAATTGTAAAGGATATAATCCAATACGAGCACGAAGGTGCATCCGTTCTCCTAAGACCAGAAGAAATTTAAGAAAAATAATGAACCACGATGTTCGTATTTGATAAAATAGCGTACATGTTTTGTTTGGCTTTTTTCATTTCGCTGTTTTCGAGGCTTTAAAGGACTTTGAAAATCTCTAATATTATCGTCACACACAATGAAAATTTTATTTTGTATTAAAAGATAGGTTTGGGAAAGGCAATTTTAAAAAAGGGGTAGTCAGTATACAGGTTCTATCAGTATTCCTGCTTTTTATATAAGCATTTGGTAAGGAACGAGAATATCACCAGTGATTCGATGTTCGACGCCTGTAACTAACGTTATGATGAAATGGCGTCACGCCGTGATCTGATCCGAGTGCCATAGAGGATGACTGGCCAATCGCAGTCGTCAATCAAAAAATCAGTCGACCAATGAAATCATTCATTCAGACCCAAAAAATGAGGTTTGATCTCCAACACTGGCTTCCATTTTTGTTAAGCTGTTTTGTTGATTTGGCGACTTAAACCTCGTAACTACAGCTTTTCAAGCTCGCGAATTTTACTGCAACCTGATGACGTCACCAGTGTAGACGAAGCCGGTTCATCGTGACCAACGAATGAAAGAAAGCAGGGCCGAATCTACCAAAGCAGCGAAATTATCGAGTGATAATCGACCCTGAAATCTTCATGATCTACCAGAAAGAATTACAGATATCATAATCCTTCCAAAAATACTACAAGATAATACAGATGATACAGATATTTAAAACTTTCAAAATTAAGCCAATGAAAATTGGTTTTTATCTTGTTAATGTGCCAGGAAAATTGCGTCAGTTGTTTTTCCTGCCACTTCCAGAATTTTGCAAAGTAACTTCTTCTTATTTTCAATAAACAGTGTTGACAATGATATTCGGAATGTGTGGTTGATATTGAAAATTGGTCAACTTATTGACTAACATTATTTCCATGGATATTGATAGTTCGTGGGCAAACTTCGAAGTGTATCACGAGAAATGTGTCACGTGATTTGAATCCCCGCCCCATTAACTCACTTGATAGAACGCTCGACTTTAAACCTCGGAATTGCAGGTTCGATCCCCGGGCTGACCAAACTAACAAACTAATTGTCTTTCGGATGAGACGTTAAACCGAGGCCCCGAATGACGTCGCTTTACATCGAGCAAGTTAAAGAACAAGAAGCTCTTAACAGTTTCGTCATGTTTCCCCGTAACATCTTATTGATCAACCGTAGCTATCAATCAAATGACCTGTCGACCAATGAAATCATTCATTGAGACCAGGAATAGGTTTTAATCTCCAAACACTGGCCAACATGTTTGTTGATTTTTACCAAGGTTACAAATAAAACAAACGACCAGAGACATAATATGAAACGTTTCGGGAAACAACTCCTAAAAGCAAGAAATAACGCACTATGATTGCCTTGCAATATCGATCCTCGCCAAATTAACGGATCGCTTGCCACGCCTACTGATCTCCGACAGGAAGTTCGAGTTAGTAAACGAGGTTGTTTGAGGGGATTGTTTTGTTTTGTTTTGTTTTTTTGTTTGTTTTTGTTTTGGCCTGTTTGTTTGGTTTTTGCAACAAATAAGGTCATTTTCATTTAAGAAAATTAAATGGTTGGTTTGCAACTTAAGCGCCGTAAGTACGGCCTGAAGAAGCTGTAGTTACGACGTTTAACTCGCTCAACCAACACCAGAGATGGAGTTCAAAGGTCACTTCAGATCTAGTTGAATTATTTGATTGGTCGATTCATTCATTGGTTAACAGCGCAAACCGTCACTATTTTAATAGAGGGTTTTTTAAACCATAATAAGATGAGGGTAAAGTGTAAAGAGAAAGGTGTTGGGATTAGTATATAAATGGAACAGAGGAAATGCATATCTTCCATGGAGTTCCGCATGCATTATCATTTGCACAATATGCAAATTAATTAATACACTTTGATATTTAAATACGCACGTCAATTGGTGTATTTTTCTACATCATGGTGATATGCACGAATCCAATTGCCCTTTCTCCCCATCATTGTGCTAGAGGCGATGTGCGCGCGTGTGGGGTTGCGACAATCGGAACGCAATCTCGTAAACTTAGAAACAGGTCTAGAACGTATATAAGACGGTGCAATATATAAAATCAAAGCGCTGAAAGCCTTAGATATGTAAACATGAGATATATAATCTGGGCAGAAAAAGTTTGGTGTTCGTGTTATCGGAGGTGTCACTTCCTACCAAAATCTACAGTCGATTATGCGCAGATCTTCCAATTTGTGCGCTAGGGGACACAACCTACTCACAATTATTTTCTTCCCGCTTTTGAGGTAGGCCTATTCTAACGATATATTTACATGTATATATCGTTTCATATTTTTCACCTGATCAAATGCTCTGAAGGAATCTTGTAAAGGTAATCAAAGGATACTTCCTGTGAATTTTGATTGAATTATGTTCAGTGCTTTCTGAGAAGATTTTTAAAGTAAAAGTTGACGGACGGACGGACGACAGACACCACATCATGACAAAAGTCCGTTGGCTTTCAGTCAGTGGAACTAGAGAGAGAGAGCTAGAGAATGAGAGAGATGGGAGAATGGAGCGTGTAGCCAGGTTCGAACTAGAAGGCTTTTGCGTGCGATGTGAGTATTCTACTACATAGACCTACACTGCTCAAAAAGAGAAAAGGAACACTTTATTTTTATTTATTTTTTTTTTTTGTATTTTTGTGGGCCTTATAATAATAAACAAGTATTTCATGAGAAATAACGACGATTTACTAAACTTATAACAATTTCAACCACATTTTGTAAAAAAGAGTTTCTGCAGATAGCGAAAAAATGTTAGTTTAATGTCAACTTATGGTGTTTTAGAAACAAAATCAAAAAGCTATAGATGGTATAAGTGGGTTCAGATTCTGAATGTTAGTAATGAGTATGACCATCACGAACGTCTCGACATTCTCTACACCCACTACGCATGCTCCGAATCAACGCTTGGATCAGTTGCAGAGGCAAATTGTTCCAGGCTTGGACAACAGCAATTTAGAGCTCCTGGAAATCTGCCTGTAAATCATGTCCCATACATGCTCAATACAGTTTAAATCAGGGGACCTGGCTGGCCACTCCATAACGTCGATAGATTGGTCCTGAAAGTAAGCCATAATCGCTCTTGCCGTGTGAGATCGCGCATTATCTTGGACTAAAATAGAGTTATTACCCATTGCACCCAAAAAAGGTCTAACTATAGGTTCCAAGATCTCATCTCTATATCGTAATGCCGTCAAACTGCCCCCCGCAATCCTGTATAACTCTGTGCGACCGCCATAGCAAATCCCGCCCAAAAACATGACAGAGCCCCAACCAAACCTGTCATATTCTACAATGTTACAGTCAGCATACCGCTCTCCTTCACGTCTCCAAACAACACGAATACGTCTATCTAGAGGTCCCGGGTTCGATCCCCGACGGCGGCACTCATCCTTTCCGACTTTTTGTCTCTCACCAATAGGTCGATAATCGTAGACTTATGTGGGATAGCAGCTGGAGGCTAGGAAGGGATGTTATGGTAGTACTGGTGTGGGAAATACCAGGATTCCATTGTTAGGTGCTCCAGCCGCCGCGATATAACTGAAAGATTGTTGAAAGCGGCGTAAAACCGCATTCAAACAAAACAAAACAAAAACATCTATCACACGTCGAAACATGAAACCTGCTCTCGTCGGTGAATAAAACACAGCGCCACTGAGCCAAAGTCCAACGTGATGATCATTTGCAAATTCCAGTCTGCGCCTTCGGTGATCCGGGGTCAAAACGGGACCCGTGGCTGGACGTCTAGCACGTAAATTATCACCAGTCAGAGAGACGAACCCCTGTCGCAATCTGGAAATCGTTTCGAAGGCTTCTAGCTGTTGCACAGCGGTTTCGAAGGGCGACGGTACGTAAATATCGATATTGTCTGTCGGTTGTAGCCCTTGGACGGCCTTGACCTAGTCTTCTGTCATGACTTCCTGTCTCTATATATCGAGTCCATAGTCTATGAACGACGGTAGGCGATACACCAAGGTAACGTGCCACTGCACGTTGTAAGTAACCAGCCTCTATCAGTTGCACGGCTCTGACATTATCATCGTGGTCTAAATGGTGTCTGACAGTCATGGATAGTCCAATAACACACAAAAGAATGCAAAATAATCCAAAAAGCTTTCATTTTGACTGCGAGATGTGAAAAACACAAGTTTCGTATATGCAAATAAAAACCATGAAAACGATTTATAATCTACAGATAAAGAGAGCGAAAGAGGGTGGTCGATTAACATGATTATGTACACCTCTCAAAAGCTGCATCCTTTGGGTAGAATTTCGAGGTAAAAATATGTAGACACTAAGTCCTGTTTTCAGACAGTACGAATATGATCCTATGATTGACCAATCAATTTGTTAAACAAAACATTCCAATCGTGCGTAAAACCGACAGCTTCGCTTATCTGCTTTATACAGCAACTTCGTCTAACTGGACCGTTTTAACATTGTTACTCTCGAATAAGTAATATTATTTTGGTATAAAACAAACACCATATTTTTTCTTAACAATATGGCGTGATTATTTCCAATATATTATATATCTCCTTTCTTTCTGTCCATTCACTGATTAAGTTTTGATAATTTAGCCAAATTCAGAACACTCACACTAAAGTACTGTACATCAAGCCGACACAGCTTTCTATGCTTCATATCTCACATTCAACCTTCTCGCCTCAATCGGGCGTATTAATTTATACTCGCATTCATGTAATTCGCCCCGATCTACTTTCATTGTGGCAGAATATTATATCTACTGCGTTAGTTGTTTTCACATTTTTACATTAAACTCTGAATGGGTTGAAATTTTACAGTGGTAACTTTAAAATCTCAGGCTAAAACGGGTAACGCTCGCCGCCGTCATAGCGCAGTCGGTAGCGCATCAGACTCCTATTCTTCAAAATGGGATGCAGTTGGCTCGATCCCCGTCGGCGGCACAAATCCTTTCCGACATTTGTTTCTCACGAATGGGTGGATAATCGTAAACCTAAGTGGGATAGCAGCTGGGGGCTAGAAAAGACTTAATGGTAGTACTGGTGTGAGAAATACCAGGAATCCATTATTAGGTACTCCAGCCGCCGCGATATGACTGAAAAGTGTTAAAAGCGGCGTTAGGTAAGAAAGAAAAGAAAAAATAAATAGGGTATGACATTTCATCACCAGTGGGTTGTTAATCGTAAACCTAAGGGGAATAGCAGCTGGAGGCTAGGAAAGGATGTAATGGTAGTACTGGTAAAACATATACCAGGAATTCATTTTTAGGTGCTCCAGCCGCCGCGATATATAGCTCAAAGTATTAAAAGCGGCGTTAAAGAAGAAGAAAGAAAAAAACGGTGTTTTTTGTTCGCCGGAAACAGCGTAGTAAAACATGGTACGTAATATCGGTAAAAAAGGATGGTTCATAATCGCTGAAAAGCTAATATTTTTATTTGTCGTTTTAATTTTTTTCTTTCCGGTTTTTCTCCGATATCAAATTTCCTTTGAAGACCAAACAGAGTTTTTTTTAAAGAACCTTAAAATGATGCAATTTGCATAATAAAGAGCGTCATTTGAATGTTTTACTCGTGTGTAGACGGGTGTAGTGTTGTTGTTTTTTGTTGTTGTTGTTGTTGTTTTTCAAAGTGGAGGGTTGTGCAGTATCAGTTAGCAAGATTAGTTTTATTGAACTTAAATTTACAGATTCTTCCTGCTTGCAAAAAGTATAGTGATTCTCTAATAGATTAATGCCGGTTTTGAAGTTTTTGATAAACATATTACCAGACTGCAAAATTTTAGACTGATCCAAATTTAAGTGAGTTGCAGACGACAATTCGAAGTTTATGAAAGTTCACATGTTTCAACTTTCTGGGTAGAAAGCATTGTGTAAAATGAAGAAATTGCTTGTCATAAGCAATTTCTTCATTTTACACAATGTTTTCCTGGTTGTTTTTCCTGAGGGGCGTCTAAAAGCGTCGTTGTGAGGGAATGGGTTAATGTCTCACTTACGCTTTATCAAACCGGGGTCAAAAGCATAATATACTTCTGAAAACTTGCTAAAGATTACTTTTTTCTCGTTAAATATATTTGTATCTTGATGAAATTACAATAGTATTTTTATGTTTCCTAGAACTTTAGTGTTTTAGGTATTTAGATTTTGTTAAAGATCGAATGTTTCTGTGTTATTTTGAGAATAAGGCTTACACGAAGGTCTTAATGGTAAAAATTCAACATTTTCTGCCATTAAATTAAGAAAATCGAGTACATTCTACATTTCCAGATATGTAGAAGCTTTATGCACTTTAATTCCGTATATGATATCTCCGTTCTTCAATTACCGCCTGCCACGCCCCCGCATACTGCTGATAAGCCTCCTGATCTTATATTGTTGAGTTTGATCCTATTCTTCAAGTAGAGCCTTCTGAACTCCTGTACAGATGTGGTTGCACGAGGGCGTGATGAAACAGCTGTGTGTAACATGCCCCAAGCATGATCTATTGTATTTAAGTGCGGAGGTCTAGCTGGTCATTCCGCACGGACGATTGTGAGTTTTTCGAGATCCTAATCTTTGATTCGGGCTCTATGTGCACGTTCATTGTCATCCACCAGAATGGAATGTTCGCAAACTGCACCTGCATATGGGCGAGCGTATACACCAATATCTCGTTTACGTACACAGAGCCGTTAACCTGCCGTTGTCAATGAAGTGGTGGTCCGTTTTCACCTGAGCACTTATACCCGCCCAAACCCTGACTGAGTCCCAGTCAAATCGATCACATTCTGTCCCACAAACTTGAGCAAAACACCCATTTGATATTCTTTATACCCTAGCACGTCTATCGTTAAAATCCACAGGATCCGAACTCGATTAGCCGGCCGTCTTGACCTCAGGCAACCGATTTCCCATGGTTTGGGTACTTATGCTCACATCGGTAGCGTTTCGTAAGTCTCTACGTAACGTTGTTGCGTTGTCAAATCGGTGACGCCGTGCCTTAACCACCAGAAATCGATCTTGAACCTCATTGGTTGAGCGTCCTCGCCCCCACCCCAGAATGCAAATGCCTAACATTTCCGGTCGTAAAAAAAAAAAAAAAAAAAAACAATTCCACATTCTGGAAACAACACCCTAGGACTCATAAAGGACATCAGCAACACGCCTTTGGGATAACCTAATGCGCCTATTCACCTTGTCTTAAACGTCTTTCTGCCATATTGAAATCAATTCAAAATCAAATTTGTGATAACTTTTTAGAAAGTTCGCTAAATGTACCAACACACGTGAAGATACATTGCAACCTGAAACACGGTCGAGGGGATATGTCATTTCTCATGATCCTTGTGCGAGTAGCATACATGCCGTATCAACAATTTTACTACGGGGTAATCAAGTCCGAACATATCTTCATAAATCAAAGTACTGAAAGTACTGTTAGCTAGCAAAGCATCGTTGAATTTAGAAAATATTTCCCTTGTTTGGTTGAAAACATTGTGGACATTGAAGAAATTGCTTGTTACAAGCAATTTCTTCATTATCCACAATGTTTTCCAAAGCTTTTTTGAGATGCTTAAAAAGCGGAATTGAGTGGGAATGGATTAAATAGCATGCTTTTGACAGAGTTCTATACAATTTGAATAGAGTTTGCAATATTCCTGAAATACATAAGAACTATTTTAATGGCGTAGGCATTTAACGGTATTAGTGGTTAAGCTGTTAGTGGAAGTTTGCACTCGTTGAACTTTGAGACGAGCTGACGCTTTGCTAGCTAAAAATCTTTTTCGCGTTGATTAAATCATTGAACGAAAATGTGATTCTTAGCAATCTTTGAGTAGTATAGCATACCGATATTTTATCATGATATATCAAAAAGTTATAGTTTTGAATTTTAACGCTTTTCTGTACAGTCCCTGGTTTTTACGACCCTATGATTTTATACTTGAGAAATTATTGTGCAAAAAGAAGAAATTGTTTGTAACAAGCAATTTCGTCTTTTCTCCTGATATTTTCTATCACATAGAACGGTTTCATTTTAAATTGCATCCAATTTTCATTGTTGTCGGCAACCTCTTTCAATTTGGACCAGTCTCAAAATTAGCAAAACAGGATAGGGTTGAAAGTTTTAAAAAATCACAAGATCTATAACTGGAAATAATAGGCATCGAGTGTTCGAACCGTTAGTGGGCGGCTTGAATATTGTAACTACAGCTTGAATTAGCGGATCCCTGGCTTCGCACTCTGAGTCCCAATAGAAAGTTCCGCTTCGAATTTAAACGGCGTTATATTGCAAAATTTATAATCAGCAGCATTTTACATAAACAATAATTGATTCCTTGTCGACCTAAACGTCGTAACTCTAGCTTAAATAAGCTATAGTTACGACGTTTAAGTCGCCAAATCAACAAAAATGTTCCACAAAAGTGTCGTCCAAAGTCGGATTTTCCAGTTCTCTTTCGGTCTAAATGAATGATTTGATTGGTCGGTTGTTTTTATGATTGACTCCCACGATCAGTCATTAACTCAAATGTTTGACACGAGTAACGGAGTTCAACATTACACAACCAATCTAAATGAAAGATCGATTTTGTAATTTGCATGGGCAATACATCTATTAGCGAATCACATGTACTTATTTTGACCAGGATAGTTTGTGAATGCGTAGGAGTGGGCTAGCGATTGGGCATAAGAAGCAATTTTTCCCTGCATGTATAGTCTGTATAATCTACTCTGTTTTAACCCTTTCCCGTACAATCACTTGTTTTCACGTCCCATAGGTTTTGTATTGGGGAAAACATTTCAGGGAAAGAAGAAATTGCTTGTTACAAGCAATTTTTTCTTTCCTTACAATGTTTCTACACTTTACAGTGGTTATTTTTCAATTGTAATTCACTTTGATTTTTCGTCTGCAGCCTCTTTCAAATTGGAGCAGTCTAAAATTTTGTTGTATGGGAAAGGGTTAAACCCTTTATCAGACGGGTCGCCTTTAGCATTGAGGGATTGCTGGCCGAGCCTAATAAACTCCGACAGGAAGTTCTACTGAGATATTAAACGGCGTTATTTTGCCGAATTTATGACAACTATCGTGTAACAAGGAATAAAATTATTGGCTGGCAACCCAAACGTCGTAACTACAGCTTGAATAAGCTGTAGTTACGATGTGTAAGTCTTAAATCAACAAAAATGATGCAAAAACAAAGTAGAAATAGCACTGAATAATTTAGCATGGAATCCGTTATCTAGAAAACCCCGCTTAAATGACGTTTCTTTGTGACGTTGGAAAATTGTAGAGTCTGATGATGTCATTGTATAGATATGAAACGTTATGAACACCTGTCTAAATGACATACTGTTTGACAGAGGAAACTACGAACGTTTAAATAACGACTAACTGGTGGTGAATTTTGACGTAGATCACGTTCACTATCAACCATGTTTTCTACCCCCCCCCCTCCAAAAAAAGATAGAAATTTGAAAAAAAATCATCAACTTAACTTGTTACCTGAACCAGTCTAAAATTGTATCGTTTGATTAATTATAAAAAAATGTTGTAACTTCGCCATTTTTCTTCTTATTATTTATATATAGTTTATTCATAATAAAAGTAACAACATAGTTTGTATACATTTCACATTAAAAAGTTATGTGTCTTAATATCTGAACTAGTAGATAAATTTTAAAATTTCTAGATCCGTTAAAAATGTATAATAATAATAATGTAATAAGATTTTTTACTTAAAACTATGTTTATACATCCATTATAAGGATTACACAAAAAAGATGCGAAATCTTATTTCCATTGTGGTCCTTTAATGGGAGCATAAGCATAGAAAGGCATCATCTTACATAGTAATCATAAAGTAATTATATAGGAAATGAAGGACTGAAGGAAAATAAATAAATGACTAGACAAGACACACAATGTGACGACAAACAATAAAACGTAAATTTCATTTCATTTCATTAAGAAAAGTTTTACTTTAGACTTAAAAGAGTTAAGATTAGAAACATGCTTAAGAGAACTTGGTAAAGAATTCCATAATTTAGACCCACTGAAAGCGAAAGTTTTCTTACCATTAGAGCCAACCTTGGGTAAAATGAAATTGCCCGAGGAATGAGAGCGTGTATTGTAAGAGTGAACTGCATTAAAAGAGACAAAATTATCACTCATGTATTCAGGACTTAAGCCATTCTTTGTTTTGAAAACATTGCATAAAATAATCTGTTCAACTCTTTTTACTACAGGAAGCCAATTCAACATTTTAAAATGTACAATACAAATATGTGCATTGTGCTCTAAGTTTAAAACAAAACGGATTAATTTGTTTTGAGTAGTTTGGAGTTTAGTTTTCAAAGATTTGCTGAGACCATTATACCAAAATGAACACGCATAGTCATAATGACATTGGATAAGAGATGTAGCAATAAGTTTTTTAGTCTGTTCAGTTAGGAAGTTACGTTTTCTGTACAAAAACTTTAAACGTGCGTTAGCTTTCTTCAATACGGAACTAGCAATATCGTCACCAGACAAGGACTGATCAATAGTAACCCCTAAGTATTTAACTGAGGTTGAAGATTGTATTTCAACACCATTACAAGAAACATTTAAAGATGAATTTGATTTCAATTTATGTTTTGAACCGAAAAGAATAGTTTCTGTTTTTCCAAGATGAAGTGATAGTTTGTTGTCTAATAGCCACTCACTTATTGAGTTCAAATCTTCACTAAGCTGACTTTCAATTGAAGCCCTTGATTTATTTGCAACTAAAATAGCAGAGTCATCAGCATACAACAAAAGTTTATTTTTGATAACAGCTGGCATATCATTCACATATAAAAGAAAAAGAAGTGGGCCCAAGATTGAACCTTGTGGGACACCGCATGTAACAGTCGATGGTTTTGAAAAAGTTCCAGAGATATCAACAAGTTGCTGTCTACATGACAAATATGACTTGAACCATCGGACAATGTCATTACTGAGGCCTATACATTCAAGTTTCATTAAAAGTATGGAGTGGTCTACTGTATCAAACGCTTTTTGGAGATCTAATAAAGCCATTCCTACTAAGTTACCCTTATCTAATTGAAAACGAATAAAATCAGTTAAGTGAATTAAACATGTATCTGTTGAATAATTTCTTCTAAAACCAGACTGCAAGCTATATAAAATATTTTGTTGATTAAGATACGATTCAAGCTGATTATATACAACACGCTCAAAAACTTTTGAAATGACACTCAAAATTGAGACAGGTCTGTAATTACCTACATCTGTTTTGTTGTTCTTTTTGTACAAAGGGACAATTCTAGCTGACTTTAGATCATCTGGAACTACTCCCTGAATCAACGATAAATTAATTACATGTGAAAGAGGGCATGCTATTAAAGCAGAACCATCGACAACGAATTTTGCATTTATACCATCTAATCCTGTAGCTTTTGATGGACAAATATTACTAAGATATTTGTAGATCTTATTTTCACTGACTAGTGAAAAAGAAAAACTATTAGGTCTAATACCTTTGTTAGAATAAAATTTAGAAACAAAGCTATATCCAAATTTAAACGACGGGGAAGGGAGCTTTGATACCAAATCTGATGCCACATTTGTGAAAAAATCATTGAACTTTTCGGCTACTGTGATTTTATCGAAACAGAGATCACCATTGACATCAAGACCAATACTCTGTCCAGCAGAGCAACCAGACTTTTTGGAAGGCATTCCAAGCTGCTTAAGATATTTCCATAATGATTTGGAGTCCGAGTTATGCTCATTTAATATTTGTGAAAAATAATCTTGTTTTGTTTTATTGATAATACTTTGAGTTTTGTTTCTGAGGTTCTTAAATATTTCATAATTTTCATCTGTGTTTTGTCGTTTAAAATTATAAAAAGCCTGATTACGTTCTTTAATATTGAGTAGGACAGTTTCATTCACCCAAGGTTCAGTTCTCTGTTTAATTATTATTGTGAATCAGAAACTCAATTTAAGATAAACTTGGGAAATTGTATTTTCTTGTTAATTTTGCAGATGATCCAGAATTTCATCTAAGATAACGTCATTCTAATTCTATAGATGACGTCATAATGCGAATAAACGTAATCAGAACGGTGAATAAGAGTGAAAATATTTGTAGAAATACACATTTTTTTATCATTTTATAGATTTTATTTATCCCATTCCAACTCAATCCCTCCTTTTTACGCCCCTTAAGAAAATAGCTTTTGAAAACATTGTGGAAAATGAAGAAATTGCTTGTATCAAGCAATTTCTTCATTATCCACAATGTTTTCTATCCAAAACGACGAAAAAGTTCAAAATTCCATCAACTTGAAATTGTCGTCTGCAGCTTCTTTCAATTTGGACCAGTCTAAAATTTTGCTGTGTTGGAATTGGTTAAGAAATTGTAAGTATATGATAAATGGAATACTAAGTTACGATAGCGATACAACATCTTGTATTTGCTTCTCGCTGTGAAGGAAAATTTTTGATATTCCACTCGACCTTCGGTCTCGCGAATTACAGAAATTTTCTACCGCAGCTCAAAGCAAATACAAGACGGTGTATCGCTATCGCAATTAAATATTCCCGTTGTAATGTCAGTGCGTCATTTGGGCGGTATTTTATGATAAATGAGAATGTTTTTATTCTCATTTTTCTTTGCCTATTTTGAATAATTCAATAATTGATATTTCGTCTTTTATCAAACAAAGAAAGCGTCACGAAATAAATGTCAACCAAGGTTATACTATCTATCATCAGGAGAGATTTGCTTACATATTTTCTAGAAGTATTTTGACATTTTCTGTTTGCAACAGAATTTACATGATACATAGAGAATATTATGTTTTGGTAATGATATGACACCTTATATTGGATCCGAGCTGTGATGTTTCACTTATTAACTAATCCAACGCAGCGAGGATCCAGTTGAAAGTTCGGAGCAATACTAAAATATAGCATTTTATAATGTACCAACTTTTCTAACAACGCAACCCATTTTAGACTGGTCCAAATTGAAAGAACTTGCTGACGATAATTTTAAGTACACTGTAGATGAAATCTTTAAAGTCCTTGTCTTTTTAGGGTAGAAAACATGGTGGATAATGAAGAAATTGTTTGTTACAAGTAATATCTTCATTTTACACAACGTTATCTAACACTTTTATATTGGGGGGGGGGGGGGGGCGTTTAAATGCGCTTCTGTGTGGAGATGGGTTAAAATATGAATTCTTTACAATAGTTGTGTTAAAACTATAGTTTTGTCAAACTATTGTTCGTCCCTGGTAGGAAAAGGACATTATCTATGGCTACCATATGGAACGGTACTTGACGCAGTTTCTTTTTTTAAAGCCGCATTAGCTTACTTGGTAGAGAATTCGACTTCAAACCTCGAGATCCTAGCTAGGACAAAACAAAAAAAAAAAAAAAAAAAAAGAAACAACTGTCTTTGGGATGAGACGTTAAACTGAGGCCCCAGTGTGACAGTGCTATCCATCGAGCACGTTAAAGAACCAGGCGGAGCTCTCAGCAGTTTCGTCTTGTATCCTTGCACTATCCCCCGCAGCTAACCATCCTCTGGGGGCGTCGTTCATGTGGTCATTTGCTATGGTAGCGATGATCAATAAACGCAAATAGTTCAACTTGCCGAGTGACAGGGTTATTGTCAGGCGTTTGGCGTGCGTTGATTCGTTAGACTTTTTGGTTGAACACATTATAAAACAAGAGCACCGCCCACGGGTGCCAACGCTCGTGCTTGATAATGCTAAAATGCTAAATCGAAAAAGGGACATAACTCTTACAAAAACGCTTTTAAAGTTATCCCTCTTGATAGTCTAGATAGCTCTTGTGATGGTCAATACACATGCCAAGTTTCATGAGGATATCTTCAATTACAACAGAGATATGACCAATGTTAAAGTTTGTCACGCCAACGCCGACGCGAACGACGCCCAGGTGATTACCATGCCTCGGGTTTTCTCCGAAAACAGCCGAGCTAAAAATAGCACCGGTTCGATTTCCCCTGAGTGCTTAAAATTAAATCGATCGAATGATAAACGTGGCTTTTATGGGAGACTATCAGTACTTACTTGTACAAAATGATAAATTATTTGAAAACGATATTCTGAGGAACCATCTACTAAATTTGTATTAAGTAATGCAGAAATGATCCTTTGATGATATTTTCTTCGATTCCTTTGGAACATAAAGATGGCTTAAGTCGTCGGTGGACGACCAGCAACTCGTAAATACAGCTTTGTTCAAGCTGTATTTACGACGTTTGGGTAGCCCACCGACATTTTATTGGCTAGGATCTACAGCATGAAATGACACATTTGGGAATCATTAAAATTCTTCTCTGAATCAGCTTCTTCTCTCTTTTTTTCTTTCTTTTTGAAATTATAGACTGGTTCAAAATGGTCTGGCAGACAACAATCAATTTAAAGTCGAACTTATTTGAAAAATGATTATTCAGTAGGATAGAAAATATTGTGGAAAAAGAAGAAATTGTTTGTTACAAGCAATTTCTCCCTTTTCCACATTTTATTCTCATGTTTAAAAATACAGGGATTAAACAGGAAATAATTAATTAGGTTTGGTAGACCTGTTTCAAGTTTTTCCTTCAAGAATGTTGACAGGATGGTGAGAAAATGACATCATTTTATTTTATTAATTTCTTTTCTTTTAGGTTTTCAT
Source organism: Fragum fragum (assembly GCA_946902895.1). Taxonomy (NCBI): domain Eukaryota; kingdom Metazoa; phylum Mollusca; class Bivalvia; order Cardiida; family Cardiidae; genus Fragum; species Fragum fragum. Next base: position 9,450,383 of record OX336378.1, read on the forward strand.
TTCCAAATCTTAATAAGTCAATAAGTGATCGTAGAAAACCACGTAACCACAGATGGACCCCGCCGCGTTGCGGGGTTCTCAAACTTCGTGTCCATACAGAAATTCTATCCAATAAAAATAGTTTTACTTAGCTTTCTTGAACTTATTACCCATACAGAAATTCTATCCCATTAAAATAATTTCCTTAGTTATTCAAGCTGTGGTTACGACGGTTATGTCGCTAATTGACAATTTCATTTTTTTTCTTTTATGCTACTGTTCTTAATGTTTGCAAAATAACGCCGTTTTATAATCGAGTTGGAACTTCCAGTGGACCCTCCGGTGAGGGCTCAATGGACATGGCCTGCTGAGTCAGTGGGTGGGGCTGGTTGAGTCGGAACCAGCAACCCGTCAATAGACTTCCGCTATCATGTAATATTGGGTCACCTTGAGTCAAAAGCGATTTCAGCAGCAATAAATATCAAGGAACACTCTTCCTATCTATCCTTTTATTTGAAATCCCACAAAACACACACACACATACACGCAAAAAAACACACACACTTTTTTTTTCAACCAAAACTTGACTCCCATTGAAAGCCTTTCACGAAATTGGAATCAATCACAAAATACTGACTTGTTCTTTTTGATTTTTGATTCTTTAAGCATCTTTTTTCCAAGCCGCTGGGCCAATCACAATATCAATGGAACAGTCAAATGAAAACATACATTTAGACCGGAAATGAACTTTGAACTCCAACATTTGACGATATTTATCAAAAACATTCTCTGTTTTTGGTGTGTGTGTGGGGGGGGGGGTTAGAATTAAACGCTTTACAACAGCTTGTTCAAAATGCTCGATTTATTGAATGGGGTTTAACGCCACTTTTAACAGTAACCTAACAATGGATTCCTGGTATTTCTCACACTAGTAATACCACTACGTCCTTGCTTAGCCTCAAGCTGCTATCCCACTCAGGTTAACGATTATCCGTCCATTAGTGAGAGACAAATGTCAGAGAGGATATGTGCCGCCGCCGGGGATCAAACCCATGAAATCCCATGATTGAAGATTGGGAAACTGAATGTATCTACATTGATTACATTACCAATTTTTGAAAAATAAAGCCGTTTAATATCCAAGTGGAATACCTATTGAGTCCGAGCCCAAAATGCGGGAGCAGCGATCCATTGATTTTAACCTAAGTTGATCTTCATTAATAGGTTTCCTTTAAGCTTAATTTTGTTCCTTAATTTGAAAGATTGCAGAGCACAGCCTATTTTCATGTTTTTTTTAAATACGAAAACTTCACCACCGACAAATATACGGTTTAAATCGATTGACAAATCAAATCATTCATCTAGACTTTTAACGTCGTAACTGGACCGAACCTGTGTCTGGAATGTTCCTCGGGAGACCTTTTTGAAATCATGTGGTCCCGGATTCGATCCACGACTGCGGCGAATAAATTGTCCAACATTTGTCTCCCACAAGAGACTACAAATGTGAGAAATACCAGGAATCCGTGGTTAGGTACTTCAGCCGCCGTAATATGACTGAAATTCCGTTAAAAGTGGCGTTGAATCCCATTCAATTAATCAATAAATCAATCAATTGAAATATCGATTGGTAGACAAAGAATTCTTTGTAAGTGATTATGAATGCAGACACAAATACGCTTTCAAAGGTACGCTCTTAAAAGATTTGTGATATATTGATGAAAACACGTTTTACATGTATAAGGATTATTCGCAGTTGGGCATGTAAATGTCGTAGCTACAGCTTAAAATTAGCTTTAGTTACGATATTTTGCACGCCCAACGACGTATTGTTTTAGCCACCAAAAGAACTTATTTATTAAATTGTTTCTCTAAATATTTATTATTTATTAATTCATTTATTGTATCTTATTTCATTCATTATATTATTTTCTTATTATAATCATTCTTAAATTTAGACGTCATGAAATTAGGAATATTCTACACTGTCACTATCTGACAAATGTCGTCCGTATAACCTTTCCATATTAGGTTGTTTTGGTATAAAAATGACTGATTGTTGATTTTTGATGACGCATGAATAATAATGATGCTTTTTTAAAAAACTTTGTGGGGTAATAAATCGAATCTGCGGTATTCGATGCAAACAATTTTTTTCATTTATAGAATTGTACTTGTTATTTTAGGAAATGATTGAGGTTCTAAAGAGGGTCGAAATATACAGCTTAAATAATAAGATGATGGCGGTGTTTTGTTGGGTGGTGGTGTTTTGTTGTTGTTGTTTTGTTGTGTTGATGTTGTTTGTTTGTTTAATTGTTTGCTTGTTATTGTTCATGTTTATGCTCCTGTTGTAGTTATAAATTTTTGTTTTTTTTTTTTTGTTTGTTACTGGGTTTTAGTGCATTTGAATTGTGTTGCCTTTCAAATAAGAGGACTTTTATTAAGTCATTTGGGACAAAATATTAAAACCATTTATTCTTATAGATTTCCTTTTCTCTCTTCTCTACTCTTCGTCCATCTATTTTAACCAGTGTCGTGCTAAACTCGTAAAATTCCTATTTTGGCAGGAGAAGTATACCAAGCTCAGTATGTACACTCGTCTAACCTGATCTGAGGTTACTCAACCTCTTTGTCCTTTTCGAGCTATAATTGTCAATATTATTGTCTTCCAACCAATAATGAAACATGTTTAGTTTTCAAGCGCTTTTAGTCCTTTCATTTCAGTGCAGTTCGAAAGAAAGAATATTGATTTCGTATGGCAAGGATTAAATTATATATGTTATGAAAAAACTAAAAAGCCGTCTTAAGTATATAGATATGAATTCTCGTAAAGAAGTAGCAAATTGTAAGAATTGACGGACCGCCGCTGTCAATCAAAAATAGATTAACCAATCAAACCATTCATTTGGACCGGAAGTTAACATTAAACTCTAACATATGCGTTGAATAATTTTGTTGTATTGACGACTTAAGGTTCTTACAAGTCATCTTTTATTTTATTTCCCTGATCACGTTTTGCAAAATAAAATCGTTTATTCGAATATTCGAGTTGGCATGTCGAAGGCCAGTGGGCGGGGCTAGCGATCCGTAAATTCCTGTATAATTGAAGGTACTTCAACTTAAAGGGAAAGCGGTCACTTAAGAGATAAAGAGAATATTTTTTGTTTCCATGGAGGTATGAACCGAAAAACCTAATCACACTGTATGAATACGCGAAGCGGATTCATACAGTGTGATTAGGTTTTTCGGTTCATACCTCCACGAAAACAAAAAACATTCTCTTCATTTCTTATAATTCAATAACATCGTGCGAAAAAAACCAAAAGCTTTACAAATTTTGAAACCTTTTTGTATGGGACTATTTTGTGCGGAAACATACAAAATCGCTGCGTGATCAAAATATTGTTCATGAAGTTATGATTTTTTTTTTCGACCAATCAGAACGCTCGTTTTTGATAGACGAAAGTAAAAGTTAAATTATATAATAATGACAGGAATAAGGTCCCAATAAAAATTAAAAATTAAGTTTTCAACAGAATATAAATCGATTTGTTTAGCCTGGCCTCACAATACCTATCTGTCATTTAATTTAGGAAACAGAGTCGTCTGGTTAATTCGTCATCACACCTGAATGTCAATGCAAGTACTGGGTTTATAAAAACTCGGGAAGTTTCATTCGAAACCAGTCAGCAGATCTTGAGTGGTTGGGATCACCAGAATCGGAAGTACGAACAGATTTCGGCGTTCGGATAGGATCAGAAAAATATGTTTGCCCTACGTCTTCTCATCTTGATCGTTTTCTGTTTGATTGCCGTCAACGCATATCCGAGTAATGCATTCTGGTATTTAATGAGTGAGTAGAAATTCTCTTTAACCCTTTCCTGTTTTTCAAAATTTTAGACTTGTCTAATTTCAAAGAAGTTGCAGACGACAATTAAAAGTGAGTGCAATTTGAAAAGTAACCAAGCTATAGGGTAGAAAATATTGTGGGATAAGAAGAAATTGCTTGTCATAAGCAATTTCTTCTTATCCCACAATATTTTCTCAAGTATAAAAACTCAGGAACGTAAAATCAAGGGATTAACCAGGAAAGGATTTATTCGATTTAATTTCTTGTATTAAACCCATTACCATACAGCAAAATTTTAGACTGGTACGAAATTCAACGAAGTTGCATGAGACAATTTCAAGTTGGTAGAATTTTGAACAACCTTTCTCTTTTAAGGTAGACAAATTCAGGGAAATGGAGATATTGGTTGTTTCGAGAAATTTCCTCAAAGTCAACAATATTTTCCAGTCTTTTTTGTTAAGAAAAGCCAAACAGCATGGCTGTGAGGGAATGGGTTAATTACTTTTATATTTTTTATATTTTCTCGATCGTCATAAAGTTTTACTCTATTGTCGAAAAATAATTGGGCCTGGGCACACCTTCGAGCCATTTCATATTTGCGTGATACGCACTCACTGAGCAGCCTGTACAGCTATACAGTGTCTGTAGAATATTTGCTAGATGTCAGAGCGCGAAGTGAAGACACTTATCAGACTGTGCGAATGAACAGGCTGATCTGAGTCTTTACATAGCGCTCATGAAAAATGGTTGAAAATGTCACGCATGGGTTCTGTTGAACCATTTTTGTTTTGTTGAATTACTTTATATATTTTCTGTCATCTTAAAGTTATACTGTTATTGCCGAAATATAACTGAACCATTATTGTTTTATATAATGCTATATGCTTGACTGTCATCTTAAAGATTACAGTATTGTAGAAAAATAATTGAACCATTTTTGATGTGTTAAATTACCTCTAAACTTTATCTGTCATCTTATGGCCAAAAATAAATAATTCGCCCATTTCTGTTGTGTTGAAATAACCTCATATATCTAAATAGCTATCTTAAAGTTTAACTGTGTTGCAAAAAAATAATTGCACCATTTTTGTTTTAAATCTTGTTTATACATTTGTCAGTTATCTAAAAGTTTAACTATGATACCGAAAAGTAAGTGAACCATTTCATTTTGAGTTAAATTTCTTTTACATTCTTTCAGTCATCTAAAAGTTTAACTGTATTACCGAAGAATAAGTGAACCATTTTTGTTGCGTAAAATTTCTTTTACATTATTTCAGTTATTTTAAAGTTTTACTGTGTTACCGAAAAACAAGTGAACCATTTTTGTTGCGTTACATTTTTTTCTTTACATTATTTCAGTCATTTAAAAGTTTTACCGTAATACCGAAATAAGTGAATCTTTTTTTGTTGTGTTGAATTAATTTTAAATAATTTCTGCCATCTAAAATATTTACTGTATTACCGAAAAATAAGTTAACCAATTTTGTTGTGTTAAATTACTATTGTATTTTGTACGTAATATTATTGCCCCCAAAATTTGAACTATTTTTGTTGCGTTATATTTCTTTTGTATTGTATCAGTCGTCTTAAAGGTTTACTGTATTTCCGAAAAATACTATACCCTCTTTCTACTCATATTAGTTCCCCCCTCCTCTGCCCCTCTATCTTCTTCGATCTTTTATTAATTTCCATACAATCCCTCTTTCAAAAATTTTTAGAACACCCTGGAAAACGATTTAAAAATGCTTGGAAAATGCAATTTCTTCATTTCCCACGACATTATATAAAAAGACAAAGATTTTCAATATTTCAGTAACTAAAATTGTTGTCTGATACATACTTCAATTTTACCAGGTCTAAAATTTTGTAGTCTGGTTATGTATAAAAAGTATTTTGTAATCTTGGTCGGCTTACATTTTTTTTATTCTTTGCACTTAAAAATAATGACAAATGGTTTGTTAAGGCAGGTTGGGCTCTTTTACAGGTATATTATATGGTTATTTTTCAATGAGATGCCATGAAGTAGCTTGCTTGGGTGGATGGAGCTTCTAAACAGGTGGCTAACTAAACAGGTTTACCTATATTTCAGGAAGTATGAACAGAAACAACCGTTGGGGTGATTTTGACAGTGATGACGACTCTAATAGCTGGTACTCCGATTGAAAGGACTCGAATGGTCAGTAAAACTTGAAAAGTCAATAATGCGTCTTGAAAGCATTTGAATGTTTGTTAGAATGATTACAAACTATGCTAGCAGCATAGTAGGCTTAATGTAAATATTTCTGTTTCTGACACCATTGCAGATTAAAAATGGAATACTATGTTAGTATTGTGATTCTAGTATGGCGGCGATCGTTTAAGAGATTTGTTACTATGATTAGAAACAATCTTTGCACATGCGCGTCTCGCTTCCCAGAAGGTAGGAAGGTGCACCGTTTTATTTACCAAACCGTTACCAATATTCCAATCTGTTCCAATTCATTGCAAAAACAGTGAGTGCCAAAATGCCCCAAAAATAATCGGCTTTCTGTCGATAAAAGCCAAATCCAATTATGGAAGTTCCGTTTAAAACCGAATGAGAAAGGGATTCAGCTCGCTTCAATTGATCATATTCAAGCTAAAATCGTTTTCAATGTCGCGTTAATGTATAAACAAGTGCATTGTATGTCTTTCCTTTGTGTTATGTGTACTAAGTTTTGCGCAATCCATACAGTGCTTACGTCAAAGGCGATCGCTGCTATTTGATAAGATTTGCTTGGGGAACAAATAATTTAATTTTTAGCCTCGTCTATTAAAAACGAGCGTTCTGATTGGTCGAAAAACCTTATTCATAACTCAACGCACAAAATAGTCCCATGCAAAAAGGTATCAAAATTTGTAAAGCTTTTTTTTTTTTCTTTTTTCGCTTGGTGCTATTAAATTATAAGAAATAAAAGGAATATTTTTTGTTTTCATGGAGGTTTGAACCTAAAAACCTAATCACTCACTGTATGAATCCGCTTCGCAACAAAAAAGCTTGACAAAAATGGTGGTCAATATTGGAGTTCAAAGCCCTATTCCGGACTGAATGAATTATTTAATTGGTCGGTTGATTCTTTAATTAACAGCCGTGATTGGTCAATTATGAGGCTTTCACGCGACTTGATTTTGATCGCAGTACCGTCTTTGACAGAAAACTAACTCCGCCAGACCTTCTTTACTTGTATATATTCAAATTAAAACGAATTATTTAAAACGGATCTTTCTTTAATTCGTAAAAAAAACTTGTAGCATATCTACATCGATTTGAATAATAACATTGGTTAAAACATTCATTTGAATAATTAGGATACAATGTATTTCAAATTCCAAATGCGCCGCTAACAGTTACGATAATACGGCTTGGGTTATTTTGAAAAAAAAAAAATCATACAGATTATCTATCCTTTTGTTTTCATTTGTTTAATTGTGTGTTTTTTTGTTTGTTTTCTCTCTAGAACTTCATTGCGCTCACATATTTGACGGAAATATTTGACCCGTGAGGCGAAAAGTGATATCGGAAGTACAAAAAGTATTGACAATGCTCGTCCTGCTTGGATAGCGCAGTCCGACCATGGTCGATACATTTCGTTTTTTTATGACTCTTACGGGATTCGAACCTACGTGGATACGACAACGCCGCCTAGCGTTGCAATGTCCGACGTCCTTAACCTCTGCGCTACCGAGGCATCCCCCCCCAAAAAAAAGATGTTCATATAACGCATATAAAGCTTCCCGACACTGCAGAACACTCCGTATAAGGGTTCTATTATATATTTTTTATATTTTTTTATATATATTTTTTTTCAAATCTAGAATTATCATTTTTATATTCAAAATATTATCTCCTATCGGAGCCTATCTCTCTTGCAAATATTTGTTGAGTGCAGTTCCAAGATAGATTTTTTTCGTCTGTCAGGTAACATATGTCTGGGGGATATTTGTAGAGAGAAGAAATTGCGATGGAAGACAAGTTTTAGAATTTGCTTAATCACGTTAACATACAATTTTCTTCCTTATTCAAATTTCTGAAATCTACTTAAGTTGAAATCTTATTTCCTTAAACAGTTGTAAGAAAATATCATTCGAAGCGGCTGAATACCGAATTATAACTTAGTATATATTTTCATAATAGAAATATGCTATTTATTACTTATATTTCTGCTCTACAATAGGTTTCCACCCATCACTCCATGTATGAAAAAATCAAATAAGAACCAATATGTGATTTGAAAATCGCCATTTTAATATTGATCAATGCCATAATAAATAGAATTATTATTTTGTATATTGGTTTAACGTTGGAAAATGAAATACCCCATATCTGTCCAATACCATGCGTATATTTTATCTATCTTATTCCTTTATTTATTTTTTCTTCGTTAGATAATTGAAGATCAGTATAAATCTTTTTTGAAAACCGTTTTATCCTACCTTTAGGTCATCGAATTGACTTATTATTTTTTTTGTTTTTTTTTTTTTGTTTTTTGTTTTTTTAGCTCTATAAGTACGTCAAAAGCCAAGGTGACGATCACAATTTGGATACCATGTCTGTGGTATTGTATACAAAAAGAACAATATGTTACGATAGTAATACAACATCTTGTATTTGCTTTGAGCAGCGGAGGAAAATTTTGATATTTCAAGAGACCGAAGGTCGAGCGGAATATCAAATTTTCCTCCGAAGCGAGAAGCAAATACATGATGTTGTAATAATATTCCATTTATTATATACCCGTTTTTGTTAAATGAATTCGATGAAATAATTTTAAAAAATCTGTATTTATACAAGTAGTTCCTTTCTTCGATACCATTCTAATAACGTTTATTCGCATTATGACGTTATCTACAGAATAAAAATGACGTCATATTGGTAACCTTATATGGATCCGTATTTTACACTGTCACAAACGGATTTTTTTCTGATGCGACCGATTTTATCTGTGTGGAATGTATATATTTTAATAGAAATATCTATAGGTATATATTAATAAACCGTTCTTGCATTTTTAAAAATGCTGTGTTTTCTCTAGAAAAGTGAGTAGGGTTTTAATGTATTGTAAGGCACTTTTGAACAAATTGGTGATAAAGGCGCTCTATAAATGAAGTATATTATCATTTATTCTCATTATTCTCATTATTGCATTCAATCATGAAACAAACGGCTCAAGTAGATGCCCTAATTTAGGCCACAAAGGTCAAAGGTCAAGGTCACTGATTAACTTTCGTTTTGAAAAGGTTATCTTCTCTGAAACCTTTCCTATTGCCATCATTTCCCACTTGGTATATCTATTTCTCTCTAAAACAATCTAGTTATTCTAAACCAATCACAAGACGACACATTTTTATACTTGTCCAAATGCAATAAAATTCAGACGACATTTTTGTTGTTGTAGTTGATGAAGAAATTGCTTATAACAATAAATTTTCCAACAACGATTCCCCCTCTCTTCTTCCTTGGTGGGTGTAAAAAAGCGGAACTGTGTGGAATTGGGTCAAATACAACGCTGTAAATAGTTGCGACGGAAAAACGAAAATTAAGATATGATTTTAGTATAGAAACTGTCTTGCACTTTACAGTCAAAAGTATGACTGATTGATTGAATGAATGCGTTTTAACGCCACTTTTAACAGTATTTCAGTCATGTTGCGGTGGCTGGAGCACCTAACTATGGATTCCTGGTATTTCTCACACCAGTTCTACCACTACATCCTTTCCGAGCCTCAAGCTGTTCATCTCACTCACGTTTACGATTACACACCCACTGGTGGGAGACACATGTCGGAGGGGAAATTCGCCGCGGCCGGGGATAGAACATTGGACCCCATGATTAGCAATACGCGCAACCACTACATTATGGCAGCGGCCCCCGACCACTTCGAATTGAGGAATGGCGACCACAATCTCTTTATTTTTTTATTAGTCTTTATAATTTTATCGTCTGTTAAAATACTTCTAGCCCATTACCAGATGACATAATTTAAGACTGATCCAGACCGAAAGGATTCGGAGACTACAATTAAAGGTTTATGGATTTTTTCAACTTCATTGGTAAAAAAACATTATATAAAATGAAGAAATTGCTTATTACACGCAATTTCTTCATTTTACACAATTCTTTCCCAATTGTTTGTCTTTAGGGTCGTCTAAAAGCGTTATTGTGTGGAAATGGGTTAACAAGAAATTCTTCCCTTTGCAATATCTATCCTACTCTAGATGGTCTATGTACTTTAGCTAATGAGTTCTTTTGAATATCGCCTAAGACCGCTTTCAATTTGAACCAGTCTAGAATGTTGAAAGGAAAGTGGTTAAGGATAACGAAATGCAAAACGGTGCATCTCTCTTTTTTTTATTTTCCTTTTCAAACTGCTCAATAACAATCCATCACATTGATAACATTTATCTTCATAACTGTGACCATTAATTGTCATTTAATTCTATAAAAACTGTTATTTTGATACATTGCTTTTTCATTTTTTCCAATTAACAATCTTTAACACCGGAAACTCCCTTTATCCCTTTACTGTTTCACAAAATTTGAATCATATCCATATTCAAAGGGGTAGCAGACGACATTGTAAAGAAAGTACAATTCAAAAAGAAACCATCCTATGTGATAGAAAATATTGGGGGAAAAGAAGAAACTGCTTTTTTAAAAGCAATTTCTTCTTTTTCGACAATGTTTTCACCAGTATGATATCAAAGGGACGTCAAAATCATGACTTGTACGGGAAAGGGTTGATAGTTATTAAACTAATAGAAATATATAAAGATAACTAAGGTGTTTCAATTTAATCTATTTTACAGCCGCCGTCATAGCGCAGTCGGTAGCGCGCCAGACTCCTAATCTTCACTCATGGGATTTCATGGGTTCGATCCCATGCAGCGGCATATGTTCTTTCCGACATTTGTCTCTCACCAACAGGTGGATGATAGTAAACCTAATTTGGATAGCAGCTGGAGGCTAGGAAAGGATGTAGTGGTAGTACTGGTGTGAGAAATACCAGGAATCCATTGTTAGGTGCCCTAACTGCCGCAATATGACTGAAATACTGCTAAAAGCGGCATTAAACTCCATTCAAACATAAATAATCTATTTTATTGGCCCTGTGATATTTAAAACCCATTTCTGTGGGAAAATGCGTTTGAAGTGAAAACTGCGGTCAAAGACAAATAATGCTGGACGCAATACATTTTTCTGAAAGTTATCAAATGACATTTTTAACATTTAAAAAGACGTATTCATTGATTTAAACCAATTCCCATACAATTCCGCTTTTTTACGCACCTCAATAAAAAACGTAGGAAATCATCGTGTTTAGTGAAGAAATTGCTAGTAACAAGCAATTTCTTCTTTACGCATAATGTTTTGTATCTCATATGGCTCCTTTTATCCAAGTTAAACTAACTTTATTTTGTCGTCTGCAAACCCATGCAATTTAGACCAGATAAGCAAGGTATAATTGACGCAAACATTTAAGCTCATTTGCCAGAGCACTTGACTTAAAACCTCAAGATCACGGATTCGAGCCCTGTGCTGACCAAACTAACGTACTAATTGTCTTTCGGATGAGACGTTAAACCGATGCCCCGTGTGACGGTGTTATCCATTGAGCGCGTTAAAGAGCCAGGTGGGGGCTTTTAGCAGTTTCGTTCTGTATCCTTGCACTAATCCCCTTAACAACTGGCCGTCTTCTTGGGGCGTCGTTCATATGAGCAAATGCGACGGTAGCGACGATTAATAAACGGAAACACGTGCACACAAAAATGAAAATTACAACCCTGATATAGTAGGTTAGAACTTGGTAAAATGAATTGAATATCGGTGTTCCTGTAAATGTAGGTAATGCGGGTTCTCGATTTTAGAATGAAATATAAAAAAAAACATTACTTGTCCCCCTTTTAACGCAAAAAAAAAACGTTGCCGGTGCAAGTGAGCTCTACAGCAGTTATCAGCCGACTAATGAGTGTTAGGCTAGTCAAAGCATTTTGCTGGGGAGTAGAAGTGTTAATTGGTCATAAGAGAAATAGTGGTACTCCCTTAATCAACTATTCGACGGGACTCCGACTGGAGAAATATAGTTTGTTGTTGTTGTTATCGTTTTATTTTGTTTCACTGCCGTGTTATATTATTCTGTGCCATGTCGTATTGTATTATCTTATATTTCTTTTCAGGATTTGGACGGTTACATTCAATGCGGATTCCACAGTTGCCTGATCTTGGACTATGGTGTGTGTTTAATGTCCCAGCTTTCTCGTTTGTTTCGTTTGTATTATAGGTGATGTTTGCAATTAAATTATTCAAGGTACTCAAAAATAGGTTTTGTCTTCTTTATTGCAATTATTTAATAATTCAGGACCACCCTTCTACCCAATCCGACTGTTGAAGATTGTATCATAAATTTGATTATGGACAAGGCCTGTATAGATTTTAAGATTAAAATATAAAAATGAAAAAAAAAATAAGAGCAGGAGACATAGACAAAGATTAGACGGCACATATGTGCAGTCTGATCTTAGTTTACACCACCTGTTTGTCCCTTTTAAGTCCGAATTATTTATAAAACTTAATTTTCACCACAAATATAAGCCCACAACTAGCGCTTTCCGTGCTTTCAGTCCTTTGATTTTCATGCAATTTTGAAAAGTGCTTTATATCGGTATGATATGGATTATACTTTCTTTTTCGTCCCTATGAAAGATATCAGAGCCCTGCAACAGGTACAAAACCACGCTTCAATAATTTAATCGTCTATCAAGTACAAGCGTTCTGATTGGCCGATAAAAATATTCATACCTCCATGAACAAAATATAGAACACGCAGCTATTTTGTATACTTGCGCACAAAATAGTTCCATAAAAATTTATCAAAATTATGTAGAATATTTATTTCCTTTTTTTTCCCGCTTCGTGTCATTGAATTATGAAATATTGGTAGGCACTTATATGAAACATTTTTGTTGGTTTGGCGAATTACACGTCGTAACTACAGCTTATTATAGCTGTAGTTACGACGTTTAGGTCGCTAACCAACCATTTCGCCTTTATTGACACGTTACTGGCGCTAAACTTTTCGCAAAATGACGAAGTTTATATTAATTATACCTTCCTGTCAGAGATCAGAGGGCGGGCAATCGACCCGTCATTGAGAGCATATATATATAAAGGTTTTTTTTTGTTTTTGTTTTTGTTTTTTGTTTTTTGTTTAAGGCGTCTTTTGCGCAGTTTATGAGAGCAAAATGCTTTCATGTATTTGTAAGAAGGTGGCTAAACTGATTTTGTAATGAAAAGACTGGTCAAAATCTTATAAAAGAAATAAAAGCGTTACGAGAGGCCAAATAAGTCAGCAAAATACAACCCGAATGGAACCGGAATGCCTTATTTGCGGTTTCTATGACGTAATGATTACGCCATTACCTTCCGCTAGCAATACAGTCGTTATCCACATCACCGGATATCTAACGACCTAAAGGTCCAATAAATTCCGATGTTTAAAAGTAGGGCATGGGACTTTATCACACTGAATTCAATTCATGGTTAATTTTGTAAGTATAACACGAAGAAAGAATACTTATCGTGAAAACGGCATTAATAACTATTGAAAAAATAGATATTTTTCCTATTTCAAGTTTCCATGAAAACCTGTTTAAGAGCCTCTTTAAGCAAAAAGGCAATACCATATGAAAATTTCAAAGGCGCATGCCTTAAAAATGGAAATGGAAATATTTCTAAGATTTTCCTTCCATATTTCCTTCCGTATTTCGTAGACAATGATCTTAAGCCGCGAACGAGTTATCAAACTCTTCATTGTAACTTTCCGCGCAAAAGCATTAAATAGATTAAATGGATATGAAGTAATTTCTCGATTTCCAAGCAGAGTTGTCGTTCGTTACTCCAACCATACACCTCTTCATTCAGATAAATGACAAGATTCTTGTCAAACCAAGCATTATTTTTCTTTTAATTCACAAGAAATAATCCGGTTTGGACATAATAGATATGTTTCAAGATACATTTTATGTGCATTAAAACTTGATAGTTTACTAGTAAACCAACGAACTACTTTTGTTTTAAAATCTGAATAGCTAACGGAAAAACCTATCATATTCATGCGACAGATCAGATGAAGTGTGTGATGAAATTACACATTGGCGGACTACTTACTGAGCGGAGAAGCGAGTGCAAGAGAGTTGTAATCTCTGTTTTCAAATGTACATTTCACAGTAGTGATTTCAAACAATGTATGAGGTGGGAAAGCAACGCTAAAATCCGTGACATGAATGAAAAAAATCATAGATAATCCCTATAAAAGATCATGATAGCTTAAACCGAGTACTCGGTGTTTATGTGAGCTATAACTAATTAACCTCTAAATTATTTCCCCACTGGTCGCTTTAGATGGGTGATTTATTAAGTCATTGTTGTGCACGACCTTACGAAATATCCCAATAAAAGATAACTTACAGCGATATAAACCCCATCTAAGTATTAGAATAAAACCTCCAAAAGTTCAAACTCGTTTTTAGGACAACATTTTTTTATACATTTCCCTTTGTTCGAAGTGATGCTGCCCTGAAAGAAAAGCAATTCATTGAGAGAAGAAATATGCCCCCTAAAATTTTAAGTGTAGTTCAGTCATGCTGTGGTGGCTGGTGCAGAGCTCTGTGCATGTCTTTAACATTCAACCCGAGCCATCAGCTATTCATCCCATGACGTCACCCACCAGTTTGTGAGAAACATGTCGTCGGAGAGCGACCCAAATATTGAAAGTGCAGCATTAATCTAGCTGCATTTAAGACGTTGTGGTCGCACAATGACTCTTCACGCATGCTAAATCAATCTTAGATCGACTTGCATTTTTACACGCTCTCTGAACAGCGGCTATATTATTGTCTTAAGTTTAGAGGATTCTTTTTCGTATCACCGATCTATGTTTCATTGGATGAATAGCATAAGCCATATTTTCACAAATATAGATTTGTTTTTCATCCAATGAAAGATTTGTTGAACATAAACTAAAACACTTATTTCATCTCGGCATATTATGAAATAATAATAGGAAATATGCAAGAAAACATACTAATTCCCGCGTGTATAACGCCAATTTTTATCGTATATGCGTCATTAGTGGGTTGTTGTCGGTATAGTGGTGGTGTGTGTGTGGTTTTTTTTTTTTTTTTTTTTTATGTTGTTGTTGTTGTTTTTTCTCCCGAGTTGTTAATGCGAAAGATACCCGGCTCTGAAAAAATAACTCTTCCCTGTTTAAACCCGGTGTTTTAATTTTCTGTGCTTTTATACTTAATAAAAAATTTTGCAAAAAGAAGAAATTGCTTGTGACAAGCAATTTCTCCTTTTCTAATAGAATATTCTACCAAATATGATGGTTTCATTTCGAATTGCGTGCAATTTTCAATGTTGTGTACAGCTTCTTTGAATTTGGACCAGTCTAAAAAATTCAGAAAGCAGGAAAGGGTTAATAACGTAGGTTAATCTGATGCAATTGACCAATCACGGCTGTCAATCAAGGAATCAACCGACCAGTCAAATTTTTCAAGTTTATTCAGCCCAGGCCTGAGCTTTCAACTCCGATATCAGCCGCCATTTTTTGTTAACTTTTTGTTGGTTTGGCGACTTAAACGTCATACTACAGCTTATTCAAGCTGTAGTACGACGTTTAGGTCACCAACCAACAATTTTACTTTTTAACTAAATGCTACTGAATGCTACTGGTCATAAATGTTGCAAAATAACGCCGTAAAAAATCGAAGCGGAACTTCCTGTTGGAGTTAATGGGCGGTTCTTAGGGAGTCAGTGGGCGGGGCAAGCGATTGATCAATTGGCCGCTTATTGCAACTTTTATGAAATTGATACAATGGAAAGTGTGTATAAATGAGATAATATGCTAAAAAATCAAAATGTCTTTCCAGCCTTTTCTTCAGAAGATAGTAGTTTTTGACGAATCAATTATTTTCCTGCAAAATTGAAATGGATTTAACAAAAATGTTAAGTTATGAGTGAAATTTACTGGTGTTGCTGTATATATATTTCAATAAAAACAACAACAACAACAACAAAATTTCATACAACATACTTTCATAATAAAAAAGCCAGGAAAACACATCCTTAACCCTTGTCAAGCTGAATGAAAATTCTGTTTAGAATTGCAACAAAATAATGAAGGACTAAAAGCATGAGAGGGCTGGTTGCAGGTCAATATTTCATTTGAAAACTGATTTTATAAACAATTCTGGCTAGAAAGGGACAAGTAGGCAGTGTAGACAAAGATCAGACTGCAAATATTTGCAGGCTGATCTTTGTCTCTACCTCCTGCCCAAGCAGGAATATTCCGGGTCCAGCAGGACAGGGGTTAAAAGTGTATTTATTTATACAAACCCCTTTTTTATACTTTTTATTTCACCTTTCCTTATTTTCAGAACGAAAAAATTGCATCCATGTTAAATAAAATCAAAATGATATATATTATGAAATCAGTATCACAAAATTAGAATCAGAAACTATCAGATATATTTATTTGGTCGAATTCGGTCATTTGGTGTTATTGAAACAACTGACCCTCCTAATGAGGGAATGTAACACCGGGTATTTATGGATAATATATATATATTTACAACACGTGAGAGTAAAATATTTTCTATCTGAAATTATAGGTACCAAATTGGAATTTACGTACCAGGACCCCAGCTTTACTTGCTGATAATCTAGGCACATGGGCAGCGGTGTAATGGGAGGTGGTTTAAGGCGTGGGAATTTTTCTAGCGGACTTTTTAAAACAAAAAAATTAGTAACTATAAATCTGACAGAATTTTTGTATGGGTATGGGGAGCCTACTCCCACGCTTGTTCACTCTAAAGTGATCAATTTGTTTATTCAGCCCAGACCTGATATTTCAAGTCCAACATTGGCCGCCATTTTCGTTAACCGTTTTTGTTGGTTTTGTGACTTAAACGTCGTAACTACAGCTTTTTCTTTCTTATGATTCGAACACTATTAACTGATGACCACTTCTTCCAAAATAACAGAGAAAATACTTTTTATTAAAGGGAAGTTATTTATTTTCCCCGTTTTTCTAATAAAAGAGTTTTTTCCCTTGTATCAACATATCGACGGCATTCGAAAACATCGCACCAAAAGGTTTCATTCAATTAAGACAAAAGAGTAGTGCATGCCGGAGTATTCGGTCGTCCTAATAACAATTCAAAACAAAACAATAACGTCTGCAAAAGGCGATTTATTTGAAAGGCATTTCGTCTTCAGTTTTAGATGTAGTTTCATCAACCTTTTTAATAAAGGGTTCGGCTCGAACAGTTGATAGCCGCCGTCTTAGCGCAGTTGGTAATCTAGAGGTCCCGGGTTCGATCCCCGACGGCGGCGCTCATCCTTTCCGACTATTTGTCTCCCACCAATGGGTTGATAATCGTAGACCTATGTGGGATAGCAGCTGGGGGCTAGGAAAGGATGTGATGGCGGTACTGGTGTGAGAAATACCAGGAATCCATTGTTAGGTGCTCCAGCCTCCGCGATATAACTGAAAGATTGTTGAAAGCGGCGTAAAACCCCATCAAATCAAATCAAATCGAACAGTTGATAATTAGTTCATGCGATATGTCATTACTTTTAACTCCAAAAATAAACCTTAATTAAATACTGTCGATTAGACTTTAAAATATGATATTTTTTAAACATTCCGTTGCCACAGTCTTTAACTGTGGTTTAAATATTGACTGTATAGGAGTTAGTTAACGTTTTAACCTGCAATTCATTCAAATGATGGAGGCTGGTGTACCTAACCATAGCTTCATTTCATTGGTTACAACAGTACAACTATAACAGTTTATCTGAGCCATGACCTGCTCATCCAACCTAGGTCTACGACTGAGCATTCAACCATTGATGAGAGATATCTGATGTTTTCTAGCAAATGCCGGAAAGAATATTGCTGTAAAGAGTGTTGCTCGAATTTACCACATAAAGACTGAGAGAACAGCGCATTACCGACCGACGCTGCACATAGTTCAAATGCGATGAAAGGTGTGTGCGTTTAACACATTCCAACACATAAAAATTTTAGACTGATCCAAACTGAAAAAAAAGCTGCAGACGACAATTTCAAGTTGATTAATGATTCTAAATGTTTTCGTCTTTTTTGGATACAAAACATTGTAGATAGTGAAGAGAGCTTGATACAAGAAATGTCTTCATTTTCCAAAGTCTTTGAGGGGCGTAAAAGGAAGGGATTATGTGGGGATGAGTTAAGAATCTACTGAAAAGATATCCTTCAATTTGTCACTGAGGTCGATGACCAGTCAAGTGGTAACACGCCAGACTTAGGTGTCAGGGGTCCCTGGTTTAATCTCCCGCTTCTCTAGCCATTCGGGTGAGAATCTAAACTGATTCAGCTTCTCCATTTGGCCACAGTTATTGTATGGGACGTAATACCCCGTACATCCAACTGTTAAAATTTAGACCAATAGGTTTTAGAAATCATAAGAAGATATACATCAACATATATACCCTTTCCTTTTCAATCCCTGGTTTTTACGCCCACATGATTTTGAGTTGATAAAACATTGTAGAAAAAGAAGAAATTGCTTGTAACAAACAATTTCTCCTTTTTCCACAACATTTTCTACAGTATTAAATGGCTATTTTCCATATTAAATTCTATTTAAGATTTCGTCTGCAAAGCCTTTAGATTTGAAAAGATCTGAAATTTTGCAAAACAGGAGAGGATTTAAAAAAAGTCACTGTAAAAGTCATATTTAGAGAGTACTTTGTTTAAATGTGAAAACGGTTGAAACAGCCGAAATCAACTTTAGAAAGACTCCACCCGAGTGAAAAGCTTCCGATGATTCGGAACATCTAACTTGATTCTACCCTACTTGGTACATAGCGACGTGTATATCGACAATAATCTTAACCCTTGTCATGTTGAAAACAATCCTGCACAGAATTGCGTTGAATTAAGGTGCAGAAAGCGCTGGTAGCGCCAATTGTGTGTTGGTCATTTTTTGAGGGAGGGGGTATGTTTTTGTTGTTTTGCTTTTTTTCCCCTTTTTTTGAAAACTATGAACAACTCTAGGCCAAATGGGACAAACTAGTGTAAAGATTAAGATCAGATTGTGCATACGTGCATGCTGATCGTTGTCTTTACTTCCTTTCATAACAGGATTATTCCGGGTTCAGCGTGACAGGGAAAACAGGTCAAATTGGACAAACTGGTGTATAGATTAAGATCAGATTTTGCATACGCGGATGCTGATCGTTGTCTTTACTTCCTTTCAAAACAGGATTATTCCGGGTTCAGCGTGACAGGAGTTAAAAACAGGTTTTTCATGAAATTATGGTGACTTGAATTTCTAATCAATATAAATAGTCAGCTAGAATGTGGTGTCTTCTATAGAAATACCAAACTGACTGGACTAATATTAAGCAGTCAACTCCAATATCTATTTATTCTTATTCGTTTTTATTATTATTATTTTCTGAAAAAATCTATGGTAGGATTAGGATGATAGAAACCTCGTATAACATTTAATAGTTTACGATTGCAAGAGTGCAAGCAACTTTATCTTGTTGCGTATTATATAGATGAGCGAATCAACATATCTAAACGTGAAAAGATGAATGAAATTGAAACTATCTGGAAAAAAAAAAAAAAAAAAGAAAAAACGTGCACGTGACAATTTACGCGTGTTTACCGATATTTGTTTCGCTGAGACAAATTACATTTCGATTCATTAAAGATGAATCGTTTAATTGGTGAACATGTATAATCGATCAACAGTGTTTGGGATGTTGACCTCGTCGAGGAACTTCTGTTAAAGTACGTTCAATGCACTTTATGGTACATTTGTAAATTGTTGAACACGTTTTATTTACCTTTTCTTATTCAATCCCTGTTCGTTTTTCTTAGATCCCAGTGATTTTATGTGAGAAAAATTAAGTAAAAAGAAGGAATTGCTTGCAACAAGCAATTTCTTCCTTTTACACAATTTTCTTTCTATCCATCTGAATGGTCATTGTTTAAATCAAATCAACTTTAAATTTTCCTTTGAATTTAGACAGTTCTAAAATTTTGCAAAACAGGAAAGGGTTAAACGTAACTATATTTTTCTTCACGCTAAAGAATGAATCGAATTCCCAGTGCAGCATGTATAAGCACTTAATACAAACTAGAACCCGGGACGACGAAATGTCCCCGTCAGAACTCCCAGTCAAGCCCAGTAAAATATTAAGAAAAGTCACGAATGTCATCACTAAAAAGGTTACAATGACGGATCAAAGCATAAGTATGCAACCGGAAGTAAACTTTTGAACTACGACCATTGTCAACATATTTGTGAAGCAAATTTTGTTGCTATGGTGACTTAAACGTTGTAACTTAAGCTTATTCAAGATGAACCCATTTACCCTGACAAAGCTCAGCATTAATATTTGGATCGAAAAAAAAATTAAAAAAAAAGAAAACAACTTGCACCGCCATGGCTCTGTTGGGAAATTATAATCTAGTGTCTTGATACCATCTTTTGTCCGCGTAGTACATTGAACACTCTGTAAAAAATAGAAAACTGGTTTTAGCTAGCAAAGCGTCAGCTTTGATAGCTTAAATTAATAGACATAATTTTGAGGTGATCTCATAGTTCAACGAGTGCAAATTGCCAAAGGAGGCTTAACAACTGATCAGTTGAATACATACACTATAAAAAGTAGTTCTTGTGTATTTCAAGAATATTGCAAACTCTATACAAATTGTAGTGGACTCTTTCAAAAGCATGCTATCTAACCTATTCCCACTCAAATCCGCTTTTTTAAGCTTCTCGAGAAAAATGATTTGGAAAACATTGTTGACATTGAAGAAATTGTTTGTAACAAGCAATTTCTTCAATGTCCACAATGGTTTCTTCCAAATTCCACTATCTTGAAATTATCGTCTGCAACTTCGTTTAATTTGAACCAGTATAAGATGTTGACATATTGTAAAGGGTTAACCCCTGGGTTACTTTAACCTAGTTTATCTATCATGATAACCTTTGATAAAGAGGATTGCATAACAAAAACATGCCTTGCTAGCTTACAGTACTTTCAGTACCTTGATTTAAACCTATTACCAAACAACAAAATTTAGACTGCTTCAAATTGAAAGCAGTTGCAGACATTAATTTTATGTTGAAGAAATTTTGGAAATCTCTGTCTGTTTGGGGTAGAAAAATAATGTGGATAATGAAGAAATTGCATCTTAAAAGGAATTTCTTTATTTCCCAAATGTTTTCCATGTTATTTGGGCTATTTTTTGGGGAGAGAGAGAGAGATGCGTTAAAAAGCGGGATTGTATGGTAATGGATTAATGCACTGTGTGGTTGTCCAGGCTTCAGAACGTCTACCTTCACATACGGTTGCAATTGACAAATCGCAGCTGTCACTCAGGGAATAAACCGACCGATCAAATAGTTTATTCAGCTAGGACCTTAGCGTATCATCTCCGATATTGGCCGCCATTTTGTCTACCCCTATCGTTGGTTTTGCGACTAAAACGTCGTAACTACAGCTTATTCAAGCTGTAGTTCCAACGTTTAGGTCACAAACCAACCATTTTACTTTTTTTATTACATGCTACTGGCCATACATTTTGCAAAATAACGCTGTTAAAAATCGAAGCGTAACTTCCTGTCGGAGTTAATGGGCGGGGCCTAGTTCGTCAGTGGGCGGGGCCAGCAATAGGTCAACTGAACAGACACCGTGTGCATTTGAATATTCGCTTCTTCCACAAAAGAGATTGGATTCTGTTCCAATCAATTTTTCAAATAGTGACGAATCAGATCAGACTGTGAAGGTGCACAGCCTGATCTGAGTCTTTACTTGGCGCACATTGTCAATGTTGGAGATGTTCCCTAATATTCTTTAATACATGTAGCCCGTTCAATAGGTTTTTCCAGCTTCCAGTTGACGAGCCCGGCTTGCTCAATCGGTTATGTGCTGGGCTTTCAGTCATGGGGTCTTTTGCTCGAACCTCGCTTTGGCTTTGATTATTTCCGATATTTGACAAATGTCATGGCGAGATGCGTCATTTGTCTCTCAATAATGGGCGAATGATAAATAGTGCACCTAAATGGGTTGAGCAGCTGGTAGCTTGGATAGAGTGTTGTTGTACTAGTACTGGTATGAGAAATAACATTGAACGAGGTTTAAAGCCACCTTTAACAGTATTCCAGTCATAGCGTGACGACTTGAGCATCTTCCATTAATTTCTTGTATTTCGCACATCTGTATTACCACAACATCTTTTCCAATGCCCCAGATGCGCATCCCACATAGGTATACGTTTATCAACCCATTGGTGGGAGACAAATGTCGGAAAGGATACTCACCGCCGCCGAGGATCGAACCCGAAACCCCATGACTGGGAGGATGTGCTACCACTGCACTTCGACCGCGGCCATGAGAAAATAGCAGGTAACTAAGGCACGGTGCAGTAGCCTCCGCGACATACCTAAAATACTGTTGAAAGTGACGTTAGACCTCCATATAAACAAACCGGTTCCAAATTGGTGAGTTTCTAAAGAAAGTCAAGTGTGTTCGCAGAGGGCTTATTATCTATGATCCTCTTCCAAGAACTAGATGACATTTCATTTTAATGCAAATTATTGTAAATGGGATTTTGATTAGGGGATCATTCTTGAAACCCTATACTAGACACATGGTTAACTATTCATAACGCAAAGCAGTGGGTCTGTGTTAACGTTCAGATACAGGAAAAAACATATCAAATCCAAGGGCGAGACGTTTTTTTAAGATTCCTGAAAACAGTATTGGTTTAATCCATTCTCACACAATGAAACTTTGGACGCCCCCCTCCCCAGAAAAACACTTTGGAGAACTTTGTGTAAGATAAAAGAAGAATTTGCTTGTAACAAGCAATTTCTTCATTTAACACAGTGTTTTC